>OZ024682.1:3720413-4054026 GCA_964016965.1 Diacarnus erythraeanus
TAATTATAATAATACCTTATTCATCAGAAACAGGACAAGTATGAAAGATGTCATTATTTCAAAGTGTCCTTTACCAGAGGTTTCACTGTAGGCATGAGATTTCATTTATAGATTACTACAGAGAACTATGAATTTTATTAGTATTATTATTATGTTCACTAATATTCAATGTAGATGTACGTATTCGCTTCACCAATCTCATTATTCCACTGAGGGAAAATGAAACTGACCAAGTATGCATTGAAATATCTAAAGGAACTCTAGAAAGAGATGTGACAGTTTCCCTATCAATCAACACTGATGAAGGTATTAACAGAGAGATAATTGGTTTTTCAATAAAGCACAGTAAAATCTGATACCTTGGGACAAATTAAATGTCCTGGTTAAGAGGTGTGGCCATTTTGGGGAGTGAAGTTCTATTAATATAGGGTGCCCTTATTTCAGGAGGTTAAAATATAGAGGGGTTCAACTGTATAAAGTAGCATATTTCAAAGGGTTGAAATAGAGGGGTTCCACATTTTAGGGTGTTTAAATGAAGGGAATCCACTGTATACTTGAGTATCCTCACTTCAGAGGGTTAGAATAGAGGGCTTCCACTGTATACAGATGTATCCTCATTAGAGGAGTTCCACCTAATAACTGAGCCATTCCTCCCAGAAATACCACTCAATATGCACTTTTCTTTAATAAGAATTCTTTGTTAGAATGCCTGAACCTTTTATAAATCATGTTCTTTGAATTAAGTAATAATGTAGTTATAAACTAGTATATCCTATGCATTACAATTCATTGCCTTAAATTGCTGAAGTGTGAGATGTAACTGAATTATAAAGGAACAGTTTAATGACTGGTCATTAATTAATAGTCATTTTTATGGCTTAAAAACCATAACTATAATTATTATTATTTGTATTAGAGTGTAAAGCAAACAGACAATTATTTTATGGTGCAGATAACTTTTTGAGAAAAACAGGGTGGGTCGGGGTGGAGTCAGGGATGGGCTTTCAGAGAATGTATGATATACCTACATGTAAGCTAGTGGAGACCAAGGGCATATATACTCCCTAGGAAAAAATTTGGGCTCTCTTAAATGATCTTGGGAGACAAGTTTCACATTTTTTAAAAGCCAAAGGTTCAGATATTGACTTGGCAATAAATTTGAGATGGGGCTAAAGGCTCTTCCCCTCATTCCACCTTGTCTATACTCATGAGAGATAACTATTTGCTCTCTTTTCTTCAGTTGTATTTGTAGGACGAGGAAGAGATACAGATCTTACTTTCACTGTTGCCAATCAGAATCAACCTTTATGTGTGGAGGTATTGGCAATTAATAATGATGCAGTAGAAAATCAGGAGTCATTTAATGTGACTATTCAAAGTGATGATCGTTCAGTCCTCTTTGTGTCTAATCAAGCAAGTATACTGGTTATTGACGATGATGGTAAGTAATTGTGAATTGTGTATAAAAGTAGCATATGAGTTCACTATTATGATTGACTGGGAACCAGCTTTTCTCTAATCTCAGTGTCACAATAGAACTTCTCCTCATAAATATGGACAACCTCTGTATAAAGAACAATTAAAATGTACCATCTTGTTAATCTAGTGTACCTCTGAGATGAGGATATTCTCTTACAAGGGAGAGTAGTCCTGATCCCAATGTGTCCTTTATTCAGAGGTTTCACTGTAGTTGTATTTCAGATTATAAAGCATAGTCAAAGGCTGGCTATACAGTAGAACCTCTCTATTCCGACTCCCTGAAACGAGGACACCTCTGCATTGAGGATACTTGGATATGTCTCAATAACAGATTGTGCATTAACATTAATAGAATTCCACCCCTTGAAATGAGGCCACTCCTCTATCAGTATACTTTAAATTAATCTGTCCCAAGGTGTTTGGAATAGAAAGGTTCCACTGTATTCGAATGGAATTAAACTATTGTTATGCTACTTTACACTGTATAACACTTTGTTTTTTTTTTCTCAGCCATATTTTTGCAGTTTGAAGAAGTAGTATATCCGGTCAGTGAAAATAATGGATCACTTGAAGTGTGTGTGGTACTCAATGGTGTCACAGAACTAAACATAGCCATTGCTATTAATCTTGGACCCGAAGGCAATGCAAATTTTACAGATTTCCAATTTTCACCAACAACATTCAACTTTGGAGTAACCAGTAGTCCAAGAATGTGTGTAGAAATAGGAATCACTCAAGATAATATTATCGAAACTGAAGAGAACTTCTTTTTAATTCTATCTGCCACTAACGATAGTAGAATAGTTTTAGGTGATTCTATTGCTGAGGTCATAATAGAAGACTCCACAACGGCTGTTTTCAGCCTGAGTCCAGTTACTCCAGTCGAAATCACTGAAGGAGACAGCACTATGTTATGCCTCAGTAATAGCATAGAGCTGGAACGAGAAGTTAGAGTGGAGTTTATTTTAGAACAGCTTGGAGGTAATGCCTTGCAAATATTATGTAGCTCATCATTTGAGTTGAGCGCTTTTTTGAACCTATTTGATGTTTGAGGTATCTAAAATAGGCTTATGATTTCAGAACTAGGCAGCCTATTTTCTGGTTAACACCAGTATGTTAGCACTCAACCATTTGTTTTGTTGGTTTGTTTACTTGTTTATTTGTCTTTTTTGCACAAGTTCTCATTCATTTTGATTATTCTTCCTGCTATATAGATGATTTCCTTCCAACAATTGAAAGTTCCGTAACCTTCTCTCCAGAAAGTGAAACTGAACTCTGTATCACCGTTCAAAGTAATGATGATCAAATACTTGAGAATACTGAAGAATTTTCCTTCTTAGTGGCTTTTAATGATCCTGCAATAACTGCAGTGGTACCAGCTAATGGTCAGATTATTATATTGGACAATGATGGTAAGTAAAGATACTGTTAGAACTTTGATAATGGTAAAGGATTATCACACACATTAACAATTATTTGCATTCATGTTAATCATGATATCATGATCACATGATCAAACAGTTGTGCCATATGCTATTTTGAGTTGAAATGAAGTTTGTGAGCTCTGACAAACTGTTGGTGTAGAGTGTTCGTAGCAGCTCATAGAGCCAGACAGGTGACCAACGGATGATTCCATCAAATATTTTTATCCATGTAGCTAATGTTATAATTATTAATTTTAAAAAATGGTATGAAATTTGAAATTGATTTCCATACCAGTAAAATGAGGCTTTATGCATTTCACTATTATCAGCCAGAAGCATATAGAATAGAATATATGTGAATTAGAGTTTCATTCTAATCCAAAGTTATAGTAGAATTATATTGTGTATTAATTTATAAGCTCACCAGATTTAAGCTCACCAGATTTAAGCTCACCAGATTTAAGCTCACCAGATTTAAGCTCACCAGATTTAAGCTCACCAGATTTAAGCTCACCAGATTTAAGCTCACCAGATTTAAGCTCACCAGATTTAAGCTCAGCAGATTTAAGCTCACCAGATTTAAGCTCACCAGATTTAAGCTCACCAGATTTAGGCTAGTGAAGATGCTTGCTTTTACTAATCCTTTCAATTAAAATATTTTTCTTTGCAGAAGTGGAGGTTAGTTTTAATCAGACCTCCTATACAGTAGTGGAAAACAGTGCAACACCAATTCGTGTATGCATACTATTGAATGGGACATTGGAAAGATCAGTTCAAGTGAATGTAAATTTTGTGGACATCAACACAACAGCTGATGATCATTCAAATACAGAAATTATCCTTTCATTTGATAGCCAATCAGAAAATCTGCAATGTTTTGAACTCTCTATAAACTCTGATGATATATTTGAAAACACTGAAGTTTTTAGCATTCAGCTAAGCACTTTGGAAGATGTCATTAACATTCCAAACGATATTGCTGAAGTTATAATATCTGATTCATCTCTGATCACTATTGGATTCACAAATGAGACTCTTCCAGCTAGTGAGGGTGATACGGTGAGGGTATGTGTGGCAGTGTTCAGTGGCAGCCTGAGTGAACTGGTTACACTATCCTTAACAGTGATGCCACCTTTGGAAAGACAAGGTACTAAGTACATTGTACTCTAGTATAGTCAGGGTTAAATTGAAAAGGGTGTCTTGTTTAAAGGTATAATATTATGATAGTATTATCTATGGCAATGACTATAATCTCTGAGGAATTTTCTGTGAAATTACTACATCTGGCAGATTCAAGTTCAAGTGGATGAGTCATTATTGATAGCTTAAGAATTTTATAATAATTACGTACAGCAATATTAGCGGAGGAGACTTCATGGGGTCATGAAAGGGGGAGGGGTGGGGAAAAAGGGGTGCAATTTCTTCCCCATTCACAGAAGTTGGGGGGGGGGAGGGACATTGTCACTACCCTCCCAATGGTAGTGACACTGTTTGTTACTAACAATGGCAGTCACAGGAATTTCTAGAGGATATATAGTTCCTATGAATGTGCATGATAGCCACACCCATAAACTAGAACTGCATGTGATGTAGTTGTCACATTTTGTGTTTACTACACATAAGGAGCTAAAAGGTGGGTAGTTCTTAAGAACCAAAAGAAACTCCTGTGACTGCCACTCATACAACAATGTAATTTTCTGCACAAAGCTTACATAGTCCTCTATGCAACCTCTGAACACACTGTGCAAGCTCTATACATGCAACAGCCTGTGAAAAAATTAGTCATAGATCTGCATGTGCTTACAAATATCACTATGTTGAGGGATTGTAGTTCAAGAAATCCATCAAACAGCTATCCATTTATGTCCATCTCTCTCTAAACTTTAAAGTTTGCATTGTGATATATCACTCTTGTATAACTATTGATTCTGTCTTGACTTAAAGTAATCTTTGTGAAGGCTGTTTTAGCTATAGGTCACTATTCTTCCCAATTCCTACACAAGAAATCAGCATAGAGTCCTATATCATTTAACGTGTAGGGAAATTATAAATGCTTGGTGAATACACAATTGAGGTAAAAGTAAACATTTTTTAGATTTAATATCACAACCTTTTGCTGGAGGAGTGGTGTTTATGCATGGAGCACAAGTATCTAATGAAGAATGTGTGTCATTAACACTGGAAGATGATACAACAGTAGAAGACACAGATTCTATCTTTCTACGTTTACTGTCTAATATGGAAAACGAGAGAATTATTCTCAATCCATCAGAGACACAAGTTATTATCCAGGACAATGACTGTAAGTATTATTTTAGCTAACCTAGTTACTATGCTCCTGTATTGAAATATTTACCAGAATATCACATGCTTCCTTACTCTATATACATTTTCACAGAGAATAGCAGTGTTGCTCTAAATATCTTTACCAATATTTCTTTTGAGGTGGTTGAATAGTTGTCAATCCTTTCAATGTGGCACTACAATGTTCATTTTTAAAGGAAAAATGTTATTTTTTAGTTGTTGAGGTGTTCTTTGTTATGAGGAGGTATGAAGTAGAGGAATCTAATGGAACTCTTAAAGTTTGTTTAAGACTAAAAGGGATTTTGGAAAGGGATGTGCTTATCATGCTGTCAACTACAGATGGAACAGCATTTGGTAAGTGTTTACATTATTTTAACAGCCAAGTTATGAGAGGCTAAAACAAACAAGTATCACTCTAGTGTTTATTGTTATTTTTACTACTGTTGTCATTTGTATAAATCTCCTTACAATAGTATTTTTGATCTTTTATAGGAACGAGTGACTATATTCCTGAAGAAGATATTCCCATAATCTTTGCTCCTGATTCCTCGAGTGTGATGTGCTACAACATAACCATTGTAGCTGACACAGTACTTGAAGACAATGAAGATTTCAGTGTAGTTATAAGCAGTACAGATGCTGCAGTCCTCATTCAGTCTGACAATGATGCTACTGTTGAGATAATAGACACTACAGGCAAGCATTGTGGTGAAAATTGATCACTAAATTAGCTAAAATGCTCTAATTTTCAATGATTAATCTATTAGGAACTTAATTGACACAGAGGTGTTAACATTAATTACTAGAAAACTTAATATCACAATGTTATAAACTCCACCCACAATATTATTCCAATAGAGAGCTATGAATATTGATTCTATATACCTCAAGGCCATTGTTGTAGCTTACACAGTATTAGAGTATTTATGGTACATCAGTTTGCATTAGCCTTGCAAGATATTATTGTAATGTGTTATTACCACCTCAAACATAACTTGTTATTATCTGTGCTGATGGCTCTGTTTTGATCTTCTTGCAGAAGCTACATTGGAGTTTGACAGAACAGATATTGTTGTGATGGAAGGTGAAACTGAAGAGGTGTGTGTTCAAGTTAGGTCTACTTTGCTGGACCGTCAGCTCTTCTTTCAACTTCAACCTGTTTCCGGATCAGCAATAAGTACATCTTTAGAATTTACCTATAATTATAGTGTAGCTCAGCCTCTGTACAATTTGAGACTTTAAAATTATTGGTGATGTCTTTACCTCAAAGTCACCTTTTTGGACTGAAGGTGTCTTTTTAGGAATTTTCAATGGTATAGGATTTTATTAAGCCAATGATATGTGTATTCAGCGGAGTCCAGCACTTAGTGAGACTGCATTGCAATTTATCTTTATAAAGATGCATTCTATGTAACCTAGGGAACTATGTATATCTTATTAGCTTGTCTTGGGGTCCATTGTAGAAAAGTCTCAGTCCTTTATTGACAAAGAAACTAAAAGATGGATGACTATATTTATACATTTTCTTTACAGATGATGATTTTCAAGTGGAGAATTCCACATTCATACTTGACTCCACTTCCTCAAGTGTCTGTTTTAACATCTCTACTTTCTCTGATCAATTTATCGAAGGAAATGAAACTTTCACTGTTAACATCAGAACTCAGGATTCAGCGGTCACTGTGGGCCCTTTTGCTCAGATTATCATTGTTGATGTCAGCATTGAAGATATCGTAGCTTCTCTTGATAATGATACTTACAAGATTGTGGAGGGAGAGACTATATCTGTTTGTGTTGAAATTTCATCAGATGTCACTAATCTTCAAAGAGATGTTGTTCTAACATTGGTTACTAGTGAAATAACAGCTGAAGGTGATCTAGGCTTATAACAGACAACTCCTTATTCAAACCACTTCTCTGTGTAGACCACTACAGTGAACCTGCTTAATCAGACCACCTCTTAATAAGACCACTCTCTATATAGATCACTACAGTGAAACTTGTCTAATCAGACCACCCCTTAACAAGATCACCTCTCTATATAGACCACTACAGTGAAACTTGTCTAATCAGACCACCCCTTAACAAGATCACCTCTCTATATAGACCACCACAGTTAAACCTGTCCAATCAAACTAGTCCATAACAAGACCACTTTTAAATAAGATCACCCTCTATACTATAGTGAAACCTGTCTAGTTAGACCACTCTTTTATAAGACCACTGCTCTTTAATTATAGACCACTTACATATCTCTGTATTATACAATTATTGATCTACAAAGACTACCCACCACATATATTTTACAGCCCAAGAGGGTGGACAGACTTCACAGTATTACTATTATTTTAGATTTAGCAAACTATATAAAATGCTTGCAGCCTTTAAAATATAAGATTAATTTTCTTCTAAAGTTCATAAATTTTGTCCTTTGTTAATGATTTACCAGCAATTGAAGATAAATACTTTTTGTCATTACTAAAACTCTATGACTTGTTGTGCCCTAAGTCCAACTGTTTGTTTCTTTGTGTTACAGGAGAAAGTGACTACACTGAAGTCAATAGTGTGATTGTCTTCAACGATATGTCATCCAGCAACATGGAATGTGTTAACATCAGTGCCTCAGAGGATAACCTCTTTGAGCCACTTGAGACCTTCTTTATCTTCCTAATTTCTGATGATTTTGATATTTTGATTAATCAGCCGAATGCTACTGTTACCATTGAAGATTCCACTGGTGAGATACAAAGTAAAATATTTTTTTTCTGAAGCTTGAAATTAAATTTAATTACCTTTTAACTAATAATGCTGTTTCCAAAATTAAATTTTATTGAACAAATAAAATTTGAACTCCTGATTTACAGTAATAGTAATAATAATAGTGAGATTAAAGGTGTACTATTATCACAGATGTAGTAAACTGTCCATATTCTTTAGCCAGTAGAATTTATGGCCCAAAAATCAAACCTGTGACTACTGGGTATGCAAAAACAACCCATAGTTGCCAACAGCACTGAGCAGTGGGTCCTTTGCAAGATTAACAGAGACCTCAAGCAATAGAGGCAAGGAGCAGGAAAGCCCATTGAAGAGAGAAAAATCAGGATAAGGTCAACTGAGTACACATAAATTGTGGGGAATGTTTTGTTAGTTTACTAATAGTCAAAATACATCACCATAACACTTTTGTGATAGTGCACCTTTAATGTCAACTAGATACATGCACTGGTACACACTGTAACAAGATAGTCCATCTTAAAAATGTTGATATCACCAAATTGTCAATACATAACTGTTATCCTCCACTTTCACCTCTATCTCCTATATCGTCCTTAATATTATACACCTTGATATCACCAAATTGTCAACACATAACTGTTATCCTCCACTTTCACCTCTATCTCCTATATCGTCCTTAATATTATACACCTTGATATCACCAAATTGTCAACACATAACTGTTATCCTCCACTTTCACCTCTATCTCCTATATCGTCCTTAATATTATACACCTTGATATCACCAAATTGTCAACACATAACTGTTATCCTCCACTTTCACCTCTATCTCCTATATCGTCCTTAATATTATACACCTTGATATCACCAAATTGTCAACACATAACTGTTATCCTCCATTTTCACCTCTATCTCCTATATCGTCCTTAATATTATACACCTTGATATCACCAAATTGTCAACACATAACTGTTATCCTCCACTTTCACCTCTATCTCCTATATCATCCTTAATATTATACACCTTGAAATTGTCAACACATAACTGTTATCCTCCACTTTCACCTCTATCTCCTATATAATCCTTAATATTATACACCTTGTACTTTATCATTTATCTGGTTTCCTAAAATTCCCCCCAGAGGGTTACAGTATTATTAATTTATTGTTATAGTTTAGGTCATAATAACTTATAGTGCCCACATTCATACATCAATTTCAATGATGTCCTATAATTGAATAAGTTCACTGTGGGTGCCTGCTAGCTAGCTATGTATAATATGTATGTATATAATAAAATCTATAGTACAGGTTGAAGTTTTGAATGGCTAATTTGAAATATATATATATATATATACTTGTTGCAGACATGATTATATTTGGATTTACTGAAGAAGTGATCATAATAACAGAAGGAAATGAATCTGTGCCCATCTGCATCAACGTCACCAACAATGTTGAACCTCGTTTGATGTTAACAGTTAGGATTCTACAGATGAATGCTACTCAAGGTAGGCTCCCATGTAAACATCATCTCCTTATGCCCACATAATAGTACTTGTGAATAATTGTGTCGATGAAGCATTCTATTATGATTTCCATGTCTAATAAGGACATATATACGATGGAACTTCTCTATTCAGGACATCTTGGGACAAATTAAGATATCCAGGTTAGAGGAGTGGTCTCATTTCACAGGATGAAGTTCTATCAAGCTGATATTATGGACAAATTCAATATAGAGGTGTCCTCATTTAGAGAAATTCCACTGTATATAAAGGTGTCCTGTTAGAATAGAGTGGTTCCATTGTACTTTCATGTTATGACATCTTTTTTTTTAGATTTCACATTGAGTGAAGATAATGTGATCTTCAACTCTGGACAGATATTGCGCTGCATTGATGTAACGGCTAATGTTGATGGTATTGTTGAAAATGAGGAGAGTTATGACCTTAGTATTCAAAGTACACCTGAGTTCTTTGTAAGAATGGATGCTTCAATATTGAGTTTGAACATCAGAGACAATGACAGTAAGTATATTGACCTGCCAATATATCTAGCCTAGATATTAGTATATTGTAATTGTCCTCTGATTTCAATGATAAGAGTGGAGATATTATAATCCAGTTTCCTATTTTCATATAGTTACAGATATCTTAGAATAGAGTACACCTCTATATAGAGTGGAACCCAATTCCCTGAAATGAGTACACCTCTGTACACAGTGGAACTCCTCTATTCCAAGTACTGAAATGAGACTACCTTTGTTTTAAGAATACTAGGATGTATCCCAAATAACAGCCATTGTATTGACAATAATAAAACTTCACCCCCTGAAGTGAGGTCACCTCTCTAATCAAGTCACTTATTATGTCTCAATTTTCCAAAATGGTTCATTATAGCATTTCTTGTTCTCATTTAGCTTTTCGGCTCAGTATTCTACCATCGAATGTGATAATCGATGAAGGGAACATGACTAGACTCTGTGCTATTCTTGAAGGCTCTATTGATAGAAATATATCTATTACATTTGAAGTTGGAGACATCACAACTTCTGGTATGTAAAATATTGCTAGAATTCTATCAGTGACTTTTATGGCTATTGGAGGAATACTATAACTATAACAATTAATATTACCCTTTCAGGGGGTGAAGTTTGAGGTTCCACTATACTTAAGTGTCCTTAAAACAGAGGTGTCTCATTTTAGGGGATTGGAGGAATATTAAATACTTTCTCTTGGCACTCAAGGGTGGCATCATTTCAGGGGGTGAAGTTTGAGGTTCCACTATACTTAAGTGTCCTTAAAACAGAGGTGTCTCATTTTAGGGGATTGGAATAAAAGGATTTAATGTATACAGAAGTGTCTTCATTTCAGGGGGTTGGAATAGAGGGGTTCCATTTTATACAGAAAAGTCCTCATTTCAAGAAGTTAGAATAGAAGATTCCACGCTATCACTGTGTATTAATTTTAGTGATGTCACATAACCACACATTTATTATGACAGGAGATGATTATAACATTAATCCTCTAACTCTTGAACAATCCTTCATTGCTCCTGATCCCGTGCCTGTATGTATTGAAATAAGAGCAGAAACAGATGAATTTATTGAGTCTATGGAGTCACTGGAAGTCACTATAACAAGTTCAGATGAAGCATATGATGTGGCTAATGTTGATGTTGATATTATTCAGTCACGAGTCACCATCACTGATGTTATTAATGGTATGTAGAATATGATACTCCACACTTGTTAAATTAAGGAAGGTTGATAAAATATGTGAGTGGGGTGAGGGAAAGTGGTGGGTGAAGGGGAGAGGGGGGAAGTGGGGGGTAGGGGGATAGGGGGGAAGTGGTGGTGAGGGGGAGAGGGGGGGAGAAGTGGGGGTGAGGGGGGGGGAAGAGGGGGGAAGTGGAGGGAGAAGGGGAGAGGGTGAAGTGGAGGAGGTAATATATTATGGAAGGTTATGTTTGAGAGAGAGTGTTAGATTATGGGAGGTTAATAGTTGTGTGGGGGGAGGGGGAGTGCTAGATTATGGGGGTGGGATTGGTTGTAAACTTTAACTAACTAGTGACTTCTCATTTTTTCCATTTAGGTAATGTTATGGTATCATTGAACGTCAGTGAGACAACTGTGAGAGAAGATGTTGGTGAGGTTACCATCTGCATCACAGAACTCTCAAGACCTAACTCCATACAGCGTGATATTACAGTGAACGTATTCACCCTAGCTGGATCTGCTACTGGTATGAAATATTCCATGAAACTTTGAAGGGGGAGGAGGAAAGGAAGGAACGAGTGGGAGGAGGAGGGGGAATGAGTGGGGTGGAGGAGAAAGGGAAGGAACAAGTTGGGGTAGAAGGGAGGGAAAGAATGAGTGGAAAGAGGAGGGAGGGAAGGAACGAGTGGGAGGAGGAGGGAGGGAAAGAATGAGTGGGAAGAGGAGGGAGGGAAGGAATGAGTGGGAGGAGGAGGGAGGGAAGGAATGAGATAATGAATGAGGAGAGGAGGGAGGAAAAGAGAAAAAAAAAGGTGGAAAAGTGTATGGAGGAGTGGAGGGAGAAGATGGAGGGGAGGGGAGGAGTGAAGTAGGAAGGGGAGGATGGATCTCATATGAAGTATTATGGATAATTACTTTTCAAAAAATATATTATATAGATGTAGTTTGAGTGTAAGTGCAGTAATGATAAGTCATGTGGTTTGTGGTTATATAATTTGGTATGGAGTAAAATAGTCAAGTGGAAATAATATTCCCTGCTGCGTGTGAAATTGCTAGCACTTTCACATCATCTATGACTTTATCTTTATAATAACACCTGTTCTGTCTTAATGTTACTTCTTTACTTTGGGAGTATTTATTACAGTGGAATTTCTCTATTCCAGACACTTTGAAAGTGCTCCAACCTTCAACACACTGTAATAATGACACCACCACTGTATACAGTGCATAATCCCTCTATTCTAGCCCCCTAAAATGAGGACATTACACTATTAGGGATACTTGGATGTGAAGATAGCTTGTGTTAATAGAACTCCACCTCCTAAAATGCAATCAGGGTGCCACTATAAGGAGAGGTCATTATTGAAGGGCATTGGAGTTGCACTGTGTAACAGAGGTGTTATAATTTCAGGAAGTTGGAGTAGGGGGTGGGAAGGGGGGAGTTTTTCTAAAGACTATTTACAGATGATAACTTTTTCTTTATTTTGCAGCAGGTGAAGATTTCATTGGTATAAACACCACCATTAATTTTAGAAGAGATCCAGAGAGTTGTTTACCTATCATAATCCAGTCAGATCAATTTGTGGAAAACCTAGAAACATTCCAAGTATCAGTTACCTCTGAAGATGAAGCAGTAGCCATTATCCTTGGAGAGGAAAGTATAAACATTACTGATGTGACCAGTAAGTGATTTCCATAGTAATGTCATGCACTTCCTTTATGAAGCATGAGTAAAACCTCTTCAATTGTAGTAATGTGACCTCACTTTTTGGTCTAAAAGTGGACAAGAGAGAGAAGCAATATTATTACATTATTAAAAAAGACTGTTATTAATTATGTGAACTATCAAGTTTTGTATTTGCATGAATCAAAGATTACAGAAATGGCTATATTTCAGTAGATAACTCTCTTGATCTATAAACTCAGACTATGCTTTCAGGTTATGTTTGGAAGTAGCTAAACACTGTAGTTCTCTATAAAGAGTGCATACCCTTATTAATTGTTGTTGTTGTTGTTGTTGTTGTTGTTGTTGTTGTTGTTGTTGTTGTTGTCATTATAATTATTGTCAACTTTATAGTGATTGAGTTTATGAGTTCAGTGGAGTCAAGCTCACTTACAGAAGGTGGAGAAGTTAATGTAATATTGAGTATTGTTGGTGATGTTGTGCCCAGGAGAGATGTCACTATATTTTTAGTAACAGAACAAAGCTCCGGTAAATAAAGAGGTCATCTTATTTTATCACTAGTCATTAAACTGTTCCTTTGATGGTTGCCATAGTCTTCTAAGTCAGTTTCCTCACTCAGTTGTTGGGTGCTTCTATGTGTAAATTTCCATACATTACATTTACACCATACCTAGCCCTAGTCCTAGCAGACAGCTGGTGTCTCGGAACTTAGCCTCTACAAGAGTGGATCCTTAAAGTCACTAGGCCCTGCCTACCTACATAATGCATCACCCTCAAGCTCATGTAGTAGTCAGGGGAGCCACACAAAGGTGCCACACATCCCACATTACTATAAGGAAGCCTCCATTCATTACAAAAGGATGCCATCCATAGGCACCGCTCCCAACAATAAGCCATGCACCACACACACCCCCAGGCAAAGCACGCCCCCTAGTTGATAATCTCTAAGTTGTTTGCCATTATGGCTGAGGCCCAGCTCTATCCTTAACCCTAGCCCTATGGTGTAAGAGAAGTAATGTAAGGCATAGCACCCCAGTTGTCTACATAACTACGTAGCTAATTTACAAACCATGGTCTGCTTCAGGCTTATCCTCTATCATTATCTCAGTTATACTTACGTAGTAAAAAGTCTCACTTTAATTGATCAATATCTATAGCTACTTTATGTGAAAAGATCTAGCTAGTTATAAAGAATGCCATGTTAATGGAGAAGATAATTTAGCTACTATTTAGAACAATATAGTTATAGGGGACAATTAAGTCCAGCTGCTCTGGTTTTAGCCAGATCACTTTATAAAGCAATATAGTTGGTGGGAGTGGTCTTGCATGCATGCTTGACCTGCTTGTGTCATGCTAAGTGGTAAATGAAATGATTTTGTTTGCAATAATGATGAACTGAAGAAGGTAAGTCATTGGTCCATTTCTTTAACTTGTCAGAATTTGTTTCATGGATAGTGTGGTGAATAGTGGGTGTGGCTAATTGTAGTGGGTGTGGTCAGTGAAAACTTTTCATACAGAAATGTACACTCCCCTCTTTAGTTTTATCTGACCACTTCAATTTTTCAAACTACCACTGAGTTATCAAGTCTTGTTTAGTAAAATAGTGAAATCCCAACTCCCTGAAAGGACATCCCTACGTATTTTAAAAACACTATGTATTAGAATCCTTGTAACAAGGCCATAACTTTAATCTGTCCCAAGGTGTCCAGAATAGAGAAGTTCCACTCTACATAGTTCCTCCACATAGTCCTATCTGTATTTTATTATTGTACATTTTTTGTCTATCTTTCATTCAGATTTTTCACTCTCAACCAACCAGTTAGTTTTCAATTCTGGAGCATCTCCACAACTCTCAGTTATATTTAATGCCACACAAGATTTCATTGTTGAGAATCCGGAAATTAATACAATTTCATTCACTGCCACTGACCCAGCTGTGGTGTTACCTATAAACCAACTCAACATCACAATTAATGATGATGGAGATTGTAAGATAGACTAAGTTGCATGTACCACTTTAATGAGGATACAATGGAGGAACATTTTATTCCAACCCCTTAAATGAGGACACCTCTATTATACAGTGGAATCTCTTCTATTCCAACCTACTGAAATAAAAATACCCCTGTATGCAGTGGATCATCTATACAAACCTCCTGAAGTGAGGACACCTCTGTATACAATGGAACTCCTCTATTCCAACTCCCTGAAATTAGGGAACCTCCTTATACGTACAATGAAATTACCCTTGACAACCCTGAACACAATACAACTGTTCTATTCCTAACTTCCTTCAATAATACTCACAATGTATATTCCATTACCTTTTAGCCGTGGTGATTGGGCTCATTCAAGATCAGTACTCAATTTCTGAAAGTGAGGAAGTACTTCAATTAAGTGTTTCATTAACTGGACAAACAGAAAGATCGATATCGGTAACTCTTGACTTCACGCCTGTCTCGGCATCAATGGACGATTATAATTCTAACCCTCGTACTTTAAACTTTAATGGATCAACTATGATCAGTGTTGATGTGGATATAGTTTCAGATGGATTGTTTGAAAATGATGAGTCATTCTTTGCGAGTCTTTCCAGTAATGAAGAAGAGGGTATTGTTAGATTTGGGATTTCAAGAACTAATGTTATCATAGTTGATTCAGATAGTAAGTATATTATTATAGTGTTCAAATTGGCCTATATCTGTACAAAGATTCATCATTACAAGAACTTATGAATAAAGGGCACATTTGGATCAGGTCTACTCTCCCTTGTAGGGAGGCTGTCCTTATCTCAGAGGTTAACTTACAGTGTAACCTCTTAATAAAGAACACATTGGGATCAGGTTTATGTCTCTTGTAGGAAGGTAGTCCGTATTTCAGAGGTTATTTTACACTAAGATAAACCAGATGGTACATTTTTAGTTGTTCTTAGTACAAAGGTTGTCCTTATTTGGAAAGAGATCCCACTGTAACTAAAAATTGTGGTAATAATGAGGACATGTTTCCTTTGAAGTAGGATTTAACAAGGAACAATTTATATCTTTTCAAGTTATTAAAACTTGCATTGCTAAACTGTTTCTAAATCTCATAAAATTTGAGAGAGATGTTTTCATTTTATGGCATTTATTTCGTGCAGTGCTTCCATACATAATTATATAGGATATTCCCAATTAAGATAACTTATGATAACAAACTATCTATGTGATTGTTCTAGATGTGATGTTTGAATTTTTACCTCCAAGTATTTCTCTTTTTGAAAATAATGGATCCAGTGAGATCTGTTTGAACATTATGTCAGGACAGCTGGCAAGAAACATAACTTTGAACATCACAAGTAGAGAAGATGCTGACCAAAGGACACTAGATGGTAATATTATAGTAGAGTCTTCAACCTTTATTATTATTATCTGAAGTTTCAGGTTCAAAATAGCTGAGATGCAGTGTGTGTATATAGCTAGACAGTTTAGTATGCTTTTCAGTATTAAAAGTCACAGGATAATCCCTAAATACAGCAATTCTTGTCCTTATTAACAACATAACAAGACTACAAGCAAGATGCAATGAATTATATAAGCACATCACTTATCTAGATTAAATCCAGCTTCCTGAAAAACCTTGTGGCTAGGTTTCTTTGTAGTTAGAATATATAACACATAAAGAACAAAAATGGTGTCTGAGCCTGTGATAGTATACAAATGCATTATATGCCATAAAGAAAGTTTCTAGAATAAAATATAATATTTAGAAGCCAGAATCATTCTGAAATTATTTCATCTAGTTTATGGTACTATAGATTTTTGTCAAACATATTAACTTGAAAATTTCAAGAAATATGGTAATATCTACATAACTTGACTTTATTTTTGAAAGAGATAACAAATAAATGTGACCTTCTAGGGCATTGTGACCTGTCTAACTTATTAAATTTTCCCAGGGAGGTTATATTAAAAGAGGTTATACGTAGTTAAACATAGCTGAAACAGGCACTCGATGCTGTATTTGCTCCCTTTCTGATATCACTTCCTTCATCGATACTCTTGTATTTATCTGTGTGACATGATGGTTTACATAAGTATAGGTAATTGCCCTAAATGTAGGCTTATCACTATTACATGAAATCTATGACTTCCCATAACATAATAAAGAATTAAATGTAGAGAAAAAACAACAACTGAGGGAGATAACTGACCATCAAAGGAGCAATTTAATGACTAATCATTGAAATAAGGTAGCCATTTCTGGATCTTAAAACTTCATTACTCCCAGAATATTATGCATACCATAGTATAATAAGGACTAGACTTCAGATTCACTCTGCCAATGTAGCTACAGGTTTTTCAGATGATGTTATTCTTGTTGTTCAGCTACTGAAGGTGCGGATTTCAACTTTTCTGTGGAAACACTTACCTTTTCTACTGGAATGGGAACTGGTAGCCAACTTTGCTTTAACCTAAATATCATTAATGATGGCACAGTTGAATTCAATGAAGTATTTGAAATTGATATCTCAGTATCCGATGCTGCATTACAACCTCGAATATCAGTAATGAGCAGAGCAAATATAGTGATCTTAGATGATGATGGTGAGTGGAACCCTTCTATAATATAGCACAAGTTCCTAGAACCCTTACCAGACCATTGTCACAAATACGTGACATACGTGACATATGTAAATTATACGGACCATGTGTGTAAGTGCTAAATAAATTATACTAGAGACGACTTCCTGATTTACTTACGTAGGTACTAGTCATATTATTATTATCTAAAATAGTAATAAATACAAGAAAGTTCTCTGATTACAGCTGACAGCTGCTATTAAGCCACGCCAGCCATCGTTCACACATTAAAACTTACATGATCTTGTCACACTTGCATGACAATTGTCTTTCTGCTCATGCTAAATTTTGTTAGTCTGGAATGAGGTCACCCCAATATTAAGAACACTTGGGTATATTATCAGCTTATGTATTAATGTAAAGTCCCACTATATATTCACTGAAGGGGGGGGGGGTAGGGTTAAGAGATATGGAGGAATAGTTAAGGATGGGAAGGGTGAAGGATAGGATGAAATAATTATGGAAGATCAAATTTCATTTATCAACACCCTCTTCCCAAGAGATTATCCTTAGAGGACCTATTTTCGAATACAACCCCCACTAGACTCTATTTGAATATTACATGCTGTATTCTATTTATCCAACAACAGAGGCCACAATCATTTTGGTCAGTTTTGATCAGGCAGAATACCTAGTCAGTGAAGGTATGAATAGTGTAGAGATTTGTTGGAATGCTACAGTGGCAATGGAAACAAGTGTCATTGATAAAGCCCAACCAATTCCTATTGAATTTTCTACTGATGTTGGAAATGCTTCTAGTAAGTTAATACCACATTGTGTTAAATTCTGTTCATTTATGCCTATTTTTTATAACAATGATTATATAAATAATAACAATAGTAATAGCATAACAGTAACATTAATAATAATAATAATAATAATAATAATAATAATAATAATAATAATAATAATAACAGTAATAATAATAATATTATTGATATCTTTTATTTAGTTGCCAATGCTGACTGCACTAATGGTGACTATATACCATCAAGTGGCAGAACTTCTGTGCAAATAAATGGGCAAACTTGTATGCCAATCACAATCTGCCCAGATGATGCGAGAATAGAAACACTTGAGTATTTCCAGATAAGATTTAATCTCGTGGAAGGTCCCACGGAGACTGGTATCGCACAGGCTGTGTTTTTTACAACAATCTCTATTGCAACTGTCCTCATTCGTGATGTTTCAGGTAAAGCATTACCTTATTAAAACTGTCTCCCTATGTTCTTAAGGAGACTTCTTAACAGAATATTTTATGCAAAACATGTTTTGTAGACCAAATAAACATGTTTTATGAGGTTGTATCTGATAATTTATCATGAATGCTACTAGTATTCAAAATAAAGAAAAGTCTGATTCTTTTAGCACTACAGAGGAGCCTCTCTATTCAAGACACCTTGGGGAAAATCTGGTTAGAGGGGTAGCCTTATCTAGTGGAGCATCATAGCATTCACTATAATTATACAAAAGATGTCTTCACTTCAGGGTTTAGGTTCCACTTAATGCAGAGGTGTCTTCATTTCAAGATGTTATAATAGAGGGGTTCTACTGTGTGCAGAGGTTCAATGAATGGGTGCCATTATTGTCTGCTCTAATTTTTGTAATATATAATTATTATTATTTTGACTTCATGTAGTTTTAACTGTGAATTTTGGTGCTAATGAATTTCAAGGCCCTGAAGGCCCAGGTAATATGTTTCAAATATGTTCATCTGGAGCAGAGCTGGATAGAGAAGTGATTGTTTTGCTGTCTACTAATGACATAACAGCAAATGGTTAGTTACTATGATAATATACTACCATAAAACTGCATGCAGACCTCCATTTATCTGGTCTCTGAAAGACTATAACCACATGAAGCCTGTCTACTAAGTGCCACTATATAAGCTGATCATATCTCTATTAGAAACTTGTCTATAGAGGCCACAGTATAAGCAGGTCACATCAGCAAATTGAAGCCTATCTATAGAAACCTCTGTAATTATATGTATGTCACCTCTCTATTACCTGTTTTTAGAGACCACTGTATAGCAGACCATGTCTCCAACAGCCAGCTCTCTATAGTCTCTGTATTATAGTCAGCTGTAAAGAACACTGTATAAGTAGTCCACCTCTCTATACAACTCTGTGTATAGAGACCACTATGTCATCTCTAGAGACATGTACATTATTATTATTCTAACAATTATTAATACTGTAGGGGAACAGGACTATTCTCCACTGAGTGGCTTTCCTGTAAGCTTGACTGCTGGATGCATAAACCAAGAAATCACTATAGTACAGGATTCCATACTGGAAAATAATGAAACATTTACAATATCAATGATATCTGAAGATACTCAAGTAGTCATTTCAGAAAATAATACCATTACATTTGGAATTCTAAATGATGATGGTAAGTGAAACTACTGATGATAGTGAGACTGTATATAATTATGTGCGTTTAGTGCTGGGGACACATTTATTCAATATGAAGAACCTACCTTAGAGAGCAAATTAAAGTGTCCTGATTAGAGGGTGGCCTCATTTCAGGGGATTGGAATAGAGGAGTTCCACTGTATATGGAGGTGTCCTCACTTCAGGAGAGAGTTTTTTCTATTAGAGGTGTATTCAGTTAAAGAAAAGGAGTTCCACTGTATACAGACCATTAATAATAATAATAATAATAATAATAATAATAATAATAATACTCATGAAAATATTGATTGCTTTCAGATATAGCATTTCCATAAAAATATATTACTATTAATTTTGATGATTTTGGAGTAAAGATTATAAAATTATGACCAGTCATCTCCTTTGATGGTTACCATAACAGTTTCCTCCCTTAGTTCTATAGCATCTTGTAGTTCCCCATATAATGGCCTTTGGCTCAACTCTCTGTCATTATGTTGTGGTCAAGGGTTTCTAGAATAACAAAAATCCTGTTGAAGTTGTTTCTTCATGACTATTAAGGCTGTGTCTTTTATTGATGCAGTTGTACAAGTAATGCTGGTGCAACCAGCAGAGACTGATATTGCAGAAGGTGCAGGGATGCTTCCTGGGGGTATCTGTATGAATATAACAAATGGAACCCTGGAAAGAAGGATATCTATCACAGTCAGACAAATTCCAATAGATGGTAAGGGAATAATCATATTTAATGCATTACTCTAGGTTCTTCACACTTTGTTACTGACTATAGTTTTTTGCTGCCTAAATTCACACTGAGTTTTCCACAACTTCATTGGTATTTGTAGCTCAGGCCTGACATTTACTATACCACATCACAGTATACTATTACTGACCTTGTATTTTAGCTAAATATCTACTTGAATATAATGTAGTTTTGAGAACAACTCACTGGTTATAACGACATTACATCTATAATCTCACTGCAGCCATTTCCAATCCACTCGATCTCAGCATTTCTTCTAATGAATTAATATTCTTTGAACCTGGAGATAGAACAGGGTCACAGAGATGTATTGACATCCTGGTAATAGATGATTCAATTCTAGAAATGAATGAAACATTCCAACTTAGTGCTGCAAGTGATATTGATGAAGTTATTCTTGTTTATGAAACATCCACTACTATCACTATTATTGATGATGATCGTAAGTACTGACACAAACTACCCAATAGTACCTGTGAAATAGTTAGAGAGAGGTTGTGCACCCTTATAATCAAAAATTTCATAAACCCTGTATCACGAACTCTTGGATATAACTTGTATGTAGCTACTACGTATGTATGTCAAAGAACTTCACTCCATGAAAATTAATGAAACTACTGACACTTTTATTTGTCCCAATGTGTGTGGGATAGAGAAATCTCATGATAACATTTTTGAACAAAGTTTTAAGCATACCTTCAGACCTAGCTTCCTATTAAAGCACACCATGTATGTTATTTCCCTTGTAACAAATCACAAATCTACTAAAATATTTTTGTCTCTACCAGCGATTGAAGTTGGTTTTAGTGCCAACTTATATGAAGTGAATGAAGATGATGGAACAGCAATCTTTACAATACAAAGACGTGGAATTTTGCAGCGAAGTGCTTCAATTAACTTTTTTGCAATCTCTGGAGAAGGTGATACATAGCTATAAAACTATATTTTGTTCTTGTGCTAGCTAGTCATAATATTGACCACGCACACATCTATGTTACATTTGGTTTACCTGGTTTGCAGATATCCTGGTGTCTTAACACAGAAATGTCCTCATTTTGGGGTTTTGGAATAGAGAGTGTTTCTATGTGTAAATTCCCAACAGTATTCTTATTGTATATTACAGTAATCTTATTATATATGCTACAGATAATGTAATGTAAGGAATTTACACATATAATCACCCAGAATAGAGGGGTTCCACCTGTGCCTAAAATATAGTACTATCACTGACCAATTGGGCAATGATAAATTAGAATTGGGCATGCATAGCCATACCCAGGGGGGTTTGAGGGGTTTGACTGAATCCCCTAAAAATTATTTTATGGCACATGCAGAAGATTGGTATGTGCGCATGCTCTAGCTAGCTAGCAATTAGCGTTTACACTCAGACACTGATCTGATCATGAGATGGCAAGCAAGAAGTCTTTTGAAGCTCAAATGACATTGAAACAATACTTCTGTAAATCTACTCTTACCAGGTATGGGAGTTCAAGAACCTGAACATGATGACTATAACAGGGAAGAGTGATTCTGCACTTGAAAGTGTGTTCCTACTGCTACTAGATGATAGTTATGTTAACGATAAGTTAGCTAAATATATCATCAAAACAGTGAATGAAGTAAATATTGCAACAAAAGTTTAAACATCTGATCATCAGTGATATAATAAAATAAATGTAGTATACCTGTAAAACGTTTTGTGCACTTATCCATTCTCTTAATATAGCTAACCTAATTAAACAATCTATCTAGGTAGTGTCAAAATATTTGATTCCTATTGGGGTCCTGGACAAAAATGCCACTGATATAGTGTGTACTTCTGGTTCAGGAACCTAGGTGTTGATCCGGGTACTGGTGGTCCAGTCATCAATCTTGTTATCTTTCTAGAATTATTATTAGCAATCATGCATCTAAACTATCTTGTCTTCTTGATATCATTTTCAGCACAGTCATTCATCCAATCACATTGTCTTAGCTATTAACTCAATAAAGTGGGTGTGGTTTTGTAGAGGTGGGTGTGGCATGAAAGATGCACGAAATTTCAAACCCCCCTTTTCAAGGAGCTGGGTATGGGCCTGCACCACGGTGACAAACACTGGTTTTACACAAGCTCTAACTCAAGCTCCCAGTACTGCAACTCAACATTAACACACATCCTGTTAATGCTCCTCTCACACGTTGTTCTATAATTTCTTCTCTACCCAAAGTCAAATGCTTCAACTTGCTCATGAGCTGTTAATATAAATTATGTGAAGTTTTTTTTCTATTAAGCAATTAATTGGGCAGTGATAATTTTATCTAATTTTAGGCAATGGGTTCCACCACAAAGAAGTGTCCTCTTGAGAGGGTTGTTGGAATAGAGAAGTTCCACTGTATATGGAGGTGTCCTCATTTCAGGGGGCTGGAATAGAGGGATTACACTGTACATGTACTTTATATTAATATCAAATGTGTACCACAAACAATCAAGAATCAAGAATTCTGGAAATGTAACTAGCTAACTACATTAATTTTATCTCCAGCCATATCAAGTGAGGACTTCATAGAACCTGAAGAAGAAAGATCTTTTGTTCCTAGTGAACAAGAAGAAGGTTTTATTGAAGTCAGAATATCTATAACAGATGACCTCAGATTGGAACCAAATGAAACTTTCACAGTGATAATTTCTCGCACAGAACGTGATTCATCCATTGTAACTTTCATTGAGTCACAAAATCATTCTAAAGTTATCATCACTGATAATGACCGTGAGTTTGATTATAGCATTATAGCTTAATGTTAGTGAGTTTAAATTTGGTAATGATAATTATAGCATTTTAGGAACACAGTTTTGTGCTAATGAGAAGGATATGTTAGCTATACTGTAGGTTATTTACTTTGTCACATTACAACATGTACATCACATCACATATCACATTGCATTATCATTATACATAGGTGCCATTATCAGCTTCACTGAACTAGAGTACACTACAAATGAGAGTGCAGGGATATTTGGTGTTCCTGTTGTGATGACCTTACAGGATGGTGCCATTTTAGAGCGTAACATTACTGTTTCTATCAGATTTAATGCCACCATTATAGGGGAAACAAATACTCTTCTACTAGCTAATTCAGATCCAGGTAAACAGAAGCTGTATTAATAACAGCTAAGTATGCCAGTTTGTATTGCAAATGTACATGTAAAGTGTACAGGGAACCTTTCTATTCTAGGCACCTTAGATATTAATTAAAGAGTACTGATTAGAGTGGTAATCACATTTTAGGGGGTAAAATTAATTAATGTTCCACACAACTGTTATTTAATATACATCCAAGTGTCCTGAATGCTGAGGTGTCCTCTTATCAGGGGTTAAAATAACTGTATAGAGGTACCCTCTTAGTTTTAGGGGTTGGGATAAAGGAGTTCCTCTGCATATAGCTGGAAGTAAGGTTAATTCCACTACGATGTCTATTACCCTATTTCTCTTCCTTACTCAGATACTGGTGACTACCAAAGTCTATTTGGAGAAATAGGACAGTTAACATTCTCCTCAGGCAGTGAATCTGGAGAGACCAGACTTGCAAACATATCTATTAGAGCAGATGGTCTTATCGAAGCAGATGAAAAATTTGGGTTATACCTAGAGACAGACATGTTTCTCACTGATGTTGCTGCACCTAGTTCCACTATTGTCACTATTCAGAGCTTTGATGGTACAGTGGTAGAGTAATAATAAGTTTCCATTTCTTTGGTAATAAAATATAGATAATTGACATGGAAAGAAAATCACACAGTATAATTGATTTAGAAAATCTCTACTATAATTATTAAGCAAGCCACATACTATGGACTATTTCTGTTAAATATGTGTATTCCATTCATAAAGCTCTTCTATCAATGATCTCTGATCAGGACACTTTAATTTGTTCCACCTCTTTAATCAGGACACTTTCCCACTAATTAGGACACTTTAATTTTCTATCCCTATAATAATTAGGACAATTGAATTTTGCCACAAGGTGTAGTTGACACAAGTAAGTGCTACCAGTTAAAATCTTTGCATGCATGTATGCTATACTCGAAAACAAAAAGAAAACTCCTGTATTTCAATCCCCATAAATGAGGACACCTCTGTATACAGTGAAACTCCTTCTAGATTTCCTTTGTCTCTTAAAGGAGGTGTGGGTTTGGTTGCACTTTTATTAGATGTTAATATGTATGCCATTTGCTTCTAATCATGTTTTCATGCAGAGGTTGCATTTGGATTTGATAGTAGAAGTTATATAACATACGAACATGAAGCTGGAATTAGTGTATGTGTTGTGTTGGAAAACA
The DNA here is from genome assembly GCA_964016965.1 of Diacarnus erythraeanus. Taxonomy (NCBI): domain Eukaryota; kingdom Metazoa; phylum Porifera; class Demospongiae; order Poecilosclerida; family Podospongiidae; genus Diacarnus; species Diacarnus erythraeanus. Next base: position 3,745,355 of record OZ024682.1, read on the forward strand.
TCACTTCTCCTTCTCTAAATACCATCTCAGCTATACAACAAGATATTGAATTAAGATTGGACACAACTGAAGTCACTGCTAGTAAGTTACTAATTATTATTATTATTATTATTATACATATTTATTATACGTATATTTTATTACAATAGTCATCTTTTTTCCCTGTATTAGATTCACCACAGGATTTTAATGCAATCACTAATCGAGTTTTGTCTTTCGGAAATGGCACTCCTGTTGGGGGTCAGATATGTGAAGTGATATCCATTGTTAATGACTCTATAGATGAACCAAATGATGAAGTGTTCTCTATTGATATAAGTAACCCTGAGTTCCTTCTTCAAGATATTACGTTACAATTTCCTATTGTTAATGTCACAATTTCCGATTGTAAGAATCTTGTAGTATAGTAACAGAATCATTTAAGAGAATCATGTTTCTAAAATAAGTAGAACCCCCCTCTATTTGGACCAGAGATCTCTATGTACTATAAAATTCCTCTCTTCTAACTCCCTTATCCTGAATGAAGACACCCTATTCCAACCCCCCTGAAGCGAGAACACTCCTCTAATCAGAACATTCTCTGTCCCAAAGTGTTCCAGAGTGAAGAAATTCCACTAAAAGCTACTTTATAATTTTTTTTCTTAATCTAGCAATCCTTCCAGTTATTATGGTCCAACCTCAAGACATAGATGCAGAAATTAATGCAAATGTCACCCTTCAATGTGCTGCTACTACTGCTAAGCCTCCTCCCACTTACAGGTGGACCGTTCTTCGAGGAGGTGTAGAATATCCTGTCAATGGAAGTAATATTAAGATTGATGAGGGGAATGTGACATTTGAGAGAGTTAGACACACAGATAGAGGATTGTATATCTGTCATGTTTCTAATGATGTAGGAAATGATACATCTCATGAAATTATTTTAGATATTGAAGGTAAAGTACTATAAGTCTGGTCAATTTCACCATCACTTTGTTTTCACTTACACAGTGGAACCTCTAAATAAAGGACACATTGGGATCAGGTCTACTGTCTCTTTTATTCTTACCTTCAAAGTTGAGATGTTAATTTAATTAAGTGGTACATTTTAATTGTCCTTTGTTCAGAGGTTTTCCTTATTTTTGAGAATCCTTTATCAGAGATTCTATTATGAAATGACTAACTTAAAATAAGTAGCACAATGTATAATTTGCCAGTTTGGTGTGTTTCTTGTTAGTAAGTAGTACTGGAGCACCTCTCTTGACCTTGAACACTACAATTATGTCCTCATGCTGACTCTCAATTAAACAGTACTAATGTTGTGTTAGCCTTTTATCTTGATTATAGAGACCCCACACAAATTAATTAATTATTATAATTAATGAACAATTATTGAAAATTATTGCATAACTGCAAGAGCAATAATTATTATTAGCCTAAAGATCCCTAATCAGAACTCCAGCATTATTTAATGATCATTTATAATTATAGGGATTTTCACTTATACCATTGATGTGACATTTGGGGATATTTCTGCTGAGGAGGCAGCTAATACTACTAAACGGGTATGTACTTACAATGTAGTAGAAGATTTTTCAGTAAATATTTTGTGTTACAATATTAGAGTTTCCAACACAATTTCCATCAACAAGTTACTTACTATCCAAAGTGTAAACTTTTCTATTTTAGAAACCTTGGGTTGTCCACAACATAATGATATAGAGTAAGCCTGAAGCCATTTTGTGTGCTGATCATGGTTTCTATAATAGTGAAAAGCAGACACTGAGGGCAGTTACTGACTTAGACTATAATAACCATCAGAGGAACAGTTTAAACGACTTTATCATTCATTGAAATAATTATGGTAGTATTTTTATGGTTCATAATCCAAATTACATCAAAGGGGACTATGCATACCATAATCTATATAATAATACCCTTGTTCGTGTGTACTTACGTACCTACAGACAGCACTCTGATACTAACTAGGACTGCAAACTTAAAGTATGATATTATGTGGTGAAAAAAAAGGTGTATTAATTTACACAATCTCCCCACCTAGCGTCACTGTGTGGTGGGTATACTTGCTAGTATAATAATAACAGAGTGTACTGACTATCATTTGTAATGTATATCCCATAGAGAAAAAAGTAAACTCACTTGCTCTGCATATAATATACTTACCTTAAATCTGGAATTTTTTGAAAGCAAATAATAATTTTTTGGAAGCCAAATCATTCTGAAATTAAATTTTGCTGAATAAATTTATTTAATGGTACTGTTTAAATTTTGTTAAATAGAAATTTTTCAACTCAGATTCACAGTATATGCATTAAATAAATGTACTCAAAAGAACAGTTGATTTACACAAGGAATGTAACTGTGTGTATGAGATTTAAAGTTGCTAAGTTAGTTAATATTGGAGTCAAAGTCAGCTGGATGACCTTTTTATGTTTCTGTTCAATTTTAGTTGCTGGAATTTTTCATGAGTCTTGATACTATTGTGATTCCTACTGTGAATGGAACAGAACTTGTCGATATCATGGAGACTGAGATTACCACATCTCCTCGAATAGCAAAAGGGTAAAGTGAAATTACCCATGGCTCTTTAATACTTAGAAGCACAGTATTGTTTCTGACTACAGCATAACATCTCTATTCCAAACAACTTGGGATAAATCTTGATTTAGAAGATTGCCTCATTTCAGGAAGTAGAATTTCATTAACTTTTGTGTGTGCAAGTCCTTAATACAAATGCTAATAATATCAATCTTGCATTTGTTTTCCAAGAAGTACAATGTAATATACAACTACAGTGAAATTTGCCACCTTGGGACAAATTAAAGTGCCCAGATTAGAGTGGTGGCCTCATTTCAGGGAGTGAAGTAATGTTAATACACATTGCAGCTGGTTGGGACAAAGCACACCATTTCATGTTCTCTAGGATGCCCTAGGGATAGTTTTTCATCATGTTATAGCTAAATGTTGTACTTTTACAGACAAGCAACTGAGACACAGTCATGTTCAGCTAGTCTGAGAACTGTTTGGCTTGTTGGGGGAAGAATTACTGCTCGTGACCTAACAAATATATTAATGAACAATCCAAAATTTCAAGAATTCAATCTTACTGGTTTTATTGTCACCAGATTTGGTAAGACTATGTAAAATGTAGCCACATTTACAAGGGAAGATAATCCTCTATTTTGGACACCTTGGGACATTATGTCCTGATTAGAGGGGTGACCTTGAAGTACAAAACCATTATCTGGGACATATCCAACTATCCTTACAGTTGAAGTTAATACACAAGCTATTATTTGGGACATATCTTAATACACTTGGAATAGAGGAGTTCCACTATATACAGAGTGTCCAAATTTTAGGGGGTTGGAATAGAGTTCCACCATATACAGATTTCAGTGGGCTAGAAACATTATAATAGTGATTGTGTGTGTATAGATGGATGTCCGGAAGAGTCTACAACTATTGTATATGATATGGGACCAAATATCACAGCCTTCTGGAATGAATCTGACATAAGAACAGTGACACAACTATGTCCATGCGGAAATATCTCTGAAATCCTTAATGCAACAACTACACGTGTTTGTCGTGGTGACTTTGTCAATCCTGCGATGTGGCTTGATCCAAATGTAGAGCAATGCCAAATGTTAGATCCTAATATTTGTATTCTTTCAATGGTAAGGTTTGTACAAGTCATAAATCCATTCTAGTGAAAATTTAGTAAAAATACAGAATAGTAGAGTATCTATGTACATTTGAAGCTCATTATCCACTTCAACATTGAACTGCTTAATGATACATGCTGCATATGTAGATAGTATCTTGTATAGCTAGCCAGTTTAGTATGTATTTCTTGTTCAGTAAATAGTATTGGAAGTTGCTGGAGAATCCCAACAAAACAACATGTCAATACTAACACGAAATATAACACATTGCAAGGTTATAAATATAAAACAGAATACAAAAAGCTAACAGCAATGATTATTCACTTATCTGGCCTCCTGAAAAGGGGTTAAGTTCTACCTACCACTCCCCCCCCCCACCCCATACACATTTCAACTTGTCATACCTTTTAGTTACCACTTGAGTTTAGAGCTTAGCACAACATAACACCAGCATGGACCTAATTTTAGTTCACTTGCTCATCTTTATAAAGATATTGGGTTATATAGAAAATTTAAATCTGACATGTCATTACAATATTATGATTCATTGTTTCATTCATTGTTTCATGAGTATATCTGTACTTCAAAACATGTCAAAAATTAAAGTTAGCTAACTTTTGATGTCATCTTTGTACACTGTCTTGCAGTATGTTTACATGTAAATAAACTTCGAAGTGCTCAATGAGTAGTGATTATAACCTGACTAATCCAATGCTCTAGGAGTCTAGAGTGTAATGAGTAGTGATAATAACCTGACTAATCCAATGCTCTAGGAGTCTAGAGTGTAATGAGTAGTGATAATAAACTGACTAATCCAATGCTTTAGGAGTCTAGAGTGTAATGAGTAGTGATAATAGCCTGATGCTTTAGGAGTCTAGAGTGTAATAAGAAACATGAATCTCATTTTAGTGTCCTTATAGACCCAATAAGACTCAGTTCTCTCAAACATTTTACATGATGTTAGTTGACCTTGTTGTGGTCTGAATATAGCAACCTAAATTTGTTTTTGTTATTGTTTGTTGGTTTGTTTTTTTAAAGGAACCAGCAATAAATGCTTCTATGAGACTTAGTCAAACTGTTCAGAATGATACACAACTGGAACCTATTGTGATAAACCAAGTGTCTGCTGTTATGCAGATTTTAGTTAATGAATCTGTGATGGATGATAATGTAAGTATTTTTTCACTTAATGACACAGCAGTACAAAATTTTAGATGCTTGAAAATTATATTGCTTTTGTGGGTGATAGGGGAATTTCCACCGTCAGCTTGCTTTAGTTGTACTATACATTAGTTCCATTATATTTATCTCTATAATAGCGAATCTTTTTACATAGGTTTATACACTTTTAATCAACTCCAGGATGTGTGAGTGAAACCTTGACATATTCACATAGGAAGCTATAGTTAAATAACCACACCCTAAGCCTTTTCAATTCCAATTAAGAATAAAGGAACCCCATTTCCTTTATTTTGAGCACAACTAAATCACTAATGCAAGTACCATGCTTGTACAAAATGGAAGTTTTTAATAATTAAAGCCACACTAGTCATTATTTCAGGGCTATTGTATACTTCTTTAAGGTACCCTGATATTATTATCTCAGGACATACATAATTTCACAACATCTACATTTCAGGATATTCATGTCTTATTTTGTCCTTTTTATTTATGTATAAATAATATTGTATAAGGCTAGGAGAAATGTGAACATGAATATAAGCATGAAATGCATTTAGAATAAGAAAAAAGGTTCCAATAAAAGTGTCACTCTATCATATAGTGCTTTATTTTGGAGAAGCTTAACTTTCACAAACAGTTAGCAAAACAGCTTTCACGAGGCCAAAAGATCTGTTCCAAGAGCAAAAGTTTGGCAGATCTTTTCTAATTCATGATAAACGGAGAAGTTGATCTCCTCCAAATAAAGCGCTATAATATGGTATAGCTATACTAACCACAATAATTCAGTAGTGTGACACTGAAATAACCATGTATTAGCTAATGCTTATATTAATTTCTATGATCTGCAGGTCAGAGATAATTTTTTTGATACCTTTCAAGGTATTCTAGTCCAGAATCGAACAGCTGTTGCAGTGAGCCAATCTATGAGCAACTCTTCAGCTAGGTATGTACTACAGATCCTGTTTTCACTGTCCCTATATTTTTGCTATGTTTGAGGTAGGTAAAGGGTAGAGAAATAGCAATTTTGAGATCATTAAATTATCACATTGACTTCAGCATCAAACATGAAAATTAATGATTAATACTCTATTTTTTTGAAATAAAAACAAAGTGTCTTAGGAATAACCAGATCTATGTATTATTATTATTATTGGTATTTAAATCTGTATCTACTATTAATGTCTGCCACTTACTTCACTAAGATAATGATCACTCATAGTATTGCCAACATTAATGAATAGTGGAACCTCTCTATTCTGGACACCTTGGGACAGATTAAAGTGTCCAAATTAAAGATTGGTTATCCTCATTTAATATGCAAGCTATTATTTGGGACATATCCAAATGTCCTAGATGTCTTCATTTGGGTTGGAATAAAGAAATTTCACTATGTTAAAAGTATAATATAAAACGTTTATTTTTATTATTTTTTGAGTTATTTTATTGTTTTTCACTGATGTCAATAGTAACTGTAGTAGCTACAGACTAATTCACATTTTATGCTTTCACTAATGCTGAGGTCCATGTGGTAATTTTAATGATTTGAACTTTCCACACCTAAACGATAGAGAGGCAGTGAAATTAGCCATAGATACAGCATACTTGAAACATAAAGTCATAGAAAGTGGAGTGCCTATTATGGACATAGACAGAAATTTAAAAGGGGGTTAATGGATTACCACACTTAGTTTATAATAAAAGTAGGCTAGTAGATTGGCTGAAAATGCATTCTCTTTGAATGTATGTCATCACAATACCATAGCTAACCAGCCTGAATTTATCCTCAAATTTCTTTATCAATTATCATTTTTATAGTGCATGATTATGAATATCAAAGAGGCTTCAGCTTACCCCCTGAACCCCCCACTACTTCCACCACCACCTATGCCCTTCTCCCATTGTATTATGGTGTAAATTAACCTCTGAGATAAGGATAGCTTCCCTACAAAGGACAGTAGACCTGATCCCAATATGTCCTATATTTAGAAGTTCCATGGTATACTCTTTACTTTCTACAGACTCCTTGAAAGTATTCAAATTCTTACTGATCAGATCCCTTTTGAAAATCAGACCGGAAACAACACAGGAGCTGTTCAACCTTTAACCTTTGAACGGGATAGTTTCTCTATACACGTAGATATGATTCCTTTAAACGTATCAAGGCAGTTAATAGAAGCTAATTATGGGGCTAATGTCAGTAACATCACTTCTTTTCAAAATCAAGATGGTGATATTTTAAGAAGAGATTTTGAAGGTGACTTTGATCCTGAGTCTACTGCCTCTGTCCTGCTCGACGAAACATTTTTCACGAATGTTACTAGGCTTGCATCAATAGTCTATGACATTAATAGTTCATTATTTCAAGATCTTAATGAAACTTTAGTGCCCCAGAGTGTGATATATAGTCTCTCTACTCCAGGAGATCCTCCTACAAACTTAGAAACACCAGTGCAGTTTAATTTTTCATCAGTTCAGGTATATATAGCATAGCTAGTAATGAGTTAATATAATATCATTTCCTGGGGATGAAGTAATGAAGTTCTATTCTATGCTGGAAAAAGCATTCTGGAATGTTCAACTATTACATTGTATAATAAGTGGCATAATAATTATTCACTAATGTTGTTTTGTCTTGATCAACTGTATTACCTACGTATAGCTATGCTCCAATGGAGACTGTTCTCCAATAGTAGCCTTGTTTACCAGCAATTTGGTACCTTGTTTCTATAACTCAGTTCATTGTAGCTAGTTATTAGAACCTTTCCTGGAACTATATATCAGCATTCAATAATAATAGTAGCTATATATAGGAGTATATAGGAGTGACTTGGTGTCTTGGTCAAGATAATAGACACCCTCTCAAGTTGTGTCTTACTTTTTACCAACAATTACCCAGTGATATGTGCAATAGTGTTACCTAGTCGAGTAAAGAAACCAACATGACAAACATCACACACACACACACACACACACACACACACACACACACACACACACACACACACACACACACACACACACACACTAGAGTCACTACACAGTTAGCTATTTAACAGTATTGCTGCACTTCATAGTGTTATCCAGGTCAATTGGTCGGCAAGACTGTGATAACAGGTAGTACGCACCTTACTTGTGGCAATACTTTTAAGCCACAATTTATTTACTGTAGCCCTTAGACAACTCTGAAAAATCACAATACGTAAATTTTAGTAAGGCACACTTGGACATGTCCCAAATAGCAGATTAATGCATTAATAAAGCTTCATCCCCTGAAATGAGATCACCCCTGTATTTCAGGGTACCCTGAATAGATAGCTACATGTGATGCTATCAATATGGTAATAGTGTCTTTCCTTTTCAGCCCATCAATCTAGATAATGGAGATTCTGCTTCATGTGTGTTTTGGGACTTCACACTCAATGGTAATTCTATAACTTTGTCATTTAATATAATCCATGTAGTAAATCTACAGTTATCGACTTGCAAATTAGCTATTATGTTGTGTTTTTGGTTAACCAAAGGATGTCTGGTAACAAATTATCCTTCCCTAGAAAAATAGGATTGGTGACAACAGTAGCTACAACTGCAGGTCTTAGGGACTGTAGCAGATTTATATCAGCTACAATTGCAGATTTTACATATTGTTTTTCAACTTCTTTTAAGATTTTTTGCTAAAACCTGACTTCAGTTTTGTGTTCTAAGATCCTTGGTATTGTTTTTTTTTTTTAAGAATAGAACTTCTTGTGTACATATCATAATATTACTTCTATTGAGGGTGAGTGGAGCTGGTCTGGAGTATTTTTATACAGTCTTTAACATTGACTTTTATCCATGATTACCATTTCAAAATATACAAGGAAAAAGACCCCAACAAAATAAGCCATCTTTATATAGCAATTAGATATAAGGACAGTCTCCCTACAAAGGACAGTAGAACTAATCCAAATGTGTCCTTTATTAAGATGTTTCACTGTATTTAAATTAACCACTGAGAAAATAACTCATCTATGCAATTATAATCTTGTGTAAGTTTTACTACTAGTTAATTTCCATCATTCATTCAACAGTTTTAGCTAGAATACTAAAAATGTAGCTGTCTTATAGAACTTCAGTCTATAGAGCTATTCAGGTCCTTCTATGTCCAAAAAATGATTGTAATTCAATTTCTTCAAACTAACACTGATCACAAACTAACACTGATCACAATGTGTGTATATCCTGCCACCTTGATATTTGATTTGTGTATGTTACATCCCTGAACCAAGTTTCTGGGAATAAATGCAGCTGAGCTAATGCCCCATAAAAATAATTATATATTATTAAATTCATTTCATCGATGCTGTGTTCTTATCCTTTATTATTATAGATGGCATTGGAGGATGGTCTAGTGAAGGTTGTCGCTTTATTCCTGACAATAGAAGTGTCGTCAGTAACAATATAATATGCTTGTGTGACCATCTCACAAGTTTTACAATTCTACTGGTTAGTCATGTTATGTCATGTCCTATTCTATATTACTAACACCCACTACAATAATATCACTTGTTAACTGGTCATTGTAACTAAACAACTAAGCTATTGAACAACTACTGAGCAACTGGTAATGATTCATTAAAGCATTATTACCTAAGCACACAGGATATGATAATCACTACAATGCCATTTATGTCATGTCTGTATCTTTACTGCAATGAAGCTTTTCAAGGGACCTTGAATATTATTTAATCTATTGCAATTTATGGAAAAGATGGAAGAATATTAGCTAATTCCAATAGATGCACACACCCCTCCCACCCTCTCTTAGATGCTTATGCATTATTCTAAGCTAGGAATACTCTCCTAAAGCTATTCTTGTGCAATGCATTAATAGCTGATTACACTGAAATTACTATAGAGTGGTTCCACTGTATTATTAGCAGAGGCGTAACTAGAGTACGTATGGCTAAGTGTGACCATCATAATAATACGTATATATGTCATTATGTCATATTATTCCAATGTGAAATTTGCTAGTGTTACATCTAGCTAAAGTGCATTCAGCTAGCTACTATGTGTTCATAGCCACACCAATTCCAAGAGGCTAGCTACACCACTGTTATTAATAGTAGTAGTGTTGTTGTTGTTATCATTGTTATTATCATTACAGAATGTGAATCCACCTCCAGAACCTCCGATGACTGTATTTTCTGAATTTCTAGAGGTTGTCAGTTATATCGGTGGTATCATCTCTATTGTGTTCCTTACAATAACAGCCATCACATATCTACTATCTCAGTAAGTTTTATATAGCAATCTGTTTTCTGCTAACATCACTCTTAAAGTTACCAACCTTTCAAGATCTTCTGGACCCCTAGGTTGAGTTGAAGAACTAAGGATTTATGTTCCTATATAATATTTAGTAGAACCTTTGATAAAGGGCTCTCCAATATAAAGAGGAACTACTGTAGTTAGCTACTAATACTATTAAGCTATCTATAGTATTAGAGATAGTAGTAAACTTGTGGGCTATGCTAAGCACATAACTTTCATACTTTAAATTAGCATGTTAATATTCACTTTAAATTTTAGCAAACTTCGTTCATCTACTCACGGTCAGCTGTTGGCTCACTTGTGCTTTGCACTGATCGGTTTATACATATCCTTTACAATATCTGCATTTATGGGAAGATTTTATGTGGATGTTGCCGAGGCAGTGAGGGAGCCTCTCTGTATCACATCATCTGCTTTCGTCCATTATTTCCTCCTTGTCTATTTTTCTGTGACAGTTGGTCAATCTATGCTATTGTATTTTAAATTGGTGAAAGTGTTGGGGACACTAAACCTACTGATACAGTATCCACTTAAAGTTGGAATTGTATCTTGGAGTAAGTCTGACATAGCTATACAGTTTTATGTCCTATTCATACTTATCTCTCCATTTTAACTCCCTCAAATGAGAACACCTCTGTATACAGTGGAAATTCACCAATCCAACTCCCTCAATCGAGGACAAACACCTCTAGCTACATATGTACATTAGAACCCAACTCCCTGAAATGAGAAAATGAGGACACCTCTGTATTAGAGACACTTGGATATATCCCAGATACAGTCTTTACCTTTTGAAATAAAGCCACCTCTCTAATCAGCACACTTTAATATGTCCTAAGGTATAAAAGGTTCCACTGTATCTATATTATTTAATGAGGAGTACTTAAGTTAGACTTAATGTTAACAGACAGATACCATCAGTGGAGTCTTCTACAGATTATCTCCAAGAAGTCTGTCATTGGTCACCTCTGTATACAAGTGGAACTCCTCTATTCCAACACCAAATGAGGTTACGTACCTCTGTATACAGTGGAACTCAAGCCCCTGAAATGAGAACACCTTTATAATTATATCCTCTATCCAAATACCCTTAAATGAGGACACCTCTGTATACAGTGGAACTCAACACCCTGAAACGAGGACACTTCTGTATTAAGGACACTTGGATATATCGTCTACTTTACCTTCTGAAATAAAGCCACCTCTCTAATCAGGACACTTTATTATGTCCTATGATGTATGGAATAGAAAGGTTCTAATGAAGAGTACCGATTATGGCCTCAAAATGTAGCTCATTAGTTCAGTTATAGTTATTAATATCAGGCTCTCAATAAGAAATCTGGTTCTAAAAGCTATTATACCGACATCCTTAGCTAGCAACTTTCTATAGTGGAATATACACAGTGGAACTCCTCTATTCCAGCACTAGGAAATTGGTACAGAATAAATTTGTTTATATTATAATAATTATTAGTATGTGTCATAATTACTATTACTAAATAACTAATTATCTTCTATTTTTAAACTGAATAAGCTTGCTCCCACAATAATTGTATATTCTTTCTTGCTTGCATTGTTGTTGTTGTTCTTCTTCTTCTTCTTCTTGTTATTATGTACATTATGTCCAGTCCTCCCTTTGGTGGTTGTGGTTATCTTCCTTGGACCAGCACATGATGATTATATTACCAGTCCACCTAAAGATACCTTCTCAAGTGTAATGTAAGTATTCTATAACTATCTTCACCCCACCCCCCCCCCCCCAAGCCATGCTTGAGTTTCAATACAGTAGAACTTCTGAAAATAGAACAAAAGGACTCGGGAATATATTAACCTCTGAGATAAGGACAGCTTCCCTATAAGGGACAGCAGACCTGATCCCTAAGTGTCCTTTATTCAAAGGTTCCACTGTATCTTATTGAATGGCTAACAATTAACAATAGCTGATGAGGAACGTACATAATATTGATAGCTATTGATGCTTAACTACAGTAAAACCTCTGACTAAAGAACAATGATATCAGCTCTACTCTCTCTTATAGGGAGGCTGTCCTTATCTAGGAGGTTCATTTACACTATAAGATAAAGTGGAACCTCTGATTAAAATAGGTACTGTCCCTTGTACAGGGGCGGAGACAGCAACTAAAAAGTGGGGGGGCTGAAAGTTTTATATAAAGTAACGTGTTGTGTGTGAGGATTTAGTACTGGTTCTCAGATTAAAAACATGCATTCCCCAAATTAAAAACAAGAACATATTATGTACATTGAACATATGCATGCATGTGTGAGGTTTTCTTGTGACAGATAAAAAACAACAACAACTAAAAGTGTCCAAAAAAAACTTATCCATATTGATAAATTCTTTAGCCACTGAAACAAGATCCAAAGAATCAGTCAGATCTTTGTGGATGTGTAGAATAAGACAGTTATTGAGCCTGTATCTTCAAATTCAGAAGATCTGTTAGTCTCCTCTGGCTCTTTTCTTGCTTTGCCAAATAGAAAACAAAGTAACTTGTCTTTTAGACATGACTATGGAGGCAAGACCATGTGACTAGCAGCTGTAAATTTTAGTACCCATAATGATGATCACTTAATGCCAATGGTGATAACTAATTAGTGCTTGGAAGTTACTGTGCTTTGTTGTTGTCAGTTTTTTTAAGTAAGTCAAAGTAGTAAAAAAAGTGAGGGGGCTCTGCCCCCCCCGTGTCTCCCCCCCCCCTGTTGTAGGAAGGCTGTGGCTGTTCTTATCTCAGAGGTTCATTTACACTAAGATACAATGAAACCTCGGAATAAAAAACACATCAGACCTACTGTCTCTTGTAGGGAAGCTGTCCTTATCTCAGAGGTTCATTTACACTATTAGATACAGTGGAACCTGAAATGAACACATCTAGATAAGAACAAGAGCATGCAAGCTACTGCTGTTGTGCTGAGATCAATATGATGAAGCTTCTCTATATGTTCACCATGAGTATGTAGTTAGCTTTGAAGTTAGCAAAATGAGTAAACATAGGAAAGATGCTAATTCCACTCTTACTCTTAGAATATTTTGTACAGTGTAAATGAACCTCTGAGATAAGGACAGCCTTCTCACAAGGGACAGTAGATCTGATCTCATTGTGTCCTTTAATTAAAATTAGTTGCTGGCAGTCTCCAGCAGTTGGTCAGTATTTCTAGTAGCTGTTCACAGTCTCTACCAGTAGTTATTCACTAGCTATCTCTAGCATTTGCTCAGTATCTCTGGCAGTAGTTCAGTCTTCACCAGTTGTTCAGTCTCTCCACCAGCTCCATAGTAAATGCTGTAGCTGTAGTCTTTAAAACTTCACAAATCCCTGTCATATTATTGCATGCATAAGTAAGATATTCTATTACCTTACTAGTACGTAGCTACCCCCCAACGTGTTATTATTACAATTTCACAATTTTACAGATGTTTCCCAAGTAGTTGGCCACTCTATTTTGGTGTAATCACTCCATTCGCACTTGTCTATGCCTTCAACACCATCATGTTTTTTATCATTCTTTTCTCGGTACTTCGTCATGGTAGCAAAAAGGATGGAAAAGAAGGAAAGCTACAGAAGCTCGTGAAGAAAGCTATAATAACAATTGTTCTTGTAGTCATGTTTGGTGTGGGTTGGATATTTGGAATCTTGGGGTCCAGTGGGATCCCTGTTTACATCAGTTATCCATGTCAGATTGTATTTGTTGTGGTGGTTGGATTCCAAGGACTTCTCATCTTTATTTTCTATCCTTGTCGATCCAAGGACGCTCGTGAAGAATGGAAAAAGTGGTCTTATTATGTTACTTGCAGACGAAACACATACAATGAGCTACTTAAGCTATCGAAACAGTCAGTTGCTAAAAGCGGTGAACATTCATCTACTGCCTTTACCACAGATAAAGGTGTCAAGAAGAGGGTGTCTGAGCAATCAATCAGTTCATCAGCATCTGCTCTTGCAGCAAAGTTTGGTTATAAGCGTGATCGATCAGTTTCTATTGATAGTGAAAGTAGTGTAGTATCGAGTGAGACTAGTAGCTCAACACTAACGGGGAGGAGATTGCTAAAGCAAGATACTATAGCATTGGCTGTTCTAAATGAAGAAGATGAGGATTATAACAATATCATTGCTGAGGAAACAGTTTACCTAGATTCCAACTTTGTGTCAAGTGCAGAAGCTGCTTCAGCACAAGAACTCCCAAAAGAAGCCAAAGTCAAGCCTATTGTGAAACAAATGCTTGTGTTTGAAAATTCTAATACACTCATTACTTTTGAAGATGATGAAAATGAGCAGCCTTCAGTCTCTGGCATCGATAATGATCATGACCAATTCTCTCATGAGAATCTTTACTTTCTTGAAAACCCTGGAGCCAGTGAAGAGAACGTACCAGATGGCTTAATTACTTGGCATACGGTTGATGAAGAAGAAGATGGGGTAGCTGAAACTATTTTCTGCAACTTTGAGGATGACATGTAGCTAATTTTTTTTTAAAGTAATGATTAATACCACATACACACAACAGACATTAATCTAGCTAGCTACTCTAATTATAATAGCATCATTATATTTACCCATAAATACATAGTATGGGATTCAAGTGAACTAATTAGCTATATAAAAGCTTAACTAAATATTCTTAGATGTTTGTATGTATGTAAGCCATGCAAGAAAAACTGTTGTGCTCTAAAAGGGCTATACTTGTTCCCCCCCAAAAATCGTCATGCACAAGCAGGAATTTCTGCCAACCAGCCAGCATAAGTCTGCACCATTAAGTTTGGGTACAAAGAGTAAGTGAATTTATTATGTTCCATCCTTTGCTACTGACTGTCCAAAGCTACAAGTTTTTTTTTTTTTATATTTGATAGAAATTACTGTTAACAAAGATATTAAATCGGCTCTTTCTCCATGTAACAGATTAGATTACATTCAGAGTCAATTGTTGTTATTATACTTTACCTAGCCCTAGCCCTAGCCCATAGCTATAGTACAATTGACAATGATGTTACATGGATATATGGAGCCATTAGATCCCTTTTATTTTATACCACTCTCTATTGTAATTATCCTTATGGGGTATAAATCTTTGTAAATAATTCCAATATAATATATATATTTTGTCTTCATCTATGGACAGGAAGTTATGACCTAATAATATCACATCTGCCCACTTTCAGTTATACCTGAAAAACCACCAAAATCCCATAGAAAACTTATGGATAAGTTAGGAGCAATTTTTACCTCACGTTCTGTATTTTGTAAGAATATAAGTCCCTAGAATTCTTTAATTGCTTAACCATGTACGTACACTGCCCACTGAAATATCTACAACCTTTAGTTTATCCTTTATTATTCAATACTGCAGTATGGCAGCAATACCATTATTATTATTATTATAATTCAAGCACCAGGATTTATTAGAGTACTTACTCTAGAAAAAAAATCATCCTAGTAAGATGGGAGTAGCTAGCTATATTATAGAATGAAAATTTGGAGACATAAGAAATTGTATGACCCAAAATAGCTTCAATTCCAGGCCTCTTGATAGAAAGGGAAAAGAGAGACTACACATTCTTTATACATGATGCTCCCAGAAAAGCTGTGAATATGTACTGTGAATCTATATACAATCATTTTGTTTATTATTAGTGTTTTTTTTTCAAGTGGTTATCTACTGTAGATCACCAACACCAAGTTTCCAATATGAAAAAAATCTGACATTATTATTATTTTTTATTGTGCACACTGGGGATAGAATAAAATGAGTAGCGCATGCTCAGTAGAAATAATAATGATGAATATACCACACAACTCTCAGTGAGTTTGGAACTATTAAAAATTACAAAAGGAGTCCTCATGAGCAGTTAATCATCGTCTTCATGGATAATTGAAATGTTCTGTGATGATGTGAAGTTACTACTGTTCTCTTCTGGTGTGACTAAATAATTACTAATCGAACTCTTGATCTCAATCCCTTCCTCACAATCATTGTCAACTTCAGCTTCAGATGAATTTTTCAGCTCACCTTTAGCTCCATAATGTTTAGCAACAGCTCTTGCCATTAGTGACGGGAGCACTAACTATACCTGCTGCAAGTGACAATGGGCCACCCAGTGGCATGGTGACCACGGCTATTGCAGGACTTGCAAGCATCCCTCCCATAAAACTTCCTACAACTGCAGCACTTTTAGCTACCAATCCAAGTGTAGTGCTGCACACAATGGTGGCACTCCAATTTCCTGTAATCTGACTTTTATTTCTAGCTCTGACTTGAAACATGTACAAAGTGTTAGACGATAAATTGTCAATAATATAAAACTGATTGTAAAACTTTTCATCAATTTCTTTCCAGTTATCCTTGTCGCACATATATCGAACCTCGTAGTACTCTACCTCTTCAGCGTTAGTATCTGTTCCATTCCATTGCAGTTTAATCTATTCTTTGCCATCCCAGTAATGTGCAGTCCTATTGGTCGCCCAGGGATAAAACCTGTAACTCAAGGCGTCTGTTTATGTACACTTCATCTTTAGCAGGACCAATAGCTTCACTGTAATAATCTCTTTCTGCTGCTAAATATTCATGGCTTAATTCAAATGTTTGATTGTAGCAACCTCGATTGTTTGAGAAATTTTCCAGAAATGTCTCAGCACTAATTCTTGACAAAAACGTTACGATTTGTGCATATTTTCCATTAAAAAACACCACCAACAATTCTTTCTTTTGTTTCATCTTTAGAAATCTTGCAAATGCTATCAGAAAAATTTGACATTAACATTTTTTTCTTTTGAAGCATAGTACTCTCTTTGTTATCGCTATGCACTGAAAGAAGATGATCAATTTCAAACTCAAGTTGGAGTCATAACCCTTTCATGCACACTCCATAATGTTTCTCGGCAACTTGCACTGCTGGTTTCTGCTTCAAACTCCTCCATTGGTAGCAAACCTTTTAATGCTTTAGTCATTTCTCTTCTGTAATCATTTACAAGGTTGCATGAAATTTTAGAGAGGACTGCTTCAGCAGCAGTGATGTATGTGCTATCCAATGTGAGGCTGTCGTCAGAATTAACACAATCAACAAAATAGATGAATGATTCTGCTATTATTGCACCATTAGTGGATGGGTTACCTGATATATCTTTTATCTTTACCCTCTGTAAAATGTACTCTATCAGACTTTGCAACTCATTCTCAAATTTGTGGTCCAGTTTAGTATCTTCTCTGTCCATAGACATAGCTAATGATGTCTACATCAGCAGATGGTCTAGGAAGCATTCGACAATCTATTGAAGGAAACAATTTACGCACAGCACTGACAACATAGTCTTCATTAGTTGGTCTTGTGCTCTCACTTCGAACAAGCACATACTTCATTTGTCAAGAGATTTAAAACAAACTAGCAGAGCCTCCAACCACACGGATTTATCCGTATTTTTACGGATTTACACCTATACCTAAATACGGACTACGGAAATTGATTCAATTTATACGGAGGTATTGTATAATAATAGCTAGCTAACAGAACAGCTGTGAAATTAGAGTTGTCTAAACAGTTCATATTCCTCAAAACAGGTGATAATAAGGTATATTAAATATTGTCAGTTAATTCATGATATTTGTTTAGTGGTGCATTGTTATTAAATTTTATATAGCTATAGCTTGTTCCAGTGTCTCCTATCAAGCACTATAATAACTAAGACTCTCAATTCTAGTTCAGTCTAGTATCATTATTAATCACAAGATACCTGCACACGTAGGTGTGTCTTATAACATTAAGAATGATGCAGGTCATTAAACTAGCTAGCTCTACGGAATTTACTACAAAAATACGGAAAGTGAGCAATTTAATTTGTACTGAAGTTATTCACTTCAAGTTGGAGGCTCTGAACTAGATAGCACACTATAAAATTAATGCACACTTTCAAATTTCATTAATGACTGAGACAAAAAAATGTAACGGGTAACGACCCTTACCAAAAATGAAATATAACTGAACATACCACTGCGGGGGTGAATGTTTTTAGCTAAATATAACCTTGTAATAATGACAATGGGTTGTTGCTAATGAATAGAGAAGTCCTAACCAGATTCATCACTAGAACAGCATATATCTTGCAATTCTTGATGATCTCTGCCTGAGCTGCAAAGATCAATCTCATTCTCTGAGTCTTCAGGAACATCCACCACCTCGAATGTAGACGAAGCTTCACCATTAGAACATACCACACTGGTATCTTTGTCTGACAAATCACCTCTCCGATTTCTGATTTCTTTGTTGTACGTATCATTGCTTGCCAATGCTCCTATAACAGGAGTCATACCGATAAGAGCGGTGACTGGAACCATTGTTAGAATTAACCCACCACCAAGTACATCAATAGGAGACTTGGCTTGGATTCCTCTGGATATGTAACTAGATCCAGCATAGGCTACCATGCACGGATAGACTATTGGGCTGGCCGCAATTGAACTAACCTCGACTGCTTTTTGTAAAGACTTGCTAACCAGAGTTTGGACTCGGACAAATTGAACTTTATTGCCACGGAATCTCTGATTCTTAGCACGTACTGACAAACAATACCATGTGCTACTTTTCAAGCCAGTCACTAGTACAGAATGTCCCTCTCTAGTCGATATCACTTCCCAATCCTTCCCCTTTGATTTGATAAGAATCTCATAAAGTTCAGCTGCTGATTGATTAATCTCAGGTGGTTCCCATCTCAGTTTCACACGATCAGCATCAACTCCTACCACATTCAAGTTTTCAACTGGGCCTGGAATGAGTAACAAATCACCTTCTAACGTTGAAGACTCTGACCGTAATCTTTTGTATACTTCATAAATAGCTTCTCCCTTGGCTTTTTTGAAGTATTCTTTACAGAAGGTGGCTAATTCTGGATCTATAGTTGTGGGTATTTGGGTAAATAATGCATTTTGAAGTTTATGATAAACAGTTTCGTCATATATTTTCTTATAGAGAGAATTGCACAATTCTTCGGAAGCTGTATAATTTTCTTTGATAAAGATAAATAATTTTCCTCCAATTACTTTATTTTTGTCAGTCTTGTCATATTCAACAATTCCTTCATCAAACATGTTTAGTAAACTAATTTCCATGCTAGTAATTCTTTCAGTTAAAGGATGAGATTGATGTGATAGGATTTCAGTTTGCAACTGTAGACGCTTCTTTGCAAAGACTTGAAGATGGACATTCATTAGTGTTTCTCCGGTTTCTCCTTGAAGACCATCAGGCATGGGGAATTAACATCTCTCTCAATTGGGCTCGCATGTCTCTATCGTACTCATCAATTAGAGCTTCAGCAATTCTTTTCAACCTTAGCTCCACCGTCATCAACCAGGAAACTTCCATAATTGGAAGTTTGCAGTTCATATCTTTGATCAGCTGGAAGTACTGCTTGACTAAACATGCTAACATGCTCCCATTTAACTTCAGAGCACTGTTGTAACCCATTTTGACCTTGATATTGCTCAGGATATACTGAAGTGCAGCATCAATGCTTTCTTTGAAACACGGAGATAAATTCTCACAATTTCTCGTTATATCAGAGAGAAGTGCTCCATCAGATGATGGAGGTGGAATAGTTAAACAGTGCAGAGATGGGAAGAAATTAAGCAAGGTTGAACTAGCCAATGAACGAGAATTTTGCAGGATTTTAACAATAAATTCAGTGGGAGTGATTTCTTTTCCTACACTATCTGTAGGTATGCTATCCACATCCCTAAGAAGCCACATAAAGTCAGGAAGATTGTGTTTGTTTCGATCAATTGTATCTCCATCCATCAATCTTGATATTGCAGAAAGGCAGCTACATTAACAATAATAATATGACATTAAAGGAACTATCATTAATTTTATATAGATAGTTGCAAAAAAATATGGAATTTCATAGAACAAGAAACTTCAGACTAAGAAAATTTCATAAACAAGACTTCTTTAACATTATTCACAGATTTAATGTTCACAACTACACAGGTTATTCAACCTTTTGTGTTATTTTCAGTAACAACTACTACCAGACTGTATAGTAACACAGTAACTTTAATGGTTAGTCTCATATTAAACAGTTTCACTTTACAACCTTTAGTATAATATTATTATTATTATTATCAAGGTCTATACCAAACCACTATGGAATGAAAGAAATTGATGGGCTTCCTAAAACCACAATTTCTGGCCTGTGCATGCAGTTGGGCAGGTAAAAGTTGAGAATGGGAACATAGTAATAAACCTTTCATGTTGCACGCAGTTTCATTTCAACTACACAGATTTCTAAATATCTAATATAGAGCTGAGTCAGCTGAACTGTGCATCTATTAGAAAACTATTCGTAGATCTAACAATGAATAGAGTTCAGGATAGGATCAACACAATATGAATAGATATAAGGGTCCACTATAGTTCAGGGGGTAGGAAGATGATTTGAAGTAGGGGTGCTGCAATTGCAATTCACAGTTGGGGGGGGGGGGGGGGGGGCAATTATGTAAGGCTATAATGACCTAGTTTTTTGTGGCTATGCTTATTGCATACAATATTTTTTGGCAGCACCCCTTTATTCATGTCTGTTCCAGTGGACTTGTGTACATACATATCTTGCTTCAAGCTGTTTATTTATTTCCACTAATTCAAGAAAACAAATAAATAGAGGATTTTTTGTGGCTTTTCATGCAGCATCCTTTGAACCTCCCTTTCCTACTTTCAGGATATATTTGAGGGTCATATTCCACACACCTAGAACCTGTAATTTAACTATGTACCTCATTTTCTTCAAGTCCTTTGCCCTTGGAACGTTCTTAGAATTGTATATAAACAAAGAACTAAGCATCACTATAAACACAAGCATATTAGTGACTCCAGACTTTCCTTTATCCATAGCATCGATTCCCTCAGTGTCCAACAGAATTAGAGCAAATTCCTCACACTCCAGAACAGTTGAGGCCATCCAGACACCTTGAGTACAAGCGTGCATTGTGTGGCCTAACTTAAATGTCTCTTCATTCCCAAGAAGACGAGATAAGAAGTATGACTTACCACTTCGGTAAGGACCACATATAGAGACAACAGCTACAGGCTTAGATATGCTCTCAAGGATCCTCACAGTCTCGGGTACTAACCAAAATTCTGAACCGCGATCATCAAGTGTGTAATCTCTATTCTCAGTGATCTCTTGGGTGCTACGGTTGTAAGAGCAGTAGGAAGGCAGTATCAGAGGCAGAGAAAGGGGAAGGGTGGACTCTTTCCCATGTGATCCTTCATCGTACAGCACACACTTCTTGAACACTCGATCCATCACTATCCATCACTATCCGTACTTTGCGTGTACAAGGTTAATAAGCCCCGCCTCTTCTCCACCCACTAAAGGAAAGTTAGATGTCTGCCGTTTTTCATACTAGAGCACTCTCCCTTCCGGGGAGAAGTATGCCTCCATCGATTCCACTCATCATCCGTAGAGATCTCGAGTGGGTTTCGGAGCAAAGCACATTATGTGAGTATGAGAGTGACGAAGAAGGTTCCCAGCAAAGCCTAGGAGCTGGAGGTCATTTGAAAGTAGTACAAGAAGCTATTGATCTCCTGTCCACCATCGAAAAACCCGTTTCAATACTATCAGTATGTGGTCCTTTCCGAACTGGGAAGTCTTACCTTCTCTCACGAATCCTTGGAAACCATAATGCCTTCAAGGTGGGCCACACCATGAAGACATGTACTAAATGTGTGTGGATGGCCACCACTGTGCTTGAATGTGAAGAATTTGTTGTTGTCTTGCTTGACACTGAAGGAATGGATGCCATTGATGAAGAAGGTAGTGATGAGTCGGACTATGTTAAGAAACAGTTGATGGTGGCAGTGTTAATGAGTTCTCTGCTGATATATAACTCATTGACAGTTCCAGAATGGAATGACCTTGAGGACTTGAGGTAAAGATTTTTTTTCTCTCTGTGAACAAGGGAACAACCCCAACCACCCACTCACTTTAATATTGACATTGGTCTAGTAAAATTATATAAGGTTTCACCCACCACAAACTATAACATAATTTCTTCCTTCACAATGTAGTGTCTAGACCAACATGCAAAAAATGTTATCACAATTCACCTTGGGGGAATACCCTCATTGGTAAAAAAGTTACAGCATCACCAAGAATTGACCTTTGAACTTAGCTGTCACTTAAAGCCTAGGTCAAAGAACACAGCTTCCTATTGACTATGCAGAAAAGCCTCAGGATAAGGCATTATGATAATCTAAATCTGTATTCAAGTCTCCTCTCTAGACAGCCTCTGTGTCTCATTTTCATACCTAATACCAGATAATAATAAATAGTGCATTTTTTGTGTAAGTCATATTAACTACTGCTAACTAAGCACACACACACACACGCACATATTCACCCACACACTCACGCATGCACGCATGCACGCACGCACGCACGCACTCTCACACATGCACACCCGTGAACACATAGCACACGCATACACACCAAGTATATTTGGGTAAATTCTAGAAATATTTTGTTGCATTTTGTGGTGGCCAAATTAACTAGATAAACGAGACTACATTGTGCAATGAATTTGTTGGAAAAATATTAAGGTATTCAAATTCTTATTCTGGCCAAGTTTGCTGAGTTTGGCGATGATGTGTCATATTATAAGTATGGTTTTTGTAGGTATGGCTTTTATCTCCTCCACACTTAAAATTTACTTCCTATTCCTCCTGAAATTAAAGCTTTTATAACAATTAGTGTTAATTTTGGGTGTGGTTTGAGTATAGTAGTATAAGATGATTTTGGAAGCCTGGTTCTTTCTATCCTGCAAGCTTTTTGAACAGCTACTCTAAACTTGGACTCTCTCTCTGTAGGCTTATAGGTGTTAAACATAGGCCCCATATGTAGGTGGGGAGTTATGGGTAATCCCCACTTTGAATATTCATGTTCATAGAAAGATTCATTGAACCCAAGTGGCTAAGGAAAATCATCCAGAAACAATCACAGAGTCCTTGAACTAGACAGCTCTTCCTTTATTTTTACTTTGACTTTTTGCCACTCTCCTACAGTTTGTGTTCATGTGAAATTAGGATCTGCCCTTGGTTGAACAACTATTTATGATACACAAACTGAGGAGAGACTTATATATTCAGTATTTATTCATCCTGAACTAAATGTAGATGATGTGTATAAATTTTTCCTTATTAAAAACCATCACATAGAATGAAAAATGTGAGCTTGCTTTTTATTCATTAAAAGGGGTGTAGTCATTTAAAAATGGGTGTGGTTTTACTGTCTGCAGATCAATAATACTGTACTTTAGTTATCAAAAAAATAATAATGATGAATTAATAGAGATTGGACCCTGTACCTTTAGAGGTAAACTTTCATATCCCTCCAGTAAGAAGCCAGAGGTAGAACTTTAACATTGAAACAGCAATATTATAGTAATCTATCATAGCTATTTTTATTATAATAATTATGAATCACATCTGTAAAAAAGGGAGAGAGAAAGGAAAAAGTCTCATAAATAAGAAACTTTATAATTATACTGTAACTTTTAACTCTACAGTTGTTTTTCTCAACTTTCCTCGTTGATAAATATCAAATCAACACAAGATTATGACGACATCTCCACCAATTTCCCGGATTTTTTGTGGCTCATTCGTGATGCTTTTCTTCAGCTATTGGACAAAACTGGTAACCCAATATCACCAGTCGATTATCTAATGAAGTATGTGCTTGTTCGAAGTGAGAGCACAAGACCAACTAATGAAGACTATGTTGTCAGTGCTGTGCGTAAATTGTTTCCTTCAATAGATTGTCGAATGCTTCCTAGACCATCTGCTGACGTAGACATCATTATGTCTATGGACAGAGAAGATACTAAACTGGACCACAAATTTGAGAATGAGTTGCAAAGTCTGATAGAGTACATTTTACAGAGGGTAAAGATAAAAGATATATCAGGGAACCCATCCACTAATGGTGCAATAATAGCAGAATCATTCATCTATTTTGTTGATTGTGTTAATTCTGACGACAGCCTCACATTGGATAGCACATACATCACTGCTGCTGAAGCGGTCCTCTCCAAAATTTCATGCAATCTTGTAAATGACTATAAAAGAGAAATGACTAAAGCATTAGAAGGTTTGCTACCAATGGAAGAGTTTGAAGCAGAAACCAGCAGTGCAAGTTGCCGAGAAACATTATGGAGTGTGCATGAAAGGATTATGACTCCAAAGATGGCCAAACTTGAGTTTGAAATTGATCATCTTCTTTCAGTGCATAGCAATAACGAAGAGAGTACTATGCTTCAAAAGAAAAATATGTTATTGTCGAATTTTTCCGATAGCATTTGCAAGATTTCTAAAGATGAAACAAAAGAAAGAATTGTTGGTGGTGTTTTTTATAGATTTGTAATGGAAAATATGCACGAATCGCAACATTTTTGTCAAGAATTAGTGCTGAAACATTTCCGGAAAATTTCTCAAACAATCGAGGTTGCTACAATCAAACATTCTACTATTGAATTAAGCCATGAATTTTTAGCAGCAGAAAGAGATTATTACAGTGAAGCTATTGGTCCTGCTAAAGATGAAGTATACATAAACAGACGCCTTGAGTTACAGAATGGATTGGAGCAGTTAAGTTTTATCCCTGGGCGACCGATAGGACTGCATATTACTGGGATGGCAAAGAATAGGATTAAACTGCAATGGAATGGAACAGATACTAATGCTGAAGAGGTAGAGTACTACGAGGTTCGATATATGTGTGACAAGGTTGACTGGAAAGAAATCGATGAAAAGTTTTACAATCAGTTTGCTGTCATTGACAATTTATCGTCTAACACTTTGTACATGTTTCAAGTCAGAGCTAGAAATAAAAGTCAGATTACAGGAAACTGGAGTGCCACCATTGTGTGCAGCACTACACTTGGATCAGTAGCTAAAAGTGCTGCAGTTGTAGGAAGTTTTATGGGAGGGATGCTTGCAAGTCCTGCAATAGCTGTGGTCACCATGCCACTGGGTGGCCCATTGTCACTTGCAGCCGGTGTAGTTAGTGCTCCCGTCACTGGTGCACTAATGGCAAGAGCTGTTGCTAAACATTATGGAGCTAAAGGTGAGCTGAAAAATTCATCTGAAGCTGAAGTTGACAATGATTGTGAGGAAGGGATTGAGATCGAGAGTTCGATTAGTAATTATTTAGTCACACCAGAAGAGAACAGTAGTAACTTCACATCATCACAGAACATTTCAATTATCCATGAAAATGATGATTAACTGCTCATGAGAAGTTCTCAACTCTTTTAATAATTCTACAAACTCACTAAACTCACTGAGAGTTGTGTGGTATATTCATCATTATTATTTTTACTGAGCATGCTCTATTTTTTACTCTTGTTATTAGCTATATTCTATCCCCAGTATGCACAATAATCATGTTTTGTGTTGATTTGTCAGTGAATGAGATTTTTTTCAGAAAAATATTAACAGTGCAGTAGTAGTCACTTGATTGATAGCTAGTCATCAGTCAGCAGAGTCATAAAGTTGTTGGTGAACATTGTTTGGTCCCAGCGCCTGGTCACTGTATGTGCATGTACTAAAAATGTGTATTTGTTATTTGTATATATTTCTTGGATTGGTGATCTACAATAGATAGCTAGCCACTTGGAAAAAAAAAAAAAAAAAAAAAAAAAAACACTCACACACATAAAGAAATGATTGTATATAGCTAGATTCACAGCTTTTCTGTAAGTTTAAATGCATGCATGAAGAATGTGTATTTATCACTCACTCTTCCCTTCCTATAAATCTGAAATTGAAGCATGTTGGGTCATACAATTTTTTGTCTTCAAATTCTATAGCTAGCTACTCCATCAAACTAGGAGGATTTTTTCTAGAGTACCCCTAATAAATCCTGGCACTTGAATAATTATGGTACTGCTGCCATACTGCAGCATTGTATGGGTTCAAATGATGTTGTAGATTTCAGTGGGCAGTAGATGGTTAAGCAATTAAAGAACTAGGGACTTGTTTATTATATATATTGTTCAAAAATTTACAGAAAGTGAGGTAAAAAGTGCTCCTAACTTATTCATAAGTTTTCTATGGGATTTTGGTGGTTTTACAGGTATAACTGAAAGTGGCCAGATGTGATATATAGGTCATAACTTCCTTTATGAATGTCCATATATAGATGAAGATGAAATATATTATATTTACACTCCATAAGGATAAATACATATAATGGAGATAATGATAGTGGTACAAAATAAAAGTGACTTAATGGCTCCTTCTCCATGTAACATTATTGTCAATTGTACTAGCTATAGATATGGGCTAAGGATAGGGTTAGATACAGTACGTATATACCATAACAATAGTACACAATGGACAATGATGTAATCTGAATCTGTTACATGGAGAAAGAGCCGACTTAATGCCTTTATTAACAGTAAATTCTATCAAATATTATAAGAATTATGAGCTAAAAACTAAAAACTTGTAGCTTTCATAATTGGACAGTCAGTAGCAAAGGATGGAACATAAAAACCTCTTACTACGCATTTGTAGCCAAACTTAATGGTTATTGTATAATACAGACTTATGCTGGTTGGTTGGCAGAAATCCTGCTTGTGCATGATGTATTTTGAAAGCCCTTTAGAGCGTGGCAGCTTTTCTTGCAGGGTTTACATACATACAGACATCTAAGAATATTTAGTTCAGCTTTATATAGCTACGTAGTTCACTTGAATCCAATAGTACATATTTATGGGTAAATATAATGATGTTATTATATAGAGCAGTTAAAAATAGCTAGCTAGTAATGTCTGTTGTGTGTGTGTGTGATGTTAATCATTAGTTTAAAAAATTACATGCTGTCATCCTCAAAGTTACAGAAAATAGTTTCAGCTACCCCATCTTCTTCTTCAATTGTACGTCAAGTAATTAAGCCATCTGGTATGTTCTCTTCACTGGCTCCAGGGTTTTCAAAAAAGTAAAGATTCTCACGAGAGAATTGGTCATGATCATTATCGATGCCAGAGACTGAAGGCTGCTCATTTTCATCATCTTCAAAAGGAATGAGTGCATCAGAATTTTCAAACACAAGCATTTGTTTCACAACAGGATCAACTTTGGCTTCTTCTTTGGTTAGTTCTTGTGCTGAAGCAGCTTCTGCACTTGACACAAAGTTGGAATCTAGGTAGGCTGTTTCCTCAGCAACGATGTTGTTATAATCCTCATCTTCTTCGTCTAGTACAGCCAATGCTATAGCATCTTGCTTTGGCAATCTCCTCCCCGTTAGTGTTGAGCTATTAGTCTCACTCGATACTACACTACTTTCACTATCTATAGAAGCTGATCGATCACGCTTATAACCAAACTTTGCCTTGAGAGTAGATGCTGATGAACTGATTGATTGCTCAGACACCCTCTTCTTGACACCTCTATCTGTAGTAAAGGTAGTAGATGAATGTTCGTTGCTTTTAGCAGCTGACTGTTTTGATAGCTTAAGTACTTCATTGTATGTGTTTCGTCTGCAAGTAACATAATAATACCGCTTTTTCCATTCTTCACGAGCATCCTTGGATCGACAAGGATAGACAATAAAGATGAGAAGTCCTTGGAATCCAACCACCACAACAAATACAATCTGACAGGGATAACTGATGTAAACAGGGATCCCACTGGACCCCAAGATTCCAAATATCCAACCCACACCAAACATGACTACAAGAACAATTGTTATTATAGCTTTCTTCATGAGCTTCTGTAGCTTTCCTTTTTTTCCATCCTTTTTGCTACCATGACGAAGTACCGAGAAAAGAATGATAAAAAACATGATGGTGTTGAAGGCATAGACAAGAGCAAATGGAGTGATTACACCAAAATAGAGTGGCCAACCACTTGGGAAACATCTGTAAAATTATAGCATGTTGGGTGGTAAGGACACATTAGAAAGGACACATTAGAAAGGACACATTAGAAAGGACACATTAGAAAGGACACATTAGAAAGGACACATTAGAAAGGACACATTAGAAAGGACACATTAGAAAGGACACATTAGAAAGGACACATTAGAAAGGACACATTAGAAAGGACACATTAGAAAGGACACATTAGAAAGGACACATTAGAAAGGACACATTAGAAAGGACACATTAGAAAGGACACATTAGAAAGGACACATTAGAAAGGACACATTAGAAAGGACACATTAGAAAGGACACATTAGAAAGGACACATTAGAAAGGACACATTAGAAAGGACACATTAGAAAGGACACATTAGAAAGGACACATTAGAAAGGACACATTAGAAAGGACACATTAGAAAGGACACATTAGAAAGGACACATTAGAAAGGACACATTAGAAAGGACACATTAGAAAGGACACATTAGAAAGGACACATTAGAAAGGACACATTAGAAAGGACACATTAGAAAGGACACATTAGAAAGGACACATTAGAAAGGACACATTAGAAAGGACACATTAGAAAGGACACATTAGAAAGGACACATTAGAAAGGACACATTAGAAAGGACACATTAGAAAGGACACATTAGAAAGGACACATTAGAAAGGACACATTAGAAAGGACACATTAGAAAGGACACATTAGAAAGGACACACTGCTGTCCCTTACAGGGAAGCTGTCCTTATCTCAGAGGTTAAGATAGCCATTATTATGGTACATTCCTTGTCCAGAGTCTTTTGGTCTATTTTCAGAGGTTCTACTGTATTGAAACTCAAGCATGGCTCAATACAATGCATATTATACATAGATATAGCTGTGACATTAAAATTTACAAGGATAGAGTCTTTTCAAGGATATGTGATATGGGAGGATGGGGGTGAAGATAGTTATAGAATACTTACATTACACTTGAGAAGGTATCTTTAGGTGGACTGGTAATATAATCATCATGTGTTGGTCCATAGAAGATAACCACAATCACCAAAGGCAGGACTGGAAATAAAAATTAATTATTAATAATAGGCTAAGCACATACAACAACAATGCAAGAAAGAATATACAATTATATTGTTGGGGGCAAACTTATTCAGTTAAAAATAGAAGTAATAATTATGACCCATACTAATATTACAATATAACACAGATTTATTCCGTACCAATTTTCTAGTGCTGGAATAGAGGGGTACTCCACTGTGTACATTCCACTATAGAAAGTTGCTAGCTAAGGATGTAGGTATAGCTTTAGAACCAAATTTTTTATTGAGAGCCTGATATTGAGACCATAATCGAGATGAAGATGTTGATTTTTGCAGGTCCAGTCCTTAGGACATATTAAAGGTAGAGGGGTGACTTTATTTCAAAAGGTGAAGTTCTAAATTATAATACTTTTGGATATCCAAGTGTCCTTAATACAGATGTGTTCCTCATTTCAGGGGGTTGGAACCCAGGCAACTACTCATACATACGTGTAAGTAGAGAGATGAGAAACAGTAATGTCTACCAGCTGCCCTCCAAGATTATATTTACCACTCAATGGAGTCAATATTTTTTGTTTACCTGTCAGTGGTACAGCTGTTATCTGAAGCTAGAGGTGAGTGAGTCCTCATTTGAGGGAGTTGAAAT
The DNA here is from genome assembly GCA_964016965.1 of Diacarnus erythraeanus. NCBI lineage: Eukaryota > Metazoa > Porifera > Demospongiae > Poecilosclerida > Podospongiidae > Diacarnus > Diacarnus erythraeanus. The sequence goes on from OZ024682.1 coordinate 3,775,121, forward strand.
GGAGAGATAAGTATGAATAGGAGATAAAACTAAACTATGTATAGCTAATTCATAGTAAAATTATTAGCTATGTCAGACTTACTCCAAGATACAATTCCAACTTTAAGTGGATACTGCCTCAGTAGGTTTTGTGTCCCCAACACTTTCACCAATTTAAAATACAATAGCATAGATTGTCCAACTGTCACAAAAAAATAGACAAGGAAGAAATAATGGACAAAAACAGATGATGTAATACAGAGAGGCTTCCTCACTGACTCTGCAACATCCACATAAAATCTTCCCACATACGCAGATATTGTAAAGGATATATATAAACCGATCAGTGCAAAAAACAAGTGAGCCCACAGCTGACCGTGAGTAGATGAACGAAGTTTGCTAAAATTTAAAGTGAATATTTACATCATTAAGTGTGAATGTTATGTGCTCAGTATATATAGTCCACAAGTTTACTGTAATCCCTAATCCTATAGCTACATAGTTTACTACCAAATAGTAACCACAGTAGAACCTCTGAATAAAGGACACATTGGGATTAGATCTACTGTCATTATCTCAGAGATTAATTTATGATACTATTTTAGCTGTCCTTTGTACAGAAATTATCTTTATATTGGAGAGCTCTTTATCAAAGGTTCTACTATATTATATAGGAACATAAATCCTTAGTTCTTCAACTCGACCTAGGGGTCCAGAAGATCTTGAAAGGTTGGTAACTTTAAGAGTGGTGTTAGCAGAAAACAGATTGCTAAAACTTACTGAGATAGTAGATATGTGATGGCTGTTATTGTAAGGAACACAATAGAGATGATACCACCAATATAACTGACAACCTCTAGAATTTCAGAAAATACAGTCATCGGAGGTTCTGGAGGTGGATTCACATTCTGTAATGATAATAACAATGATAACAACAACAACAATACCATAGATCCGGTTATTTTCAAGACACTTTATTTTCACTGATCTCATAAAATCTTATGTTATGAAGCAATTCACATTTTTTATTTTTGCTGGGGGGGGGGGGGGGGGGGAGGGATTTCAATTAGGTAATGCTTCTTATATAATTATTGAAGTTTTTTTTTTATTTTTGCTTCCCTTTACCTACCGTAAAAATAGCAAAATTAAAGTGATAGTGAAATTAACCGGATCTACGGTAACTACTATTATAATACAGTAGAGCCTTTGATAAAGGACACTCTAATACTTGCTCTATAGTAGTTATTTCAGTGTAATTATTAGCATATTGCACAGGAATAAGTTCAGGAAAGTGCAAATAAGGCATAAGCATCTATAGGGAGGGGTGGGAGGGGTGTGTGCATCTAGCTAATATTCTTCCATCTTTTCCATTGCAATGGATTAAATAATATCCAAGGTCCCTCTAAAAGCTTCATTGTAGTAAAGATACAGACATGACATGACATGACATAAATGACATTGTAGTGATTATCATATCCTGAGTAATAATGCTTTATGAAGTCTCCTCCATGTACCTAACAGATTCAGATCATTGTCAATTGTACTAATGCTATGGGCTAGGGTTAGGGTTGGGGATGGCTCAGCCTAATGGCAGCCAACTTAGAGATTATCTAGGGCTAAGGTTAGATGCAGTAGCTACAATAGCAATAGTACATAATTAGTAATGAAATCTGTTACATGAAGAAAGAGCCTTTAGCTACCAGTTGCTCAGTATAGCTTAGTTGTTGAGTTACAATAACCAGTTAACAAGAGATATTATTGTAGTGGGTGTTAGTAATATAGAATAGGACATGACATGACTAACCAGTAGAATTGTAAAACTTGTGAGATGGTCACACAAGCATATTACATTGTTACTGACGACACTTCTATTGTCAGGGACAAAGCGACAACCTTCACTAGACCATCCTCCAATGCCATCTATATTAATGAACACAGCATTCATAATCTCAGCTACGTTTATTTCCAGAAACTAATGGTTCAGGGATGTAATATACACAAAATCAAATAAGGTGGCAGGATATACTGTACACACTTTGTGATCAGAAAATTTAATTATGATCTCAATCTAGGTTATTTTTGACATAGGAGGATTTAAAAAGCTCTATAGACTGAAGCTCTATAAGACAGCTTCATTTTTAGTATTCTAGCTAGAACTGTTGAATGAATGATGGAAATTAGTGATAATGGTGACCATGGATAAAAGTATTGAATGTTAAATACTATAATTATATAACACAGTCCAGACCCCATAATGTGGCCTTAATAGAAGTAAGTACATAAGAAGTTCTATGCTAAAAAAACAATACTAAGGATCTTAGAACAGAAAATATACAAGCAGCAAACTAAACTGAGGTCAGGTTTTAGCAAAAACTTTTCATTGAACAAAAGAAGTTGAAAAAACAAAATCTGCAGTTGTAGCTGATATCTGCTACAGTAGCTACCTAAGACCTGAAGTCGTAGCTACTGTAGTCATCTGTGACCACCATCATTTTTTCTATAGAAGGATAATTTGTTACCTCTTTTGGTCAAACAAATTAATATTTGCAAGTCAATAACTGTAGATTTACTACATGCAGTATGCTAGCAATTTATTAAATGACAAAGTTATAGAGTTACCATTAAGTGTGAAGTCCCAAAACACACATGAAGCAGAATCACCATTGTCTAGATTGATGGACTGAAAAGGAAAGACACCATTATCATATTGATAGCATCACATGTATCTATTCAGGATACCCTGAAATACAGGGGTGATCTCATTTCAGGGGATGAAGCTCCTTTAATGCATTAAGCTGCTATTTGGGACATGTCCAAGTGTGCCTTACTAATTATTATGCTTTTCAGAGTTGTCTGAGGGCTATATATAATAAATAGATCATGGCTTCACTTAAAAAGTATTGTCACAAGTAAGGTACCAACTGTTATCAGTCTTGCTGGCCAATTAACCTGGATATAACATTGTGTGTGTGTGTGTGTGTGTGTGTGTGTGTGTGTGTGTGTGTGTGTGTGTGTGTGTGTGTGTGTGTTAGGGACTTACATCAGACATGTGATGTCTCACACCCACTTGACTCCTAGCTAGCTACAGCTATATATTAAGATAGATGGGACTATACATAAGACTATTTTATTGTAGTTGTATCATTATTATTAAGTAAGACACAGCTTGAGAGGGTGTTTATTATCTTGACCAAGACACCAAGTCACTCCTATATACTCCTATATTATAGCTACTATTATTATTGAATGCTGATATATAGTTCCAGGGAGGGTTCTAATAACTAGCTACAATGAACTGAGTTATAGAAACAAGGTACCAGAGTGCTGGTAAAGAGGCTACTATTGGAGAACAGTCTCCATTGGAGCATAGCTACGGGTAATACAGTTGACCATGACAAAGCAACATTAGTCTTATTATAATAGTTGAGCCAAACTCATACTAGAATGTTTTCTCCAGAAATTTAAGCATAGAATAGAACTTCATTACTTCATCCCCAGAAAATGATATCCCATTATATTAACTAAAGATAGTCATTACTAGCTATGCTATATATACCTGAACTGATGAAAAATTAAACTGCACTGGTGTTTCTAAGTTTGTAGGAGGATCTCCTGGAGTAGAGAGACTATATATCACACTCTGGGGCACTAAAGTTTCATTAAGATCTTGAAATAATGAACTATTAATGTCATAGACTATTGATGCAAGCCTAGTAATATTCGTGAAAAATGTTTCGTCGAGCAGGACAGAGGCAGTAGACTCAGGATCAAAGTCACCTTCAAAATCTCTTCTTAAAATATCACCATCTTGATTTTGAAAAGAAGTGATGTTACTGACATTAGCCCCATAAATAGCTTCTATTAACTGCCTTGATATGTTTAAAGGAATCATATCTACGTGTATAGAGAAACTATCCCGTTCAAAGGTTAAAGGTTGAACAGCTCCTGTGTTGTTTCCAGTTCGATTTTCAAAAGGAATTCGATCAGTAAGACTTTGAATACTTTCAAGGAGTCTGTAAAATGTACAGAGTATACAATGTAACTTCTAAATATAGGACACATTGAGAGCAGGTCTACTGTCCTTTGTAGGGAGGCTATCCTTATCTCAGAGAATGCATTTTCAGCCAATCTACTAGCCTGCTTTTTAACAAGAATTAATTTAATTATAAACTAAGTGTAAATATTTTTCATCAGATTAAACATAACCCCCTTTGAAAACTTCTGTCTATGTCTATGATTGGAACTCCATTTTCTATGACTTATGTTTCAAGTATAATGTATCTATAGTTAATTTCACTATTTAGTATAAAAAGTTCAATTATCACATTGAAAGTGAAATTGCTAAAAATTGAATTCACTATTGATATCAGTAAATAATATTAACAAACTTTTTAGATTATAGCTACTTTTATTAGTTTTTATTTTTTTAAACATATAGTGGAATTTTTCTATTCCAACCCAAATGAAGACATCTCTGTATTAACGACACTTGGATATACCCCAAATAACAGCTTGCATATTTAGACCTTCACTCTCTGAAATGAAGATAACCAATCTCTAATCTGAACACTTTAATTTGTCCCAAGATGTCCAGAATAGAGAGGCTCTACTGTTCATTCAGGATTCATGTAGTACATACCTAGCTGAAGAATTGCTTATGGATTGGCTCACTGCTACAGCAGTTTGATTCTGGACTAGAATACCTTGAAAGATATCCAAAAAATTATCTCTAACCTGCAGATCATATTAAATATAAGCATTAATACGTGGTTATTTCAGTGTCACACTACTGAATTGTGGCTAGTTTGATGCTACATATTATATAGTGCTTTATTTTGTAGGAGCTCAAATTCTGCATTTTTTGTGAATTAGGAAAGATCTGCCGAACTTGCTCTTGAAACTGAGCTTTTGGCCATTGGCCTCATGAAAGTTGTTTTGTGAACTATTTGATAAAGTTAAGCTCCTCCAAAATAAAGCACTATATAATTTATGGTAGAGTCAAACTTGATTATAGTCATGTTCACATTTCTCTTATAGAATACAATTATTCTTGAATAGAAAGGACACAATGAGACATGGATATCCTGAAATTTGAAATATGTATGTATGCATGTCCTGAGATAATATCAGGGTACCTTAAAGAAGTATACCAATAGCCCTTTCTACCAGAAATAATGACTAGTATAAGCAGTATAAATCCATTTTGGACAAGCATGGCACTTACGTAGCTCTGCTCAAAAATAAAAGAAATGGGACTCCTTTATTCCTATTATTTTTCTATCTGAAATGGCTTAGGGTGTGGTTAATTAACTATAACTTCGTGTGTGAATGTGCCTCACACATCCTGGAGTTGATTAAGAGTGTATAGACCTATGTATAAAGATTCACTTATGACAATGGAACTAATGGAAATATAGTTATATCAAATTTGGTACAATTAAAGCAAGCTGACAGTGGAAGGGCTATATAGGAACTCTAGCGTGAATGAATAAAAGCATAATCATATATAATAGTATGTAGCTGCAAACCATTACAGCATCCTACTTACAGTGGAACCTCACTAATCTGCATACCTTGGGACAAATTAAAGTGTCCTGATTAGAGAGGTGGCCTTATTTCAAGGGATAAAGTCCTACCAATGGTTAATATATAAGCCATTATTGGGACATGCCCAAGTGTCCTCGATACAGAGGTATTTTTATTTCAGGGGGTTTAAAATAGAGGGTTCCACTGTATACGGAGGTGTTCTCATTTCAGGGGGTTGAAATAGAGGGTTCCAAATGTATACAAAGATGTCCTCATTTCAGGGGGTTGTAATAGAGGATCTACTGTAGTGTATACAGAGGTATACTCAATTGGCGAGATCTCAGTCTCCTTATCACCCACAAAAAAATTATCTACGTGACTTAAAATTTTATAATGCTGCATCATAAATGAAAAGATACTTACATCAACGTCCATCACAGCTGCATTAACTAAAATTTGCATAATAGCAGCCACTTGGTTTATCACAGTAGGTTCCAGTTGTGTATTATTCTGAACAATTTCACTAAGTCTCATAGAAGCATCTATTGCTGGTTCCTTTAAAAAGCAAACAAATATACGTAACACCAAAAAAACAAATTTACATAGCTAGCTATATTCAGACCACATGAAGGTTAACTAACCATATTAGGGTCTATAAGGGCACTACAATGAGATTCGTATTTCTCATTACACTCTAGACTCCTAGAGCATTGGATTAGTCAGGTTATTATCACTACTCATGAATCATGCATAGCTAGCTAATAGTGGCTAAGTGCAAGACTCTTGAACACTTCAAGGTCTGTTTACATGTAAACATATGCAAGACAATGTACAAAGATGACATCAAAAGTTAACTACATGTTTTGAAGTACATATATACTCATGAAACAATGAATCATAATTTTGTAATGACATAGTGTCAGAAGATTTCAAGTTTCTATATAACCCAATATCATTATCTGACATTTATAAAGATGAGCTAGTGAACTGGGAATCCAGGTGCAGCCCTATTAAATATTTTTATGATAGGTAGAACTTGACCTCATTTCAGGAGGCCTAATAAGTGAATAAATAAATATACTGCTATTAGCTTTTTGTATTCTGTTTTATAACCTTGCAATGCGTAATTTCATGTTAGTATTGACATGTTGCTTTGCTGGAATTCTCCAGAACCTTCTAATACTATTAATACTGAATAAGAAATACATACTAAACTGGCTAGCTATACAAGCTACTATCTACACATGCAGCATGTGTCATTAAGCAGTTTGAATCCAGCCAATGTTGAAGTGGATAATGAGCTTCAAATATTATACATATGTAGATACTAAGTTTTTACTAAATTTTCACTAGAATGATTTTATGACTTGTACAAACCTTACCATTGAAAGAATACAAATATTAGGATCTAACATTTGACATTGCTCTACATTTGGATCTAGCCACATTGCAGGATTGAAAAAGTCACCACGACAAACACGTGTAGTGGTTACATTAAGAATTTCAGAGATACTTCCACATGGACATAGTTGTGTCACTGTTCCTATGTCAGATTCATTCCAGGAGACTGTGATATTTGGTCCCATATCATATACAATAGTTGTGGACTCTTCCGGACATCCATCTATACACACACAATGATCACTATTATATATGTGATATCACTGATATAGTGGAAGCTATATTCTAGCTCCCTGAAATGAGGACACTTCTATATCATTGGAACTCCTCTATTTCCGATCCCTGTAATGAGGAAACTTCTGTTATACAGTGGAGCCACTTTATTCCAACCCCCTAAAAAGAGGACACCTCTGTACTTGGATACGTATGTCCCAAATAGCTAATAGCTTGTGTATTAACATGAATAGAACTCCCCTCTAATCAGGACATAATGTCCCAAGGTGTCCAAAATAGAGGATTATCTTCCCTTGTAAATGTGGCTGTATTTTACATAGTCTGCAAGTCTTACCAAATCTGGTGACAACAAAACTAGCAAGATTGAATTTTTGAATTTCTGAATTGTTCATCAAAGTATTATTTAGGTCACAAGAAGTAATTCTTCCCCCAACAAGCCAAACAGTTTTCAGACTGGCTGAATGTGACTGCGTGTCTACTGCAGAACTCTCAGTTGGAGGATTCTCAGTTGTTTGTCTGTAAAAGTACAACCATTAGCTATAACATGATGAAAAACAATCCCTAGGGTATCCTAGAGACCATGAAAGGTCTGTTTATTGGTGTGCTTTGTCACAACTAACTGCAATGTAACACAACTTCACTCCCTGAAATGAGGCCATCCCTTTAATCTGGACACTTTAATTTGTCCCAAGGTGCTGTAGTTGTATATTACATTGTTGTTCCAGGAGATGTAGTCTCAGTTTCCATGATATCTACAAGTTTTGTTCCATTCACAGTAGGAATCACAATATCAGTACTCAAGAAAAATTCCAGCAACTAAAATTGAATAGAAACATAAAAATTAAGGTCATCCAGCTGACTTTGACTCTAACTTAGGGATGTTAAATTCCTTGTGTGCATTTGTTTAATGCATATACTGTAAATCAGATTTAAAATATTTCAGATTTTTATTGTTTAACAAAATTTTAAAAGTACCATTAATAAATTTATTTGGCAAAATTTACTTTCAGAATAATTTTGGCTTCCAAAAATTATTTACTTCCTGATTTAAGGTATGATATTGATAATTTTATGAAGAGCAAATAAGTTTAGCTACTTTTTTCTCTATGAGATATACATTAAAAATGACAGTCAGTGCACTCTATTATTATTATATTATAGCCATGCATAGTCCCTTTTGATGTAATTTGGGTTATTTATGAATCATAATTATTTCAATGATAAAGTCGTTTAAACTGTTCCTCTGATGATTATCATAGTTTAAGTCAGTAACTGCCCTCAGTGTCTGTTTTTCACTATTATAAAAACCATAATCTGCCCACAGAATGGCTTAAGGCTTAGCTACTCTATATCATTCTATTGTGGAGTACCCAAGATTTCTAAAATAGAAAAGTTTCCACTTTGGATAGTAAATAATTTGTTGCTGGAAACTCTAATTGTAACATAATTTAATATTTACTAAAAAATCTTAATATTTATTATCAGTACATACCCGTTGAGTAGTATTAACTGCCTCCTCAGCAGAAATATTCCCAAATGTCACATCAATGGTATAAGTGAAAATCCCTATAATCATAAAATGATCATTTAATAATGGTGGAGTTCTGATTAGGGATCTTTGGAGTCAGTGTGAGGACATAATTGTAGTGTTCAGGTCAAGAGAGGTGCTCCAGTACTACTTACTAACAAGAAACACACCAAACTGGCAAATTATATATACATCATGCTACCTATTTTATGCCTGTCATTTCATAATAGAATCTCTGATAAAGGATTCTCAAAAGTAAGGAAAACCTCTAAACAAAGGACAACAAAAAATGTACCACCTGATTTATCTTAGTTTAAATTAACATCCCAACTTTGAAGGTAACGATAACTTAAATGGGACAGTAGACCTGATCCCAATGTGTCCTTTATTTAGAGCTTCCACTGTTATAAGTGAAAACAAAGTGAGGGTGAAATTGACCAGTCTTATGGTAGTACTTTACCTTCAATATCAAAAATAACTTCACGAGATGTAGCATTTCTTACACAATTAGAAACACGACAGATATACAATCCTCTATCTGTGTGTCCAACTCCCTCAAATGTCACATTCCCCTCATCAGTCCTGATGTTGTTTCTATTAACAGGATATTCTACACCTCCTCGAAGAACAGTCCACGTGTAAATGGGAGGAGGCTTAGCAGTAGCAGCACATTGAAGGGTGACATTAGCATTAATTTCTGCATCTATGTCTTGAGGTTGGACAATAATAACTGGAGGGATTGCTAGATTAAGAAAATAATAATTATAAAGTAGTATAGCAATCCTATCCCCATAATCTACCCCCCCCCCCATAATTTAAAAACCCCATAATCTAACCCCCCCAACGCACACACACAACTATTAACCCCCCTCTCCCCCTCACCCCACTCACATATTTATCAACTTGCCATAATTTAACCCCCCCCCCCCCCCCCCCCCCCATAATTTTCCAAGTGTAGAGTACCATATTATTCTACATACCATTATTGACCGGTAGAATTGTAAAACTTGTGAGATGGTCACATGAGCATATTACATGGTTACTGACTCTTCTATTGTCAGGAACAAAGCGACAACCTTCACTAGACCATCCTCCAATGCCATCTATATTAATAAACCACAAATAAAAAATTATCTTTATGGGGCATTAGCTCAGCTACATTTATTCCCAGAAAATTGGTTCAGGGATGTAATATACACAAAATCAAACACTTTGTGATCAGTGGTAGATTAGTTTTATTACATTCTTGGTCATTATTGGACATAGGAGGACCTAAATAGCTCTATAGACTGAAGCTCTATAAGATAGCTTCATTTTTAGTATTCTAGCTAGAACTGTTGAATGAATAATGGAAATTAGTGATAATGGTGATCATGGATAAAAGTCAGCATGAATTCAACGTAAAGAAAATAGTCCAGACCCCATAATGTGGCCTTAATAGAAGTAATATTATGATATGTACATAAGAAATTCTATGCTAAAAAAATACAATACCAAGGATCTTAGAACAGAAAATATACAAACAGCAAACTAAACTGAGGTCAGGTTTTAGCAAAAAATAATGTTATACTTTTCATGACCAAAAAAAGTTGAAAAACAATAGCTATTATAAATCTGTTGTCATAGCTGATATCTGCTACAGTAGCTACCTAAGACCTACAGCTGTAGCTACTGTAGTCATCTGTGATCACCATCATAATTCTCTAGGGAAGTTGTTACTAGATATCCTTTGGTTAACCAAAAACACAACATACTATAGCTATTTTGCAAGTCAATAACTGTAGATTTACTACATGGAGTATGCTAGCAATTTATTAAATGACAAAGTTATAGAGTTACCATTGAGTGTGAAGTCCCAAAACACACATGAAACACAATCACCATTATTGATGGGCTGAAAAGGAAAGACACCATTATTAATTGATAGCATCACATGTATCTATTCAGGATACCCTGAGATACAGGGGTGATCTTATTTCAGGGGATGAAGCTCCATTAATGCATTTTTGCCGACCAATTGACCTGAATAATGTGTATAGCAATACTGTTAAATTGTTAAATAACTGTGTAGTGACTCTATCGTGTGTGTGTGTGTGTGTGTATGTGATCGATATTTGTAAATCTGTCGTGTTCGTTTTCTTTGTAGCAGGTTAGTTTGTGTTGGGCTTGGCTTCTGGTCTAAATTGAACTACAGCTAGCCTGTTGTAATTTCTAAGATCTTTATGTGAATTATTCATCCCTACTTTACTAAACTTAGATAACACTTGTATTGCATGTACCACTACATAGATAATAATATAATTGTTCCATTATACCTGTTAAAAAGTAAGACACAGCTTGAGAGGGTGTCTATATCTTGACCAAGACACCAAGTCACTCCTATATACTCCTATATATAGCTACTATTATTATTAAATGCTGATATATAGTTCCAGGGAAGGTTCTAATAACTAGCTACAATGAACTGAGTTATGGTACCAAAGTGCTGGTAACGAGGCTACTATTGGAGAACAGTCTCCATTGGAGCATAGCTATAGGTAATGTAATACAGTTGACCACAACATTAGTGAATATGCCGCTTATTTTACAATGAACTTCAAACTCATATATACTTTAAGCATAGAATAGAACTTCATTACTTCATCCCCCTGAAATGAAATCACATTTCTCACCATTAATATTAACTAAGGATAGACATTACTAGCTATACTATATATACCTGAAAATTAAACTGCACTGGTGTTTCTAAGTTTGTAGGAGGATATCCTGGAGTAGATAGACTATATATCACACTCTGGGGCATTAAAGTTTCACTAAGATCTTGAAATAATGAACTATTAATGCCATAGACTATTGATACAAGCCTAGTAATATTCGTGAAAAATGTTTCGTCGAGCAGGACGGAGGTAGTAGACTCAGGATCAAAGTCACCTTCAAAATCTCTTCTTACAATAGCACCATCTTGATTTTGAAAAGAAGTGATGTTACTGACATTAGCCCCATAAATAGCTTCTATTAACTGCCTTGATACGTTTAAAGGAATCATATCTATGTGTATAGAGAAACTATCCCGTTCAAAGGTTAAAGGTTGAACAGCTCCTGTGTTGTTTCCAGTTCGATTTTCAAAAGGAATTCGATCAGTAAGAATTTGAATACTTTCAAGGAGTCTGTAGAAAGTACATAGTATACAATGTAACATCTAAATATAGGACACTTTGGGAGCAGGTCTACTGTCCTTTGTAGGGAGGCTATCCTTATCTCAGAGGTTAATTTACACTATAATACAATGGAACAAGGGCATAGGTAGTGGTGGTGGTAGTGGGGGGTTCAGAGGGTTAAGCTGAAGCCTCTTTGATATTCATAACCATGCACTTTAATTGATAAGGAAATTTGAGGATAAATTCAGGCTGGTTAGCTATGGTATTGTGATGACATACATTCAAAGAGAATGCATTTTCAGCCAATCTACTAGCCTACTTTTTTTAACAAGAATTCATTTAAGTGTGATCAATATTTTTCATCAGATTAAACATAACCCCCTTTTTAAACTTCTGTCTATGTCTATATTAGATATAATAAGCCTCCCCAGATTTTTTAGAAAATGTTTATTATTATTATTTTTTTTTTGTAAACTGCACATGATGTGCATTGTAGTGGTTTGGTAAACCATGACAGTAGTAGTTAACAGGTAAGCATGATAACATTGCTTAGAGAACTTGCTTGAATCTTAGCCTAATTGCTAGTAGCTAGTACCATGTCTGTCAATCTCTAAGATAGTGATTAAAGCCAGGTGAATCATCCAATGAATTTAAGGCCAGCTATCAGCCTGAATTAGCCAGCAGTTAGCCTAAACTGGTGAGCTAATAATATTTAGGTTTTTCGATTGGTGTATTCTAAAATACAGTTTGAAAGAATGTTATGTTGAAGATGTTTCAGTACAGAATCCACTATTTTCAAATGAAATAGAGCTTAGCCTATCTTTGTGTAGTACATATTATTATTTGAATATTACTCTAATTTGCTCTCTTACACTTCTTGGATTTTGAAGAAAATCTTTGCTCCCACACCCTCCCCCTTGAGTCAAATTGCAGCTCTTTTGTCTTTACCTTATTAGCCCCCCCCAGTCCTAAAAAGTTGTCTACACCCCTGGAAACAACACACAAATGCTAATGCCCTGTCAAGAACACCTGCTAAAGTAGGAGCTGTACAGCTTCAAGATTTACTCACTATCACTCTCAAAATGCAGGCTCAAGATCCTGAATTAACAACAGTGATTACCCTCTTGACTGTGAGGAAACTCAGGAAAGTAATGCTAGCAGTTTACCAAGGAGAGTGATGTTTTAATAATAACAATGCTATTATTTAAATACAGAAGATAAGAAGGACACTTTTACAGGAACCAATTTTGAACAAAACTGACTAACATGCTAATTATAATATGCCATGGAATAAATAAAATGATCAATTAAAATGACTGTTTGTGACTAACCAATGAAAATAAATGTTTGATAGCTATAAAATGCTTCAGGGTAATATAATAAAGTCCAGTTCCTCACATTGACAAACAATGAACCACTCAAAAGTCTAGCTATAGCCCCCCCTGGCCTTCAGAGATCCTTCTTCAAGGATGGCATTTTGTGAATGTCAGTGACGTAACCCTCCTCCAAGGAAGTCTCAAGCTCTATTGGGAAATATAATAGCAAGCTATCCTTTTGAAAAAAATCACCTGTGGGACCACTTCCTGTTTCTCAAAGAGGCTATAATTATACCAATACATACATTCTGGTTGTAACAGATATATTCACAAAGTGGGTGGAAGCCTTTCCTCTTCGTGACACAGTCGGATCGCTACCACACTTGCAAAAGTACTGGTGGATGAGGTAATCTGCCATTATGGAGTCCTCAAGTGTATTCACAGTGACCAAGGTGATAATCTCTGTAGCAGTGTTGTACAAAGTGTGTGCAACCTGTTGAACATTGACCAAACAAGGACATCAGCTTACCATCCAATGGGTATGGACAAGTGGAGTGATTCAACAGAACAATTGAAGTAATGCTGGCAAAAGTGGTAAAAGAGAGTCAAAGAGATTGGGATCATCATTTACAAAAAGCACTTCTAGCTTACAGGACTGCCGCAACAGGTTTCTCACCATACCACCTGAACTTTGGTCATTCTCCAACCCTCCAAATTGATATTATTTTGGGAAATATTTCAGGAGAGTATTCATCTTACCCAGAATTCATACAAGAGGTACATGGCCAGCTGTGTTCAGCACATAACACAACAAGGAAGCGATTACAGGAAGCTCATGCAGGCGCCAGAAGCAGCATTATGATCGCAATAGTACAGGAGAAAAGTTGAACGTAGGTGACCGGGTTTGGCTGTACAACCCAGCCATCAAACAGGACCAAACTAAGAAGTTTTCTAGTCTATGGAAGGGTTCCTATACTATTGTAGACAAAACCAGACCAGTCAACTTCACTGATTATTGTCCATCATAATTGGCTCAAGCTCTGCTATGGCCCATCAAAGCAGAACCATCTGTCAAGAGCCCTGATGTCACAATCAAAACCTAGTGATGCCATGCAATCATCAACAGTGGACAAGAATATGCAGCCATCTGCAGGTTCACCTAAAAATACTGTGCCATCTTTGTAGAGTGATATTGTTGCAGGCAGATCCTCTGTTTGGGGGGGGGGGGGGGGGTATACTAGTTTGGACAATATTGGATGCCCCTCTACACCTGGTTCCCAAATCCCTGATGCTTGTCCTCAGTGGACTCGATAACCTCCAATCCGATATGGTGATTATCTAACTCACTGATTTTGTGTGGACACAAAAACTTGATGAGGGAGTAATGTACGTAGCATTGAATCATGTAACTATAGTGTTAATATTCATTATCTCATGTAGTGTTAATTATTTTCATGTGTGAGTTTTTCCAAAGTTCTGGAAGATTCTAATTTACTTATGTGCTATTAAAAAGTTGGCTGTTCTAATCTCTAGTCTGTATTTGTTAGCTAGCCCACATTACAGTAGTACATACCTAGCTGAAGAATTGCTTATGGATTGGCTCACTGCTACAGCTGTTCGATTCTGGACTAGAATACCTTGAAAGGTATCCAAAAAATTATCTCTAACCTGCAGATCATAAAAATTAAGCATTAATACATGGTTATTTCAGTGTCACACTGTGGTTAGTTTGATGCTACATACTGTATAGGACTTTATTTTGGAGGAGCTCAACTTCCACGTTTTTCATGAATTAGGAAAGATCTGCCGAACTTGCTCTTGAAACTGATATTTTGGCCATTGGCCTTGTGAGAGTTTTTTGTGAACTAGTGAAAGTTAAGCTCCTCCAAAATAGAGCACTATATAATTTATGGTAGAGTCAAACTTGATTATAGTCATGTTCACATTTCTCTTAGCCTCATGATAGAATACAATTATTCTTATTTATTCTTGAATAGAAAGGACACAATGAGATATGTATGTACTGAAATACATATGTATGTAAAATATACAGATAATATCAGGGTACCTTAAAGAAGTATATTATAACCCTTTCTACCAGAAATAATGACTAGTATGGCTTTAATTAAGCAGTATAAATTAAAAACTTTCCATTTTGGACAAGCAGGGCACTTAGCTCTGCTCAAAAATAAAGAAAATGGGACTCCTTTATTCCTATTATTTTTCTATCTGAAATGGCTTAGGGTGTGGTTATTTAACTATAACTTCGTGTGTGAATGTGCCCTCACACATCCTGGAGTTGATTAAGAGTGTATAGACCTGTGTATAAAGATTCACTTATGACAATGGAACTAATGGAAATATAGTTATATCAAATTTGGTACAACTAAAGCAAGCTGACAGTTAAAGGGTTATATAGGAACTCTAGCGTGAATGAATAAAAACATAATCATTATATATGTATGTAGCTGCAAACCATTATAGCCAACAGAGGAACCTCTCTAATCTGCATATCTTGGGACATATTAAAGTGTCCTCATTAGAGAGGTGGCCTTATTTCAAGGGATAAGGTCCTACCAATGATTAATATACAAGCTACTTGCCCAAGTGTTGAGGTATTATTAATTGGAATAGAGGGTTCCACTGTATAATACAGAGGTGTCCTGATTTCAGTGGGCTGTAATAAAGGATTCCACTGTAGTGTATATAGAGGTATTTTCATTTCAGGGGATTGGCAAGAACTCAAGTCTCAACCCCCCCATTTATCACCCACAAAAAGCGATATAATTTTCAAGCATCTAAAATTTTGTACTGCTGTGTCATTAAGTGAAAAAATTACTTACATTAGCATCCATCATAGACTCGTTAAGTAAAATCTCCATAAGAGCAGACACTTGGTTTATTGCAGTAGGTTTCAGTTGTGGATCATTCTGAACAGTTTGGCTAAGTCTCATAGAAGCACTTATTGCTGGTTCCTTAAAAAAAGTACCAACAAACAATAACAAAAACAAATTCAGGTTGCTATATTCAGACCACATCAAGCATTTTGGATAATTATGGAATATAAAATGTCGCTTAATTGGGTGTATATTAGTCTATAAGGGCACTACAAATGAGATTCTTATTTTTCATTACACTCTAGACTCCTAGAGCATTGGATTAGTCAGGTTATTATCACTACTCATTACACTCTAGACTCCTAGAGCATTGGATTAGTCAGGTTATTATCACTACTCATTACACTCTAGACTCCTAGAGCATTGGATTAGTCATGTTATTATCACTACTCATTACACTCTAGACTCCTAGAGCATTGGATTAGTCAGGTTATTATCACTACTCATTACACTCTAGACTCCTAGAGCATTGGATTAGTCAGGTTATTATCACTACTCATTACACTCTAGACTCCTAGAGCATTGGTTAGTATCACTACTCATTACACTCTAGACTCCTAGAGCATTGGATTAGTCATGTTATTATCACTACTCATTGAGTACTTCAAGGTCTGTTTACAGGCAAACATAATGCAAGACAGTGTACAAAGATGACATCAAAGTTTAACTTTACTTTTTAACATGTTTTGAAGTGCAGATACCCATGAAACAATGACAATTATTAAATATTAAATTTTTTGGAGTAGGTAGCACTTGACCTCATTTCAGGAGGCCTGATAAGTGAATAAATAAATATACTGCTGTTAGCTTTTTGTATTCTGTTTTATAACCTTGCAATGTGTAATTGCATGTTAGTATTGACATGTTGTCTTGTTGAGATTCTCCAGCAACTTCTAGTACTATTACTGAATAAGAAATACATACTAAACTGGCTAGTTATACAAGCTACTATCTACACATGCAGCATGTATCATTAAGCAGTTTGAATCCAGCCAATGCTGAAGTGGATAATGAGCTTCAAATGTACCTAGATACTCTACACCATTGGATAATATTCAATTTTTAACTAAGTTTTCTAAAATTTCACTAGAATGATCTTATGACTTGTAGCTACAAACCTTACCATTGAAAGAATACAAATGTTAGGATCTAACATTTGGCATTTCTCTACATTTGGATCTAGCCACATTGCAGGATTGACAAAGTCACCACGACAAACACGTGTAGTGCTTATATCAAGGATTTCAGAGATATTGCCACATGGACATAGTTGTGTCACTGTTCCTATGTCAGATTCATTCCAGAAGGCTTTAATATTCGGTCCCATATCATATACAATAGTTGTGGACTCTTCCGGACATCCATCTATACACACACAATGATAACTGTTATATGATATCATGGAACTTCTCTATTCTAGCCCACTGAAATGAGGACGTCTCTGTATACAGTGGAACCCAACCCCCTGAAATGGGGACACCTCTGGTTACAGTGGAACTCCTCTATTCCAATCCCCTGAAATGAGGACACCTATTAATGGTGAAACTCCTCTATTCCAACCTCCCGAAATGAAGACACCTCTGTCCTAGAGTGGAGCCACATTATTCCAAACCTTTAAAATGAGAACACCTCTGTATTAAGGATAGCTAGTTGGATAACATGTCCTAAATAATAGCTTGTGTATTTACATGAATAGAACTTCAAGGTCACTCCTCTAATCAGGACATAATGTCCCAAGGTGTCCAAAATAGAGTATTATCCTCCCTTGTAAATGTGGTTGCATTTTACATAGTCTGCAAGTCTTACCAAATCTGGTGACAACAAAACTAGCAAGATTGAATTGTTGAAATTGTGGATTGTTCATCAAAATATTTGTTAGGTCACGAGAAGTAATTCTTCCCCCAACAAGCCAAACAGTTCTCAGACTGGCTGATAGTGACTGTGTGTCAGTTGCTTGTCTGTAAAAGTACAATCATTAGCTATAACATGATGAAAAACTATCCCTAGTGCATCCTAGAGACCATGAAAGCTGTGTGTTTTGTCCCAACCCGCTGCAATGTGTATTAACATTAACACAACTTCCACTCCCTGAAATGAGGCCACCACTCTAATCTGGACACTTTAATTTGTCCCAAGGTGCTGTAGTTGTATATTACATTGTTGTTCCAGGAGATGTTGTAGTCTCCATGATATCTACAAGTTTTATTCCATTCACAGTAGGAATCACAATATTAGTAGTACTCAAGAAAAGTTCCAGCAACTAAAATTGAATAGAAACAAAAATTAAGATCATCCAGCTGACTTTGACTCTAACTTAGGGATGTTAAATTCCTTGTGTGCATTTGTTTAATGCATATACTGTAAATCTGAGTTTATTTTTATTGTTTAACAAAATTTTAAAAGTACCATTAATTTATTTTGCAAAATTTAATTTCGGAATGATTTTGGTTTCCAAAAATTATTTACTTCCAGATTTAAGGTATGATATTTTATGAAGAGCAAATAAGTTTAGCTACTTTTTTCTCTATGAGATATACATTACAAATGACAGTCAGTGCAGCACTCTATTATTATTATATTATAGCCATGCATAGTCCCTTTTGATGTAATTTGGGTTATTTATGAACCATAAAAGACTATTATAATTATTTCAATGATAAAGTCATTTAAACTGTTCCTCAGATGATTATCATAGTTTAAGTCAGTAACTTCCCTCAGTGCCTGCTTTTCTATAGAAACCATAATCTGCCTACAAAATGGCTTCAGGCTTACTCTATATCATTATGTTGTGGAGTACCCAAGGTTTCTAAAGTAGAAAAGTTTCCACTTTGAATAGTAAATAACCTGTTGTTGGAAACTCTAATTGTAACACACAAAATATTTACTGAAAAATCTTAATACTTATTACGTATTAGTACATACTCGTAGAGCAGTATTAGCTGCCTCTTCATTCACAAATGTCACATCGATGGTATAAGTGAAAATACCTATATATTATAAATGATCATTAAATAATGGTGGAGCTATAATTAGGGATCTTTGGAGTCAGTGTGAGGACATAATTGTAGTGTTCAGGTCAAGAGAGGTGCTCCAGTACTACTTACTAACAAGAAACACACCAAACTGGCAAATTATATATACATCATGCTACTTATTTTAAGCCAGTCATTTCATAATAGAATCTGATAAAGGATCCTCAAAAGTAAGGAAAACCTCTGACTAAAAATGTACCACCTGATTTATCTTAGTTTAAATTAATATCCCAACTTTGAAGGTAAGGATAACCTCTCCTTAAATGAGACAAGTAGACCTAATCCCAATGTGTCTTTATTTAAAACTTTCACTGTATAAGTGAAAACAATGTAAGCGTGGAATTGACTAGACTTTACCTTTAATATCTAAAATAACTTCACGAGATGTAGCACTTCCTACAAGATTAGAAACATGACAGATATACAATCCTCTATCTGTGTGTCCAACTCTCTCAAATGTCACATTCCCTTCATCAGTCCTGATGTTATTTCCATTAACAGGATACTCTACACCTCCTCGAAGAACAGTCCACGTGTAAATGGGAGGAGGCTTAGCAGTAGCAACACATTGAAGGGTGACATTAGCATTAATTTCTGCATCTATGTCTTGAGGTTGGACAATAATAACTGGAGGGATTGCTAGATTAAGAAAATAATAATTATAAAGTAGTATAGCTTTTAGTGGAATCTCTCTACTCTGGAACACTTTCAGACAAAGTAAATGTTCTGATTAGAGGAGTGTTCTCACTTCAGGGGGTTGGAATAGGGTGTCTTCATTCAGGATAAGGGAGTTAGAATAGAGGAATTCCACTGTACATAGAGGTGTATTCATTAAGGATAAGGAGTTATAATAGAGGGGTTCTACTGTATATAGAGGTGTCTTTATTCAGGATAAGGGAGTTGGTATAGAGGAATTCTACTGTACATAGAGGTCTCCTCATTTGAGGTGGTTCAAATAGAGGGGGGTTCCACTTAGATCCGAATCATACACAAAGAAGGTGAAAGAGATAAAGGTAGCTCTCCAGGTAAGTAGATTAGAGTCCATACATACAGACTAGACCAAAACAAAAATCACATTAGCTGGTCCCATTCACTATCTATAAGCAGAAGTGCGTGACATCAGTTTGTTGGTGCAACAGCTTCTGGTCATCTAGAATAGAGAAGCGTCTCATACAAGGAAGTTAGCCAGTTAGCTACATGTTTCTCTGTCAATCAGAATCTATGCTCTTGTCTGTTGTTAGCTTATAAAGTATTATCTGCTATTGGGAATGTCATGTGAGGTTCCACTGTAGAGGTGACTTTGGGATGATATTTCTTTCATATACAGGGGTGTAGACAACATTTTAGGACTGGGGGGCTAATAAGGTAAGGAATTTAGCTCAAGGGGGAGGGTGCGGGAGGGGGATATGTCCCCTCCTGCGATATCCCCCTCCTGCACGAAGTGCAGAAGCAAAAATTTTCTTCAAAATCCAAGAGGTGTAAGAGAGCAAATTAGAGTAATATTCAAATAATAATATTATGTATTAGCTACACAAAGATATATTTCATTTGAAGATAGTGGATTCTGTACTGAAACATCTTCAATATCACCTTCAAGCTAGTAAAACTATATTTACTGATCGAAAAACCTAAATACTATTACGTAGCACACCAGTTCAGGCTGACTGCTGGCTAATTCAGGCTGATAGCTGGCCTTAAGTTCATTGGATGATTTAACATAGGTGTAGGAACTGGGGGGGGCATGGGGGCATGTGCCCCCCCCCCAATATTTTGGGTCACTAATACAAATATTATTCCAGTGCCCCCCCCCCCCCCCCCCCATCTGACAAAATAGATTGCAGGTTGCTTGAAGGAATCAAGGTCCTATTCAAGCAACCACTTAAAGTTAGCTGATGAATAGGCAGTTTACATAAGTCCTTATTGACTCCCTATACCTAGTATGTATCAACATTTGTGGCCTATGGTGTCTCATATAGCAGCTGCTCAGTATTAGCTAGAGCTAGGTACGTATTGCTGAGAAGTTTATAGGAGGTGAAAATAAGCATTTTGGTTCTATTAAAATTAATTGTATTAAAAATGTGTGGCTAGTGGGTGTGGTCACTCAAAATTTTCGCTGACACACACACTTAGCCATTCCTTTCTGTAAGAGTGACCCCCCCCCCCCCAATCAAAATCTCATTCCTACACCTATGTTTAAAGGAGTGCTAAACCACTATCTTAAGGTTATGTTGTAATGTCAGATGAGGGTGTTCTGACACTTTGTATGATTTGAAATTATACATGAAATGAAGATGTGAGCTGGAATATGTCAGCAGTGAACTATGACGGAATGATGAATCCAAAGGTTACTAAAAGACTGAAGGGGGGGAGAACTTTTGTCCAAAATACTAATGGTTTATAATCAGCTTAAGTTCTCTAAGCAAATAAGCCAGAGCCTGAGCTTATTAGCTATCACTATTATTATCTAGTTACAATCATTTTCTAAAAAATCTGGGGGGTCAAGCCCCACCCTTGTCTACACCCCTGATATAGCTACCTGTAGTAGCAGTTAGCTAGTCGGTTATGTATCTACATAGTGATTGTGTAGCATACATGCAGCTCAAGTGCAGCAGTCATCCCTACGACACCTTTTTAAAATATTTTTGCCGTTACTTGTTTTTATTTAGAGTATTTTCTTGAAGGGGGAGGGAGTGGGGGGAGCTAGAGTGTTTTGGGGAAAAGCTTCCACTCTGACTCCCAGTAGGATATTCTCATGACTTCACACATTGTCTGATATTAACAAACAAAAGAAATACTTGGGCATCAAAACTCCTCCCCCACCTCACTGTCTATGCCACTACACTATTAAATTTTTGATAAACCAATTAATGTACTGGTCATTATGTCACACATGACATGTATACAAAGGGAATTCTCTATTTGGGACACCTTAGGATGAATAAACAAAGAGATAGTCTCATTTCAAGGGGTTAAGTTCTGTTAATGTTAATACACAAGCTGTTATTAGGGATAATATCCAATTATACAAAGGCTTCCTCATTTCATGGGATTGGAGTGTAGATGGGGTTCCAATGTATTCTCACATTTTGAAGAAACCATAACACTTTAGAAAATTATTGTGCAATCTGAAAAATTTACATTCTCAGGCCGTGTAAAGTACATCTAATAAGCCACAAACCAGTCTTCTAATGAGTAAAAGCAACTTTCTGCAAGTGTATCAAGTTACGTACTAGAGCTAGGGCTAGGGCTATGTCCTTACCCGTTCATAAATTTTGTCACCTAATGTTTAACAAGGGAGTTAGCTATAGTTTTGATCAGTTCAATATACTATATTATATACTTCTACTTATAGCTGTGTGCATAGGATTATGCAGAGGATGAAAATTAATAAATTTGAATGCAAATTAAAGTGCCCTGATTAGAGGGATGGGCTCATTTCAGAGGGTGAAGTTCTATTAATGTGTAATCAAGTCAAGTGTCCTTTATACAGGGGTGTCTTCATTTCAGGGGGTTGGTACAGAACAATCCATTATAGTTTGGGGAAGGAATGATTTAATTATGCTATGAACTCATTATAATTATTATTAAAAATTATATGCATTAGCTATAAGCATGGCTATTGCAGGTTATATATACCTAGATGGCACTCATAACCCCTGGACTCTCCTTTCCTTGTGCAGAAAAAATAAATTATGCAAATCTATTCTTTAAGGGCCATTCTACAATATTTCTTGACATAAATTATTATGAATGACAAACAGTGCATGTAAAATGCCACTACTAGCTAGCTAACTAGCTATAGAGTTCACATTCAAGCCTAAAATATCTGACTTTAGTTAAATTCTGTCCAAAGTTGAGAGTGTCAGAACCTAAGTTTCAATTATAATGTATTTTTCTATAGAGAAGTAAGTTAACTTTTCTGCATATGCTTTGTTAAACAAACAAAAACAAAACAAAACAAAAAAAAAAGAAAAAAAAACATTAAATTTTTATGTATAAAAGTGATGGGGTTTGAGATTTTGTAATTAGTTTTTCTGTTACTAAAAATAGAGCTCAAAAATCAACTATCAAGATTATGTCTTTTTTCCCACATGCAGGTGCAGGAATCTACTTTCAGCATTTCACCATCTACATTAGAGTTGCTTGTCTACTTCTCTTTTAGAGTCAATACACATTCCTTCATATATTATTATACCATGAAACAGGACTACTTTGCATCAATTATGAGTCTTACCTTGTGCTTTCACCATATAAAAATGAACTGCTATTAGAAAGCATGCCAGAATGATTTGTTTCCTCATGGTGATACACACCTGCACCTTGAAAACAAGGCAGAAGGCAGAAGACAGAAGAAGGTACCTCCACCAAATTTACTATTTCAGTGGTCTTTAATAAAACAATACAAAATCTATTCTAGTATACAGTAGATGTTAAAGTCTGTAAAATTGTGTTTATCTACTCTCCATGCAGCAAATGATGGAACTAAATAGCTACATCGAAAATTAACGATACTGCTACACTAAGCTATATATAATGCACTTTTTGAATCTAGTATCAACCTAGCTACACATTGAGGTCTAAGAATGTGTATGTATGTATTTCTCTAATCACCACCAATTAAATGCACTGTGCAGCTACTGTTAAAGATAATAATGAAGACTATACCGGTTATTAGTGTGAAATGTTACCAAAGGTTCCTAAATTCCTAGCCCACTCACTCTTAATTTTTAGTGCCCTCTTATCTATAATCACTAAATTCCTTTATCTCTCACGTTAGTCCCTGAAGGAAGCCACCTTCTGTTAAGATATTAGTCCTTATTATGACATTTTTATGTGGTGGATTCTGCACAAAAATTGGCTCTATTATGCTATACTGCAATTCCCAGGAGAATCTTCTCTTACTATAATCCACAGTAATTACCAGTAGATTAAGTCATATGGGTGCCTGTGGGGGGGGGGGGGGGGGGGGGGGGCGAGAGACAATAGTGTGTGCATGTGTAGAGGACAGTGCTAAGTGAGGAGCAAGAACACCATGCAGAACACTGGAATTAAGAGTAACATTTGTAACATTTACTCATAATAATTATTATATCAACTGCCTTAAGACCATTTAATGTTCATTTTTATTTGTTAATCATTGCTCATGCTCAATCACCCTAGCTACAATATTTGAGTGTGAAGAACTTGTTTATGTAAAAAAGTGTCTCTTTCTCTCTAGTATAAAATATCACTCTCAATAACACTCTCTCAAGATTACTTGCTCCATTACAGCATGCAAGAAAATACTTCTCTGCCAACAATCATCAGCCTGCATTGGTTGTTTTTGTTGTTGTCGTTGTTGTTGTTTGCTTTAAAGCAATTTACTGAACAATAATAGTCCTTATTAGAAAATTATGTATAAACATCAGTACAATATTAGATGTTATTTCAGCTAACATTAGAAGGATCTTCTGAAAGAACTGTGTGTGTGTGTGTGTGTGTGTGTGTGTGTGTGTGTGTGTACTCTTAAAGAACAGTGAACATACTCCTTAGATGTAGGCATCAGTAATGATGCAGTATAAATCTATAAAGTGAAAAATATGTCAGTACTGAAGAATCATTATGGGTATAGCTTAATTAAATAAGTTTCTTGTACGCTAATTAGAGAAAATTATAAGGGGAATTTTTAGCATAACTGGCAAGTCCTACGTAGCTAGGATCTTAATATTACAAATAATATTTAGCTATACCTGAGAAACCTGACTGGTTTCTCTAGGCCAGTATACATAGAACTAATGTATAAGAACTTACAGCTGTGTATAGAATATTCAATGTTGTGTAAAAATGCACTCAGATGATAAGGACAAGAATAGGAAAATATTTTGAATCAGAATAGTACCTGGTTTAAATTTTACCTTTAGGCATATAGTTTCAGGTGCCAGGATCTTAATTAAGGAGGTGCTGATTGTCTACACCTATTTTTGTATTGTAGATAGTTAAACTACAAATCCCACTGAACCATGGAGGTACTTGAGCACCAAAATAAACCCTCACCCCCATCCTGCACCAGTATTATGTTTACAACTACAACAACAAAAGCAGCAGCAATCATCTCACAATTAGTTCCATACCCAACATCAGGTATGTTATTCAAAAAAAAAGCCAAAAAGATAATAATTATGAAGGTATTATTAGATTTCCTTAAAGAAATAAAACCAAATAATCAATAGATAGCAACTAATAGTGTCATGAAAGGATCAAAAAGTACATAGAATCATTATAAATGTAATATTTACAGTCTATTCCAGTCCCCTTGAAATAAGCATTCCTCCATGTGCAGTTGAAAAAACAGTTGTAGCCGACAGTTTATGCATGTATAGATTAGGAATGAGTAAATTATGCTCTTATTATGCTATGCTCTGATTCCTGAACTTTTACCTATTATGCTTTTTAAAATGTGCCTAGTATTCCTCAATCATGCTGCAATAAACCATAATTATGTATATAATATTATACAAATTAGTGGGAGTTGTATTGTAGTATAATGGAGGCTTCAACATATTCCTCTAAAGTATTTTGCTGACCACATCCATTTTCCAGCCTGTTAATTAATTAAAATGAAATTAAGTCTATGTTGTGCTAGACTGCACCACCACAGCACAGGGCACCCTGACCCACAGCACACTTGACACATGCAGACTATAATGTCATTGATTGGTTGAACAAGATACTTTGGTAAACCACTAAACAGTATTATAAACTACACACCATTTGCCAATGAAAAAAAAAAGCCTATCATGCTCAATTATGCCCTGAAAAGGATTATGCTCCAATGTAGCCTATTACACTAAAAGAATATGTGGCTTAATTTACTCATCCCTAGTACAGATTACATGCATGTTTGTTTACTAATTTTATTGAAATAAAATACTTTATCAGATACAATAAAGATACATACACCTTTGAACTCACTAAAATTCTTAAGAAACGCAATAATTACCACAGATCATTAACTGAATGTCTTTTCTTCTTGCCTGATCTCACAAATGTTATATTGCTTATTGCTTACATAACTCTATGTTTCATCAGACTAATTTGTCTTATATCAGAGTAAGTAATCAATCAAGGAATACTATACAATAGTTACCATCATACTGAAGTAAAGAAAATTCTCTCCCCAAAATATCATGTGAACTTGAAATTGTGCAAATTGTTGATGGTACAGGTAAGTATCTGTGATTGTTCTGAATTCAAGGGTGGGCTGTCATATGTACGTACACAGCACATTGACATGCAAGTAACTAACATAGCAACCAGTAATTATAACAGAATTGAGTATATTGAGAAGGTTGGGTTCATGTATAGTCTAGTAAGTTCCTGTATAAGTAAATCCCAGCTAAAACTGAAGTGTGTTAATATCTTGACCTGTTATAATAAAATTAACATTATTATTAATTTCATTTCCTTACTTCCTAGAGGTTACCGAATCCTTCATATAGCAACAGTCATCTTACTGCCCTAGACATCTGCCTTGTCAATATTCTTTCTTTGAGGTATTAATACATGTGCTTGGCTTTTGTATGCAGCATGAACCTGTATTATTGTTATCATTATCAGCTCTAAGGTTTCATAGCCCAACTGAAGAACTGTTGAGAGAGAAATGTGGGACTTTTGTTGACTCTGAAGAATCAATTCTCATGCATTTTGGTGTACTGTGTGATACCAAAAGTTACCTATAAACACTCTATTATTGTTTATCTTCATTAACTATTAACATGTTTTTCATAGGCTGTTGAGAAGCAATTTCTACACAAGTACTCAAATGGAGAGATATCACTGATACTAGCTAGCATTCAATTTGTTGATCAAATCCTTCCAGCAATCCATTGGTGTAAAAGGCTTCCTTTTTGTCATGTCAATGTGGCAACCAAAGCTATCATCTTCAATTTTCTTCCCAATTATGAGGGTTCCAGCCTACATGGAGCTTCTGCCTAAGTTGGCTTCCACTACATGGGCTTCTGGGCTTCTAAGCAGGAGAGCTATGTCAATTATTTTGCAGTCCCACGTTTCTCTCTCATGGATATGCCCCTGTAAGTAGAAGCTGGATATTGTTATGTAAGTTATTGGGCTTTGTGACTACACTCTATGTGACTATGCTCTGTAGCTGTGTCCAATGACTTTGCTAAACTATGACTAATGTCTCCTCCATGACTATGTCCATGACTACAGGCACTGTGACTACACAGGACTCCTTCCTACACAAAGTTACACTCCATCTTTTTGAGACACCACCAAATCCATCATTTCCTAGCAAAGACATAACCATGGCTTCACGGAAATCACCATAGTCTTCATATTGAATTGGCAGACACAATTGTAAATCACATGTGCTGCAGTGCATTTAAGGCCAGGTTCCCAAAAATCCGCGCAGCGCCCTCTTGAATGGAGCTGTAGATGACGTACAGTACAAGCTGTATTTATGTAAAAACGTATCATGTAAAAATGTATCATGTAAAAACGTCATTAACTAACAAGACTTTAGGGCGTGTCTAGTCGCGTGCAGCTGACTACCAGTCTTAGTACAAAAGTAAGTGCAGTTAGCTGGAGCTTAGTATAGTGTGACCTGAGAGAACGAAGGATCCCCCACCTACTTTCACAGCTTCTGCAGTTGCAGATTCAGGAGTATAGTGTCTGTCTGGACAGAGAAGCATTCCAAGCTCGACAGAGAAAAAGGTAGGCGTGAAAACTTTTTTGACACTCAATTCATAACTAGCTAGTTGTTAGAAAGGGTTCTAGCTTACATTCTTCTTATGATGGCCATCAACATATTATAATCCAGTGTAAATTTTTGTTATTTATTGTGCGAGTGATATAGTGTTTCTCTGGATTCCAGAGTCTTGCCTTGCTCTTATGTTTCTGTGTTAAATTGTAGTCTGAGTATGGGATGTACAAAGTTGAAGCTTCTAAAGGTGAGTTGAGGGGGGAGGTTTAAGTATGGTGAACTATACTAATAACTGTAGTTGTGTAGGCTGTTTGAGGAGTCAATTGTGAGGAACATTATTGGCAGTGGTTGTGATTAGCAGTGAGACATGCCAGCAAAGGTGTAAGAAACTGTCTATATATTGCATTTTTGGATGCATACAATAACATGGGTGTGTTTGCTGGTCTAGAGTTTGTAAGGTCTATACAGTAGAACCTACCCTACACTTGTATGACACTCTGTATCTCATACCAATACAGGAAGATAGGAGAGGACATCAATCTTGACCTCTGACCACACAATTTACACTAGTTGCATCTAAGTTAAGACAGGTACTTAGTGTATAATACCATCTGTGCACTTTGCTTGAAAAGGGGGGTCGACAAGGGGGTCAACAAACTTAGCTCTTTTAACCATGCACAGTAAACTGGCCAACTGGACTGCCTACCATAAGTACAAGGATTGGCATTCACTCCAGACTTTTGGAGTATCCAAATCACCCTCTGTCCCATTATTATACTGTATCTTATTTAAAGTGCACTCTTATTTACATTTATGCAGGTTTGTGAGCCAAGCTGTGAGGCAATGGGTCAACTGTGGCATAGATGGGTGTGTTTGCTGGTCTAGAGTTTGTAAGCTCTACAGTGTTGGCGTCTCTGAAAACAGGATACCTATCAATGATAACAATTTGAAGTATAATCAATAATAAATTATTTATAATTATTATAGAATAATAATAATTATGGTTAACAACTAGGGGTTTGGGTGGTACTTCTGAAACAGCAAGTCATTACTGTATTGCTATAGTTAGTTACTATGTGACTTCCTTGCCCCCTAGATCTGAAGTAGCCCTCTGGAAAACAGTAAGTGCCACTAAACTGCTCTCTGAAGTTTTATTTACTTGGAAGTGTCATGTCAATAGTTAGGCGAGCCTGTTTCCCAGTGTGTTGTGGGTTAGAATTTTGATAGATGCACATACCCACAGTTGACAATAAGAGTAACTTGACGGACACAGGTCATGTTCTATACAGATAAATTCACTTATCACAACTATACCACAATTTTCTTGTACTGTTCCAGCATCACCATATGATACCCTTTTAACTAAAATGTAAATTAAAAAGTACTTATTTTGTTTATAGAGTACCTGTTCTGGAAATAGAAGCTTGAGTAAAGTACGTGTTAACACTTTCAAGAGCAGAAAGAAAGCCAAGTAACCAGGAGAACAAAAGAATATCTAGAACAGTATTCATTATATCATTGTCATTATCATCTTAGATTCAGTAGAGCTTACATAATACTACTATATAGACTCCTTGACGTACACTCTCAGGATCGCGCTCCAGATCTTTTGGATCATGTGAACTCTGATCTGAATCATGTGATATCTTATGACGCAACATATTGCGTCATAGCCTAGGTTTAATTAAGGCCTTGAGGCCGCACAGTCGCAAGCCATGGGACGGCAACCATTGGCACCTTTGTTGCCAGCCAACGCTGACGCCGCGGTGCTACACGCATCGAAAATGGTCTATCTAAGGGGACTAGCATTTCCTCAGAACCCATTGTGATAAAACGGAGCAGAAAGGTTGTAGCGTGCAAGGTTAGTTGTGCCAAGTGGGTAGAAAAATGATGTTTTTGTGGCTCTAGCTCGAACCAAAGGAGATATCGACAATGGGTTCTGGGAAAAGTTAGATGGCCATCTGTTAATTCATTTCCCCTACAAATCTTAGCTCCAGGGATGCTGCATTTGCAGTGATATTCAATTTTTCACTTTATAAGTGTGTCTCTAAGATTGGCTGCCAAATATTCACTAACAACAAACACTCACAAAAAACAGAATGTGCTGAAAGTATATAGATTAAACTACACATATTATGAGTCCAATAAAGTGTCTTTTCTTGCCTGTGAGGAGTCCCAAAACCTACATGTAAAAATTGACAAAAAACAAACATGAGGAACCTGGCCTTAATTGCACTGAGGCGCACGCGCGCGCCGGCCGGCCTAGCTAGCAAGCTGTACACTTTCATCATGGATAATTGGCTCTTTATCAATTATGATAGAGAAATATGATATTAAGAAATCTTCAATAGTGCATTAACCCTCTGTATGATAAAAAAGGAATAATCAGCTGTTAACTTATGAAAAGCTTCAACACACATTTGAATAAATGGTAATTACTTCCTTTTATTACAAGTAGCTCTAACTAGAGAGGCTTAACCTCCCAACTCTTCCCAGTGATCAAATCATACAATGATGGATGATTATAATAATATACCAGTTAAACATTTGAGAGAAACATGTTGATTAACCAATGATGATTTTTTCTTATCACCTATACCAAGTTAGTCTGCCTTCTCACTGCTAATGTAATTTTAATTGATGTGTGCTTAGTGTCACTCCTTGGGAACAAACAAAAGGGAACAAACAAAAGTATAAGGGAATAGTAGTAGGCTTGTCTCTGATCTTCCTTGTCAGCATCAAAATCGACGAGCCTTTGCCATAAAAGTTATAATTTGCTACGAAGTCATAAACACACAGGTCTTCAAGTTCCTTTTGGCCTTTCAGGATAATAATATTGAGATTCCTTTCACTGTCTACATAGGTTGGCAGCTTCCATTTGTTGACTCTCTGTGGTCTTTAAGTCGCCATTTTCTCTTTTCAGGCAAGTCTAAAGACACCTAAAAGACACTGTCAGACTTTTCATAGAGGTGCTCTCCAAGCAAAAGATCACAAGCTTCATAGAGACCACACTCTCTAGAACGAAATATGCGCAAGCCAAAACTCCAAAGACGTCCATATAATTAGTCTTTGACTCACTAATTTCTTGCCATGTTTCCTGCATGTGGCTTTTTTCAGCTTTGGTAATGTAAGCAGTCGCATATTCTGAAAGTGCCAGTGAGGATTTAAGTAGTGCATTGTAGTCATTGACTCTCACCTCATTTTCTGCATGTGGGAGATCATAAACTTTTTGGTGCTTTTTAAGATTTTCTTTTACACAGTGCAACTGTGCAGTTTACATAGGTGGCCTAGGAAATCCAAACTTGTACCTTGTCACAAGGACATTTCTTCTTTTCTTACAATAATTTGTGCACTTGTGTAATTGGTATGAAGTCACAAGTTTGTGAAGTTCAGGATCAGTTTCTTTGTTTGCTATGTGGCATGGTATTTTCTTACCCAAGCTAGCACCTTTTTAGGGTAATCTCTACTAATAACAGGTGCACCTCTTATCCACCACAGCATATGATAGTGTGGAGCACCACAAGCCTAATATTCCTTCTTCCAGTAGAAGTGGTCCACTTTTCCAAGGACTTCTTCGCCTAACGACTTCTAGAAAGAAGGCACGAAATTTTGTCTGGAGACAGAGATTGGATCTTCAGTGCAAAGTTTACTCATGCTGTAATTTACTGGCACCTCATTTACTAGTCTTAGGTATTTCTTCTGACTTGTACTCTGCACAGCTGAAGGCAAGGAAAAGAGTTGGACTCCCAGCCTCTCTCATTATGCATTGGCAGTTCACTCCTTCTCAAATTCCAGGTTGTACCATGCACACATTGCAGCATGGTGGAAAGGTTTACTTCAAGTTCTTCATCACTGACATTAATAATAATTGTGCAAGAGGTTGCCTACAGACATGGGCCTCTTATTATATAATTCTGCTGAGTCTCGTCTCCTGAATAAAGACTTGTGGTTCAGGAAGGATCTTCTATCTTTTGTTGCAAAAAGAAAAATGAGAGCTTAAGGCAGAGATATAATGTATAATTTACTCAATTCAACTCAACTCAAAATAATAATAATAATAATAATAATAATAATAATAATAATAATAATAATAATAATAATAATTAATAATAATAAGGGATAATTTTTCCTCTCTTGGTTGAAACTCTCCAAAATGACCATCAGGAAATATGTAACAGTAAAACACTTTACATCTTGATGTTTCGTCCAAAGGTTCCTCTTGCACATTCCACAGCTTGTATTGGTCTATATCACTGTTGTTGTGAGCTTGCTATCCAAACTACTATAGTGTAATACTGCATTTCAGACACATCAGTATCTTTTAATAACTTCAATGACTTCTTTCATTGTCAAGTGTCTTCAACATCCGTATACAACCAATTGGTATCTCGCAGTTTTGCAACAGCTGCTTTGATATCATTGGCTTCTACCAAGCTGTGCCATACAATTCTGTCTTTTGCGGGCTTTCCATTGATGAGTATGTACAGCTCTGGATCTGCCCAAGACTTCACTCCCACGCTATAATATATCAAGGGATTAAGTTTTGGTGAGAGGAAGGGGAAGAAAGAAGATATTGCCCTTGCATGCCATGAGGGAGTTGTATGAGGGTACTTTATGACTGTAAGGTGCCTTCCCTGCTGCTTTATGATCCTCTTTAAAGAGAAATTCAATTGTGACCACACACTGCCCGGATCATCACTAAACTTTACAACTGTGACATCACTGCACTTAAACAAAAGTTGACGGCTGCAGCACACATGTGTAGAAGATAGTCATGAACCACTTTTTGAAACTATGCTATGATCTTGGCATGAGTAATTATTTGTAGGTCCATTTCCAATCCAAGTTTTCTATGAATATATACTGTAATTATTTGCATCTATTTCTTCATTAAGGAGCTGGTGAGTAGGCACAATGTCATTACTAAAGAGACTGTCATAATAATTGCAAAATGATTAAAATTGCTACTGCTCAATGCTGCATCCACATAAGCAGTGCAGTGTCTTTATATTATAGAACATGAAAAAAGACCTCAATATTGGGTAATGTGTGGATGCTATATACTCTTAAGGTTCTAAGCATGCTACTACACTCACTGCCTGTGTAACAATGTGGTATAGCACTTTTGTCATCTTCAAAGATAACTTTGCTGTTAATGATCATTAGGACACTCATCACATGTATCTAACACTGTGCACCTCATGCACAGTGTACCATTAAATAAAGCCTTTAACTTCAAATATATTAAAATTATAGCATGCACTTCAGACTTTGCACTTGCAAGAGCACATCCATACTTTAGGAACACTTTCATCTCTGTTATTATCACTTTCAGTAGGTGGCCTGCATCTATCACACTCACCAACAATTACAGATCTAGCCCTATCTCCGAACTTGTATGAAGATTCATAAAAGTAAGGCTCACTATGAACTGAGTGCAAACCCTCCCCAAAGTCATCTTCACTTGTAATGGCTAACGACCTTAGTGCCTTAAGAAAGGTTCCAGCACAGTGCCTCCAAACTTGTAAAACTGTTTGTAATAACCTTTTGGCTGCTATACCAGCTATAGCCCTATTCAGAGTAGCTGCAGTCATTTAACTTGCTATTTTCTTATGCTTTTGGTGAAATGTTTCAGTTAACTTTTTTATAGTACAGTGGTCACTCAAGATCTTTTTAGTAAGTTGAACAATAATAATAAATTATAAAGATCTTGAGTATGGATCGCGATTGTTGGTTCAGCTATTCATAGTGCCCCCTCATATCAGCTCAATGTTTAAGTCTATTAATAGCATGATACTTGCATGCATGTTTGAATTATTGAGTCTGTGGGCATGGCAAGCAGCTAAATTTGTTTGTGTTGTAGTATATATTTCTTTCTAAAAACTTTTATCATTTCCTTAAGGGACTCATAGTAATGTTTAAAGAATGCTTTTAGCTCATATTTATGAATTTCATAGTATCGTTTGAAGAATGCTTTCATCTCATCAATAGCAAAGGATGGAACATGATAAAACCTCCTACTATTTGTAGCCAAACTTAATGGTTATTGTATAGTTATGCTGGCTGGTTGGCTGCTTGTACGTACGTATATGATATTTTTGGGGAAACAAGTATAGCCTTTTAGAGCACAACAGTTTTTCTTGCATGGCTTACATACATACAAACATCTAAGAATATTTAGTTAAGCTTTTATATAGCTACTTTCACTTGAATCCCATACTATGTATTTATGGGTAAATATAATGATGCTATTATATAGAGTAGTTAAAAATAGCTAGCTAGATTAATGTCTGTTGTGTGTATGTGGTATTAATCATTAGTTCAAAAAAATTACATGATGTCATCCTCAAAGTTGTAGAAAATGGTTTCAGCTACACCATCTTCTTCTTCATCAACCGTACGCCAAGTAATTAAGCCATCTGGTATGTTCTCTTCACTGGCTCCAGGGTTTTCAAATAAGTAAAGATTCTCATGAGAGAACTGGTCATGATCATTATCAATGCCAGAGACTAAAGGCTGCTCATTTTCATCATCTTCAAAAGTAATGAGTGCATCAGAATTTTCAAACACAAACATTTGTTTCACAATAGGCTCGACTTTGGCTTCATCTTTGGCGAGTTCTTGTGTTGAAGCAGCTTCTGCACTCAACACAGAGTTGGAATCTAGGTAGGCTGTTTCCTCAGCAACGATGTTGTTATAATCCTCATCTTCTTCGTCTAGTACAGCCAACGATATAGTATCTTGCTTTGGCAATCTCCTCCCAGCTAGTGTTGAGCTACTAGTCTCACTCGATACTACACTATCAATAGAAGCTGATCGATCACGCTTATAACCAAACTTTGCTGCAAGAGCAGATGCTGATGAACTGATTGATTGCTCGGGCACCTTCTTCTTGACACCTCTATCTGTAGTAAAGGCAGTAGATGAATGTTCACTGCTTTTAGCAACTGACTGTTTCGATAGCTTAAGTAGCTCATTGTATGTGTTTCGTCTGCAAGTAACATAATAATACCACTTTTTCCATTCTTCACGAGCGTCCTTGGATCGACAGGGATGGAGAATAAAGATGAGAAGTCCTTGGAATCCAACCACCACAACAAATACAATCTGACAGGGATAACTGATGTAAACAGGGATCCCACTGGACCCCAAGATACCAAATATCCAACCCACACCAAACATGACCACAAGAACAATTGTTATTATAGCTTTCTTCACGAGCTTCTGTAGCTTTCCTTCTTTTCCATCCTTCTTGATACCATGACGAAGTACCGAGAAAAGAACGATAAAAAACATGATGGTGTTGAAGGCATAGACAAGAGCGAATGGAGTGATTACACCAAAATAGAGTGGCCAACCACTTGGAAAACATCTGTAAAATTATAGCATGTTGGGTGGTAAGGCTAGAAGTAAGGCTTTACAAATAGAATTTGTAAAGTTAAGCACCAATAACTCACTATTTATGAAATTATGTATGTTGCTCATCAGCAATTAGCCATGTTTCAATTCAATGAGATTTGAATATAGGACACATTAGAATCAGGTCTACTGTCCCTTGTAGGGAGGCTGTCCTTATCTCATAAATTAATTAACACTAAGATAATGGAACCTCTGAATAAAGGACACATTGGGATCTGGTCTGCCGTCCCTTATAGGGAAGCTGTTATAGGTTAAGATAACCGGTACATTCCTTGATCAGAGTCCTTTGGTAGAGGTTCTACTGTATTGAAACTCAAGCATGGCTTAATAAAATGACTACAATGTATATTCTACATAGATATAAATATACAAGGGTAGAGCCTTTTCAAGGACATATGATATGGAGAATGTGGAGTGAAGATAGTTATTAAAATACAACTTACATTACACTTGAGAAGGTATCTTCAGGTGGACTGGTAATATAATCATCATGTGTTGGTCCAAGGAAGATAGCCACAACCACCAAAGGCACGACTGGAAACAAACAAACAAACAAACAAACAAACAAACAAACAACAACAACAATAATAATATTAATAATAACAACAATCCATGATAGGATTATTGTGGGGGCAAGCTTAATAATTATGACGCATACTAATATAATAAACAGAATTATTTTGTACCAATTTCTTAATGTTGGAATAGAAAGTTGTCTATAGAAAGTTGCTAGCAAGGGATGTCTGTATAATAGCTTTGAACCAGATTTCTTATTGAGAGCCTGATATTAATAACTATAACTGAACTAATTCATTCCAAGAGCTACATTTTGAGGAGATGAAGATATTGATTTTCGGTGCAGTGGCTTTACTCCATTAATTAAATCCACCCTTGAATTATAGGTAATGTTGAGGAGTCTTCTGCCATATGATGCCATAAATTACTTCTTGCATGTGTACAAATACCACTAGATACGTACAGTGGAATCTTAGGACATATTAAAGATTAGAGAGGTGGCTTTATTTTAGAAGATAAAGTTCTAATATAGACTGTATCTGGGATATATCCAAGTGTCCTTAATACAGAGGTGTCCTCATTTCAGGGGGTTGGAATAAAAGGGTTCCAATGTAGTATGTCCTCAATTGAGGAAGTTGGAATGGAGAATTTCCACTGTATACAGAGGTGTCCTCATTTGAGGGAGTTGAAATGGAGAGATAAGTATGAATAGGAGATAAAAGTAAACTATGTATAGCTAGACTTACTCCAAGATACAATTCCAACTTTAAATGGATACTGCATCAGTAGGTTTTGTGTCCCCAACACTTTCACCAATTTAAAATACAGTAGCATAGATTGACCAACTGTCACAGAAAAATAGACAAGGAGGAAATAATGGACGAAAGCAGATGATGTGATACAGAGAGGCTCCCTCACTGCCTCTGCAACATCCACATAAAATCTTCCCACAAACGCAGATATTGTAAAGGATATGTATAAACCGATCAGTGCAAAGCACAAGTGAGCCAACAGCTGACCGTGAGTAGATGAACGAAGTTTGCTAAAATTTAAAGTGAATATTTACATCATTTTTAGTTGTAAATTTAAAGTGTGAATGTTATGTGCTCAGTAGCTATAGCCCATAAGTTTACTGTTATTCCTAATCCTATACATAGATTACTACCAAAATAGTAACTACAGTAGAACTTCTGAATAAAGGACACATTGAGATTGGATTAGATTTACTGTCATTATCTCACAGTGCCTAAAATATAGTACTATCACTGCCGAATTGGGCAATGATAATCCTTA
Source organism: Diacarnus erythraeanus (assembly GCA_964016965.1). NCBI lineage: Eukaryota > Metazoa > Porifera > Demospongiae > Poecilosclerida > Podospongiidae > Diacarnus > Diacarnus erythraeanus. The sequence goes on from OZ024682.1 coordinate 3,812,121, forward strand.
GTTCTTCAACTCAAACTACGGGTCCAGAAGATCTTGAAAGGCTGGTAACTTTAAGAGTGATGTTAGCAGAAAACAGATTGCTAAAACTTACTGAGATAGTAGATATGTGATGGCTGTTATTGTAAGGAACACAGTAGAGATGATACCACCGATATAACTGACAACCTCTAGAAATTCAGAAAATACAGTCATTGGAGGTTCTGGAGGTGGATTCACATTCTGTAATGATAATAACAATGATAACAACAACAATAGCTACTACTATTAATACTAATAATACAGTGGAACCTTTGATAAAGGACACTCTAACACCTGCTCTATAGTAGTTATTTCAGTATAATTATTAACATATTGCACAGGAATAGGTTCAGGAAAGTGCTTCTACCTTAGAATAATGCATAAGCATCTACATATAGGGAGGGGTGTGAGGGGTGTGCGCATCTATAGGGAGTGGTGGGAGGGGTGTGTGCATCTATAGGGAGTGGTGGGAGGGGTGTGTGCATCTATTGGAATTAGCTAGCTAACATTCTTTCATCTTTTCCATTGCAATGGATTAAATAATATCCATGGTACCTTTAAAAGCTTCATTGCAGTAAAGATACAGACATGACATGACATGACATGACATAAATGACATTGTAGTGATTATCATATCCTGTGTGCTCGGTAATAGCTAATGCTTTAATGCAGTTTGTCAATAGTTGTTCAATAGCTTAGTTGTTGAGTTACAATAACCATTTGACAAGTGATATTATTGTAATGAGTGTTAGTAATATACGTAGAATAGGAAATGACATGACATGACTAACCAGTAGAATTGTAAAACTTGTGAGATGGTCACACAAGCATATTATATTGTTACTGACACTTCTATTCTCAGGAACAAAGCGACAACCTTCACTAGACCATCCTCCAATGCCATCTATATTAATGAAGGATAAGAACACAGCATCCATAAAAAAATTTAAAAAATGAAATTAATATTATTTTTATGGGGGATTAGCTAAGCTACATTCATTCACAGAAACTTGGTTCAGGGATATAATGTACACAAATCAAATATTAAGGTGGCAGGATATGCACACTTTGTGATCAGAAAATTTATTTTTATTGGTCATTTTTGACATAGAGGGACCTGATAGCTCTATAGACTGAAGCTCTATAAGACAGCTTCATTTTTAGTATTCTAGTTAAAACTGTTGAATGAATGATGGAATTAGTAGCAATGGTGATCATGGATAAAAGTCAGTATGAATTGAATGTAAAGACTATATAAATAAATAGTCCAGACCCCATAATGTGGTTTTAATAGAAGTATTATAATATGTACACAAAAAGTTCTATGCTAAAAAAAAATATACCAAGGATCTTAGAACAGAAAATAAACAAGCAGCAAACTAAACTGAGGTCAAAAAATAATAATATACTTTTCATGACCAAAAGAAATTGAAAAGCAATTATATAAAACCTGTAGTCATAGTCATAGCTGATATTTGCTACAGTAGCTACCTAAGACCTGCAGTTGTAGCTACTGTGATCACCATCATATTTATCTAGGGAAGTATAATAGACATCCTTTGGTCAACCAAAAACGCAACATAATAGCTAATTTGCAAGTCAATAACTGTAGATTTACTACATGGAGTATATTAAATGACAAAGTTATAGAGTTACCATTGAGTGTGAAGTCCCAAAACACACATGAAGCAGAATCACCATTATCTAGATTGATGGGCTGAAAAGGAAAGACATTGTTATCATATTGATAGCATCACATGTATCATCTACTCAGGATACCCTGAGATCTCATTTCAGGGGATGAAGCTCCATACCCCTGGAAATGAGATAACATTTTACACATTACTAGCTAGCTATACTATATTTACCTGAACTGATGAAAAATTAAACTGCACTGGTGTTTCTAAGTTTGTAGGAGGATCTCCTGGAGTAGAGAGACTATATATCACACTCTGGGGCACTAAAGTTTCATTAAGATCTTGAAATAATGAACTATTAATGTCATAGACTATTGATACAAGCCTAGTAACATTCATGAAAAATGTTTCGTCGAGCAGGACAGAGGCAGTAGACTCAGGATCAAAGTCACCTTCAAAATCTCTTCTTAAAATATCACCATCTTGATTTTGAAAAGAAGTGATGTTACTGACATTAGCCCCATAATTAGCTTCTATTAACTGCCTTGGTACGTTTAAAGGAATCATATCTACGTGTATAGAGAAACTATCCCGTTCAAAGGTTAAAGGTTGAACAGCTCCTGTGTTGTTTCCGGTCTGATTTTCAAAAGGAATCTGATCAGTAAGACTTTGAACACTTTCAAGGAGTCTGGAAAAAGTACAGAGTATACAATGTAACTTCTAAATATTATAGGACACATTTGGAACAGTCCTTTTAGGGAGGCTATTCTTATCTCAGAGGTTAATTACAATTGGACAAGGGCATAGGTGATGGTAGTAGTGGGGGGTTCAGGAGGTTAAGCTGAAACCTCTTTGATATTCATTTTAAAAGTGTATATTGTGATGACATACATTCAAAGAGAATGTATTTTCAGCCAATGTACTGGGCTACTTTTTAAACAAGAATTATAAACTAAGTGTGGTAAAAAATAGAAATATTTTTCACCAGATTAAACATAACCTCCTTTTTAAACTTCTCATAATAGGCACTCCATTTTCTATGACTTTATGTTTCAAGACTGTATCTATGGCTAATTTTCTCTGTCTCTCTATCTTTTTTGATATGTTTAGGTGTGGAAAAGTTCTAATCATTAGAGTTACCACATGAAACTCAGCATTATTGAATTAGTCTGTAACTAACTACAGTTACTAGTGAAAAACAATAAATTAAAATTTAGATTATAGTTCTTATTTTTTAACATGGTGGAATTTTTCTATTCCAACCCAAATGAAGACATCTCTGTGTTAAGGACACTTGAATATGCCCCAAATAACAGCTTGCATATTTAAAGCTTCACCCTCTGAAATGAGTCTCTAATCTGAACACCTTAATTGTCCTGAGGTGTGTGTGAATAGAGAGGTTCCTTTGTACATTCAGGATTCATTTGTTGGCAATATTATGAGTGATCATTCTCCTAGGGAAGTAAGTGGCAGACAATAATAGTCACTGATGCTGAAATCAATGTGATAATTTAATGATCTCAAAATTTCTATTTCTCTACTCTTTACCCTTAAACATAGCACAAATATAGAGACAGTGAAATTAACTGGATCTGTAGTACATACCTAGCTGAAGAATTGCTCATGGATTGGCTCACTGCTACAGCAGTTCGATTCTGGACTAGAATACCTTGAAAGGTATCAAAAAAATTATCTCTAACCTGTAGTTCATAAAATATAAGCATTAATACATGGAAATGTGGATGTTTTGAAATATATATGTCCTGAAATATGTATGTCCTGAAATATGTATGTCCTGAAATATGGGCCTTGAAATATTATGTATGCTCTGAAATATGTGTGTCCTGAAATACATATGTATGTCCTAATATTGGATATTAGGATACCTTAAAGAAGTATACCAAAACCCTTCCTGCCAGCAATAATGACTAGTATGGCTTTAATAAAGTATAAATCAGAAACTTCTATTTTGGACAGTATGGCACTTGCATTGGTGATTCAAAAATAAAGGAAATGAGGCTCCTCTATTCCTACCTAATTGGGATTGAAAAAGCTTAGGGTATGGCTATTTAACTATAACTTCCTGTGTGAATGTGCCAAGGCTTCACTCACACATCCTGGAGTTAATTAAGAGTGCATAGACCTATGTATAAAGATTCACCATTATATATAGAGATAAATACAATGGAAACTGATAGAGTAAAGCATGCTGACAGTGGAAGGGCTATATAGGAACTTTAGTGTGACATGAACAAAAATATAATTATAATCATTATGTATAGCTACAAACAATTACAGCATCCTACTTACAAAGGAAACTCTCTAATCTACATACCTTGGGACATATTAAAGTGTCCTGATTAGAAAGGTGGCCTTATTTCAAGGGATAAGGTCCTACCAATGGTTAATATACAAGCTACTTGCCCAAGTGTTGAGGTATTCTTATTTGGAATAGAGGGTTCCATTGTATAAAACAGAGGTGTCCTGATTTCAGTGGGTTGTAATAAAGGATTACACTGTAATATATACAGAGGTATTCTCATTTCTGGGAATTTGCAAGAACTCGAGTCCCCCAATCAAGCAATATAATTTTCAAGCATCTAAAATTTTATACTGCTACCTCATAAATGAAAAAAAAAAAATACTTACATCAACATCCATCACAGACTCATTAACTAAAATCTGCATAACAGCAGACACTTGGTTTATTGTAGTAGGTTCCAGTTGTGTATCATTCTGAACAATTTCACTAAGTCTCATAGAAGCATTTATTGCTGGTTCCTTTAAAAAAAAAACAACAACAAACAATAACAACAATAACAAAAACAAACTTTGGTTGCTATATTCAGACCACATCAAGGTCAACTAACATCTTGAATAAAGAGTCTTATTGAGTGTATTTTGTCAATAAGGACACAAAAATTGAGATTTTTATTTCTCATTACACTCTAGACTCTTAGAGCATTGGATTAGTGTTATTATCACTACTCATTGAGCACTTCAAGGTCTGTTTACATGTAAACATAATGCAAGACAGTTATAAAGATGACATCTTTAATTTTTAACATGTTTTAAAGTACAGATATACCCATGAAACATTGAATGAAACAATAAATGTTATTGTAATGGGTATAAAGCCAGATTTCATGTCTATAAATACCATTAATCCCCAATATTGATATTACAGTGAACTAAAATTAGGTCCATGCTGTAAGCTCTAAACTCAAGTGATAGCTAAAAATCATAAGTTGAAATGTGTATGATATGTGGTTGGAAGAACTTGTCTTTTCAGGAGGCCTGATAAGTGAATAATCATTGCTGTTAGCTATTTGTATTGCCTTGTAATGTGTTAGTATTGATGTGTTTATGTGTTGGAAACTTCTATTACTATTTACCGTACAATACTAAACTGGCTGGCTATACAAGCTACTATCTACATATGTAGCTATGTATCTTTTGAATCCAGCCAATACTGAAGTGGATAATGAGCTTCAAATGTATGTACATAGATACTCTACATACTATAGGAGAATAAGTTATAATTTTCACTGGAATGCAAATTACATTTTATGACTTGTAGCTACAAACCTTACCATTGAAAGAATACAAATGTTAGGATCTAACATTTGGCATTGCTCTACATTTGGATCTAGCCACATTGCAGGATTGACAAAGTCACCACGACAAACACGTGTAGTGGTTGCATTAAGGATTTCAGAGATATTTCCACATGGACATAGCTGTGTCACTGTTCCTATGTCAGATTCATTCCAGAAGGCTGTGATATTCGGTCCCATATCATATACAATAGTTGTAGACTCTTCCGGACATCCATCTATACACACACAATGATCACTATTATATATGTGATATCATGGAACCTCTCTATTTTAGCCCACTGAAATGAGGACACCTCTGTATACAGTGTAACCCTTCTATTCTAACCCCATGAAATGAGACCACTATATACAGTGGAACTCCTCTATTCCAACACCCTGAAATGAAGACACCTTTGTAAAGGACACTTGAATAAGTACTAAATAATAGCTTGTGTATTAACATGAATGGAACTTCAAGGTCACCCCTCTAATCAGGACATAATGTCCCAAGGTGTCCAAAATAGAGGATTATCTTCCCTTGTAAATGTGACTGTATTTTACATAGTCTGCAAGTCTTACCAAATCTGGTGACAACAAAACTAGCAAGATTGAATTCTTGAAATTCTGGATTGTTCATCAAAATATTTGTTAGGTCACGAGAAGTAATTCTTCCCCCAACAAGCCAAACAGTTCTCAGACTGGCTGATTGTAACTGTGTGTCAACCTCAGTTGGAGGATTCTCAGTTGCTTGTCTGTAAAAGTACAACCATTAGCTATAACATATGAAAAAATAATGGTATCCTAGAGACCATGAAAGCTCTGTTATTTGTTGGTGTGCTTTGTCCCAACCAACTGCAATGTGTATTAACATTAACACAAAATCACTCCCTGAAATGAAGCCACCACTCTAATCTGGTTTGTCCCAAGGTGGCAAATTCCAATGTAGTTGTATATAGCATTGTACTTCTTGGGAAAAAAATGCAAGATAGATAATTATTAACACTCATATTAAGGACTCGAACACTCTACTTCCTGAAATGAGGCTATCCTCTAAATCAGAACACTTGAATTTATCCCAGGTTGCTTGGAATAGAGATTTTACGCTGTAGTTAGAAACAATACTGTGTTTCTAAGTAATAAAGAGCCATGGGTAACTTCACTTTACCGTTTTGCTATTCGAGGAGATGTGGTAGTCTCAGTCTCCATGATATCGATAAGTTCTGTTCCATTGACAGTAGAAGTCACAATATCAGTTCTAAAGAAAAATTCCTGCAACTAAAATTGAATAGAAACATAAAAATATGTCCTCTAGCTGACTGTGACTCATATTAACTAACTTAGCAACTTCCAATCTCCTACACACAGTTGTGTACATTTGTTTAATGCAAATCTGAGTTGATTTTTTTTTCATATTTTTATTGTTTAACAAAGTTTTAACAGTACCATTAGCTAATAAATCAAAATGATTTCGGCTTCCTAAAATATTTACTTCCAGATTTAAGGTATAATTTTATGCAGATCAAATGAGTTCTATGGAATATACATTACAAATGACAGTCAGTGCACTCTACTATCGTTATTATATAATATGCATAGTCATTTTTGATTTAATTATAAACCATAAAAAGACTACCATAATTATTTCAATGATAAAGTCGTTTAAACTGTTCCTCTGATGGTTATCATAGTCTAAGTCAGTAACTGCCCTCAGTGTCTGTTTTTCACTTTATGATCTGCCCACAAAATGGCTTCAGGAATGCACTATATCATTATGTTGTATATAGACAACCCAAGATTTCTAAAATAGAATAGTTTCCACAGTAAGTAACCAGTTGTTGGAAACTCTAATTGTAACACATAAAATATTCACTGAAAAATCTTGTAATTAATTATTACTACATATATCAGTACATACCCGTTGAGTAGTATTAGCTGCCTCTTCAGCAGAAATATTCTCAAATGTCACATCAATGGTATAAGTGAAAATACCTATAATAATAAACTATCATTAAATAATGGTGGAGCTATGATTAGGGATCTTTGGGTATTTTCAGGAGGCTAAAAAAGTGGTACTTATATACGTATAATTATTGCTCTTGCAGTCATGCAAAAATTTTCAATATTAATTTTTGTGTGGTCTCTATAATCATGAAAAATGTTAACACAACAAATTATAGGTAATGTTTAATTTAGAGTCAGTTTAAAGACATAGTTATAGTGTTCAGGTCAAGAGAGGTGCTCCAGTACTACTTACTAACAAGAAACACACTAAGCTGGCAAACTATACAAATATATCTGATAAAGGATACTCAAAAATAAGGAACAAAGGACAATTAAAAATGTACCACCTGAGTTTAAATTATCATCCCAACTTTGAAGGTTCCTTAAATGGGACAGTAGATCTGATCCCAATGTGTCTTTATTTTATAGGTTCCACTGTATAAGTGTAAACAAAGTGACGGTGAACTTGACCAGACTTATGGTAGTACTTTACCTTCAATATCAAAAATGACTTCACGAGATGTAGCACTTCCTACAGGATTAGAAACATGACAGATATACAATCCTCTATCTGTGTGTCCAACTCTCTCAAATGTCACATTCCCTTCATCAGTCCTGATGTTATTTCCATTAACAGGATACTCTACACCTCCTCGAAGAACAGTCCACGTGTAAATGGGAGGAGGCTTAGCAGTAGCAACACATTGAAGTGTGACATTAGCATTAATTTCTGCATCTATGTCTTGAGGTTGGACAATAATAACTGGAGGGATTGCTAGATTAAGAAAATAATAATTATAAAGTAGTATAGCTTTTAGTGGAATCTCTCTACTCTGGAACACTTTCAGACAAAGTAAATGTTCTGATTAGAGGAGTGTTCTCACTTCAGGGAGGTTGGAATAGGATGTCTTCATTCAGGATAAGGGAGTTAGAATAGAGGAATTCTACTGCACATAGAGGTATCCTCATTTGAGGTGGTTCAAATAGAGGGGAGTTCTACTTATTTTAGAAACATGATTCTCTTAAATGATTCTGTTACTATACTACAAGATTCTTACAATCAGAAATTGTGACAAAAACATTAGGAAATTGTAACGTAATATCTTGAAGAAGGAAAACAGGGTTACTTATATCAATAGAGAATACTTCATCATTTGGTTCCTCTATAGAGTCATTAACAATGGATATCACTTCACATATCTGACCCCCAATAGGAGTGCCATTTTCGAATGACAGAACTCGATCAGTGATTGCATTAAAATCCTGTGGTGAATCTAATACAGGGGAAAAAGATGACTATTAAATAAATAAATAAATAAATAAATAAATAAATAAATAAATAAATAAATAAATAAATAAAAATTAATTAATAATAATTATGAGAATAATAATAATAATAATAATAATAATAATAATAATAATAATAATAATAATAATAATAATAATAATAATAATAATAATAATAATAATAATAATAATAATAATAATAATAATAATAATAATAATAATAATAATAATAATAATAATAATAATAATAATAATAATAATAATAATAATAATAATAATAATAATAATAATAATAATAATAATAATAATAATAATAATAATAATAATAATAATAATAATAATAATAATTAGTAACTTACTAGCAGTGACTTCAGTTGTGTCCAATCTTAATTCAATATCTTGTCTTATAGCTGAGATGTTATCCAGAGAAGGAGAAGTGATGTTTTCCAACACAACACATACTCTAATTCCAGCTTCATGTTCATATGATATATAGCTTCTACTATCAAATCCAAATACCACCTCTGCATGAAAACATATGAAGTAGCTTGTTATAGTTAATATCTATTAAGAGTGTAACCCACCAAACCCCTCCTTTTAGAGGCAAAGGGATAAAATCTAGAAGGAGTTTCACTGTATACAGAGGTGTCCTCATTTCTAGGGATTGGAATAGAGGGGTTTTATTCTATAATTCTTTTTGTTTCCGAGTACAGCATACATGCATGCAAAGATTTTAAATGGTAGCACTTACTTGTGTCAATTAAAACTACACCTTGGGGGAAAATTCAAGTGTCATGATTAATGGGTGAAACAATATAAAGTCTCCTGATCAGAAAAGTGGAACAAATTAAAGTGTTCTGATCAGAGGATGGCCTCATTGACAGAAATCTTTTATGAATGGAACATAGAAATTCTCATTAAGTCCATAGCATGAGTCTTGCTTTGCTTGCCTTGAAGAGATTTTCTCTATCAACTCCCTATATAGTGTGTGGCTAATGCATGGCTTCTCAATTATCAGTATTTTATTACGTACCATAAGGCAATGGAAACTATTATTTGAAATAATATTATTACTGTACCATCAAAGCTCTGAATAGTGACAATAGTGGAACTAGGTGTAACAACATCAGTGAGAAATATGTCTGTCTCTAGGTATAACCCAAATTTCTCATCTGCTTCGATAAGACCATCTGCTCTAATAGATATATTTGCAAGTCTTGTCTCTCCAGATTCACTGCCTGAGGAGAATGTTAACTGTCCTATTTCTCCAAATAGACTTTGGTAGTCACCAGTATCTGAGTAAGGAAGAGAAATAGGGTAATAGACATCATAGTGGAACTAACCTTATTAAGTAGTGGATACTTCTAGCTATATGCAGTGGAACTTCTTTATCCCAACCCCTAAAACTAAGAGGGTACCTCTATACAGTTATTTTAACCCCTGATAAGAGGACACCTCAGCATTCAGGACACTTGGACATGTCCCAAATAACAGTTGTGTGGGACATTAACCCCCTAAAATGTGACTACCACTCTAATCAGTACTCTTTAATATCTAAGGTGCCTAGAATAGAGAGGTTCCCTGTACACTTTACGTGTACATTTGCAATACAAACTGGCATACTTAGCTGTTATTAATACAACTTCTGTTTACCTGGATCTGAATTAGCTAGTAGAAGAGTATTTGTTTCCCCCATAATGGTGGCATTAAATCTGATAGAAACAGTAATGTTACGCTCTAAAATGGCACCATCCTGTAAAGTCATCACAACAGGAACACCAAATATCCCTGCACTCTCATTTGTAGTGTACTCTAGTTCAGTGAAACTGACATTGGCACCTAAGACAAATTACGTTGAACAAAATTTGCTAACAATAATTAATAGTAGAAAAATAATAATAATATGCAATGTGATATGTGATGAACATGTCTTGTGATTTAATGTGACAAAGTAAGACATAATTTTAACCCTTAATTTACTACACAAAATTGTCTTCCTAAAATTATCATTATCAAACTTAAACTCACTAATATTATGCTATAATCAAACTCACGATCATTATCGTTAATAATAACTTCAGAAAGATATTGTGACTCAATGAAAGTTACAATGGATGAATCACGTTCTGTGCTAGAAATCATCACTGTGAAAGTTTCATTTGGTTCTAATCTGAGGTCATCTGTTATAGATATTCTGACTTCAATAAAACCTTCTTCTTGTTCACTAGAAACAAAAGATCTTTCTTCTTCAGGTTCTATGAAGTCCTCACTTGATATGGCTAGAGATAAATTAATATAGTTAGTTATATTCTTCCAGAATCCTTGATTGCTTGTGGTACACATTTAGTATTAATATAAAGTACATGTAAAGTGTAATCCCTCTATTCCAGCCCCGTGAAATAAGGACACCTCTCTTTACAGTGGAATTTCTCTATTCCCACCCCCTCAAGAGGACACTTCTTTGTAGTGGAACCCCTCTATTCCAAAACCTCAAAACGAGGACACCTCTGTGTTAAAACACCAGGATGTGTTCCAAATACAGCTTGTGTATTGTACTTCACCTCCTGCCACCCCTCTAACCAAAACATTTTAATCTGGCCCAAGATATCAGAGAGGTTCTCTACAAAATTGTATAGATATTGAGAGCATACACTATTGAACTGGCTAGCAACACTAAATAAGCATGTTAAAGTTTGGAGCATGCAAACCAGGTAAATCAAATGTAACATGGATGTGTGTGTGGCCAATATTATATTTATATGACTAGCTAGCACAAGAACAAAAATTTTATACATATTATCATAACCTTCTCCAGAGATTGCAAAAAAGTTAATTGAAGCACTTCGCTGCAAAATTCCACGTCTTTGTATTGTAAAGATTGCTGTTCCATCATCTTCATTCACTTCATATAAGTTGGTACTAAAACCAACTTCAATCCCTGGTAGAGAAAAAAAAAATTCAGAGATTTGTGATTTGTTACATGGGAAATAGCATGCATGGTGTGCTTTAGCTAATAGGCAGCAATGTCTGAAAGCATGCTTATAACTTTGTTCAAAAAATTCTCTATTCCACATACTTTGGGACCAATAAAAGTGTCCTATTTAGAGTATAGAGGTCTCATTTCATGGAGTGAAATTCTTTTGATATATATACATACATACAAGTTATTACTTGGGACATAACCAAGTGTCCGTGATACAGGGTTTCTTAAAACATGCAATTTTCTTAATAAAAGATTGATTGTTAAGGTTCATAACCATAGGTGTAAGTACTTACGATCATCATCAATAATAGTGATAGTAGTGGATGTTTCATCAACAAGAATAACTTCATCAATATCACTTGCAGTAGTAAGTTGGAATGTTTCATTCATTTCTAGAATTGAATCATCTATTACCAGGATGTCAATACATCTCTGTGACCCTGTTCTATCTCCAGGTTCAAAGAATATTAATTCATTAGAAGAAATTCTGAGATCGGGTGGATTGGAATTGGCTGCAGTGAGAGATGTCATTATAGCAAGTTGTTGTTCTCACGACTATGAGCTAAAATACAAGCTCAGTAATAGTATACTGTGATGTGGTATAGTAAATGTCTGGCCTGGCTAATGAAGTTGTGAAAAACTCAACATGAATTTAATTATAAGTAGGCAGCAAAAAACTACTTAGCTATTATTATTGTCAGTTACAAAGTGTGAAGAACCTAGAGTAATGCATTAAATATGATTATTCCCTTACCATCTACTGGAATTTGTCTGACTGAGATAGATATCCTTCTTTCCAGAGTTCCATTTGTTATATTCATACAGATACCCCCAGGAAGCATCCCTGCACCTTCTGCAATATCAGTCTCTGCTGGTTGCACCAGCATTACTTGTACAGCTGCATCAATTAAATAAAACAACCTTAATAGAAACAGTTTCAGCAGGATTTTCGATATTTTAGAAACCTTTGACCACAACATAGTGACAGAGGGTGGAGCCTGGGTAGACCATGGTTTCTATACTAGTAAAAATTAGATGCTATAAAACTGAGGAAGGAAACTGTTAGATATGGTAACCATCAAAGGAGATAACTGGTCATAAAAATAAACATTTCATAATCTTAACTTATTACTCCAAAATCATCAAAAAGTAGTACATTTTTTATGGAGCTTATCTGAAAGCAATCAATAACTTCATATTGAAACAAAGACATAATACTGTTGTTAGGGGCGTAACTTCATATTGAAACAAAGACATAATACTGTTGTTAGGGGCGTAACTTCATATTGAAACAAAGACATAATACTGTTGTTAGGGGAGTAACTTCATATTGAAACAAAGACAATACTGTTGTTAGGGGCGTAACTTCATATTGAAACAAAGACATAATACTGTTGTTAGGGGCGTAACTTCATATTGAAACAAAGACATAATACTGTTGTTAGGGGCGTAACTTCATATTGAAACAAAGACATAATACTGTTGTTAGGGGCATAACTTCATATTGAAACAAAGACATAATACTGTTGTTAGGGGCATAACTTCATATTGAAACAAAGACATAATACTGTTGTTAGGGGCGTAACTTCATATTGAAACAAAGACATAATACTGTTGTTAGGGGCGTAACTTCATATTGAAACAAAGACATAATACTGTTGTTAGGGGCGTAACTTCATATTGAAACAAAGACATAATACTGTTGTTAGGGGCGTAACTTCATATTGAAACAAAGACATAATACTGTTGTTAGGGGCGTAACTTCATATTGAAACAAAGACATAATACTGTTGTTAGGGGCATAATGAGTATGATTATGTGTCAGCCTATGTGCCTTTAGTTGACACATCTCTCTGTGAAGCAAAAGCGGAAGGCCAGTAGTTTAAAATTATCATACAGTTATTATCATTAGTAGTAGTATGTATGTATAGCAGTGAAACTCTATTCCAACTCACTGAAATGAAGACACCTCTGTATACAGGGTAACCACTCCACTGAAATGAGTATAACTCTATACATAGAGAACCCTTCTATTCTAATCTCCTGAAGTGAGGCCACCCTCAAATAAGCACACTTTAATTTGTTCATTTTTAAGGTAGGTTCCTCATATTGAATAGATGTGTACTCAGTGCTAAACACACATAGTCTCACTATACATCATCAGTAATTCTGTGGTTAAAAATAGATTTACTTACTGTCATCATTTAGTATTTCAAATGTAGCGGTATTCTCTGAAATGACTACTTGAGTATCTTCAGATATCATTGAAATTGTAAATGTTTCATTATTTTCCAGTATGGAATCCTGTATTATAGTGATTTCTTGGTTTATGCATCCAGCAGTCAAGCTTACAGGAAAGCCACTCAGTGGAGAATAGTCCTGTTCCCCTACAGTATTAATAACTGTTATAATGTACATGTCTCTAGAGATGACATAGTGGTCTCTATACACAGAGTTGTATAGAGAGGTGGACTGTTTATACAGTGTTCTTTACAGCTGACTATAATATAGAGACTATAGAGAGCTGGCTGTTGGAGACATGGTCTGCTATACAGTGGCCTCTAAAAACAGGTAATAGAGAGGTGACATGCTTATAATTACAGAGGTTTCTATAGATAGGCTTCAATTTGCTGATGTGGCCTGCTTATACTGTGGCCTCTATAGACAAGTTTCTAATAGAGATATGATCAGCTTATATAGTGGCACTTAGTAGACAGGCTTCATGTGGTTATAGTCTTTCAGAGACCAGATAAATGGAGGTCTGCATGCAGTTTTATGGTAGTATATTATCATAGTAACTAACCATTTGCTGTTATGTTATTAGTAGACAGCAAAACAATCACTTCTCTATCCAGCTCTGCTCCAGATGAACATATTTGAAACATATTACCTGGGCCTTCAGTGACTTGAAATTCATTATTAGCACCAAAATTCACAGTTAAAACTACGTAAAGTCAAAATAATAATAATTAGAACAGACATTATAAACTATAATGGATTGAACTCTACACATCATGGAACCCCTTTATTCTAACATCCTGAAATGAAGACACCTCTGTATATATCATCCTGAAATGAAGACACCTCTGTATATAGTGGAACCTCTCTATTTTAAACACTGAAATGAAGAATAGTGAATGCCATGATGCTTCCCTAGATAGAGGCTACCCCTCTAACCAGATTTTCCCCAAGGTGTCTTGAATAGAGAGGCTCCTCTGTAATGCTATTATTTAGAAAAGAATCAGACCTTTCTTTATTTTGAATACTAGTAGCTTTCATGATAAATTATCAGATACAACCTCATACAACACGTTTATTTGGTCTACAAAACATGTTTTGCATAAAATATTCTGTTAAGAAGTCTCCTTAAGAACATAGGGAGACAGTTTTAATAAGGTAACGCTTTACCTGAAACATCACGAATGAGGACAGTTGCAATAGAGATTGTTGTAAAAACCACAGCCTGTGCGATACCAGTCTCCGTGGGACCTTCCACGAGATTAAATCTTATCTGGAAATACTCAAGTGTTTCTATTCTCTCATCATCTGGGCAGATTGTGATTGGTATACAAGTTTGCCCAATTATTTGCACAGAAGTTCTGCCACTTGATGGTATATAGTCACCATTAGTGCAGTCAGCATTGGCAACTAAATAAAAGATATCAATAATATTATTATTATTACTGTTATTATTACTGTTATTGTTATTATTATTATTATTATTATTATTATTATTATTATTATTATTATTATTATTATTAATGTTACTGTTATGCTATTACTATTGGTATTATTGTTATTATTGATATAAACATTGTTATAAATAAATGAACCGAATTTAGAGTAACGCAACTTACTAGAAGCATTTCCAACATCAGTAGAAAATTCAATAGGAATTGGTTGGATTTGATCAATGTCACTTGTTCTCATTTCCAATGTAGCATTCCAACAAATTCGTACACTATTCATATCTTCACTGACTTGGTATTCTTCCCAATCAAAACTGACCAAAATGATTGTGGCCTCTGTTGTTGTTGGATGTTGGAATATTAGAATACAGCATGTATATTCAAATAGAGTCTAGTGGAGGCAAATAAATCTGGGGGTTGTCTCCAAAAAGTACAATATCTAGGTCCTCTAAGGATAATCTCTTGGGCAGGGGGTATTGATGGAGGAAAAAATATCCAATTATTTCATCCTTATCCTTCACCCTTCCAATCCTTAACTATTCCTCCACACCTCTCCACCCTACACCTACACCCCCTCCTCCCTTCTCCCCCCTTACCCCCTTCAGTAAATATGTACATGAAGATAGTGGGACTATTCTTTATGGGACATTAATATATTATGTTGTTTGGATTAGTGGGTTAGTCGCATTATAAAGGAGTAGGTGTTCTTAATACATAAGCTGATATACCCAAGTGTTCTTAATATAGGGGTGACCTCATTCCGGGACTTGTGCTATATTATAGAAGGTTTCCACTCACCATCATCATCTAAGATCACTATATTTGCTCTGCTCATTACTGATATTCGAGGTTGTAATGCAGCTTCGGATACTGAGATATCAATTTCAAATACTTCATTGAATTCAACTGTGCCATCATTAATGATATTTAGGTTAAAGCAAAGTCGGTTACCAGTTCCCATTCCAGTAGAAAAAGTAAGTGTTTCCACAGAAAAGTTGAAATCAGCATCTTCAGTAGCTAAACAAGAACAGAAAAAATTATATCTGAAAAACCTATAGCTACATTGATAGAGTGAAACTGAGCTGATATTATTGTAGATATAGCACTGTTGTTAGACCATGGTATTCTTAGATGTTTTTGGAGTAACACCAAAATAATGGCAACCATATTTCAATAATCAGTCATTAAACTGCTCCTTTGATGATTTGCTACCACCAGTCAGTTATCTTCCTCAGTATCTGTATTCAATCCTTTATATACTATGTTATGGGAAGTCATAGGTTTGTGATAAGCCTACACTTTGGGCTATAACCTATGTACATTCACTTGTTATCTCCTTCAAGTATAAAATCAAGTTAAGTAGATACGTATTAGTTGAAATTTGAAATATTATGTTAGACAATGGAAATAGTAAATTGGATAATTTAATTTCTGTCTCCTAAATATATTTTATTCTAGAAACTATCCTGAATTACTGTATAATGCTATTAAAGGCTCAGACACCATTTTGGGTATTCTAACTAAAATGGAACCTAGCCACAAGGATTTTCAGGAAGCCAAATTCCATCTAGATAACTGAAGTGCCTGCATATTGCTTATAGTCTTGCAATTTAATCGTTAATAAGGATGAGAATTAATGTGTTTAGAGATTATCCTATGACTTCTATTACTATAGAATAAGAAAATCATACTAAACTGGCTAGCTATATATACTGTTATCTAATAAATAGCTATCAGAATTTAGCTATTTTAATTTGAAGTTCCAGATAAAATATATAGAGGTTGAATATATTACCATCTAGTGTCCTTTGGTCAGCATCTTCTTCACTTATGATATTCAAAGTTATGTTTCTTGCCAGCTGTCCTGACATAATGTTCACACAGATCTCACTGGATCCAACATTTTCAAGAAGAGAAATACTTGGAGGTAAAAATTCAAACATCACATCTAGAACAATCACATAGATAGTTTGTTATCATATTGTTATAGTTATCTTAATTGGGAATATCCTATATAATTATGTATGGAAGCACTGCATGAAATAAATGCCATAAAATAACATCTCTCTCAAATTTTATGAGATATAGAAACAGTTTAGCAATGCAAGTTTTAATAACTTGAAAAGCTATAAATTGTTCCTTGTTAAATCCTACTTCAAAGGAAGCATGTCCTCATTATTACCACAATTTAGTATAATTGCATCTCCATTGTAGTTACAGTGGGATCTCTGATAAAGGACCCTCCAAATAAGGACAACCTCTGTACTAAGGACAACTAAAAATGTACAAAAGACATAGACCTGATCCCAATGTGTTCTTTATTTAGAGGTTACATTGTAAGTTAACCTCTGAGATAAGGACAGCCTTACTACAAGGGATCCCAATGTGTCCTTTATTCATAAGTTCTACTATATCCTTGTAATGGTGAATCTTTGTACAGATTATAGGCCAACACTATAAAAATATACTTACTGTCTGTATCAACTATGATAACATTAGTTCTTGAAATCCCAAATATAACAATACCCTCTTCTTCATTACTGGAAAGACTCGCAAAGAATGACTCGTCATTTTCAAACAATCCATCTGAAACTATATCCACATCAACACTGATCATAGTTGATCCATTAAAGTTTAAAGTACGAGGGTTAGAATTATAATCGTCTGTTGATGCTGAGACAGGCGTGAGGTTAAGAGTTACCGATATCGATCTTTCTGTTTGTCCAGTTAATGAAACACTTAATTGAAGTACTCCCTCACTTTCAGAAATTGAGTACTGATCTTGAGAGAGCCCAATCACCACAGCTAAAGGTAATGGAAGATGTTACCATACATTGTGAGTATTACTGAAGGAAGTTAGGAATAGAGGAGTTCTGTGTTCAGGGTTGTCTTAAATTTAAGGGTTAGAATAGAGAGGTTTCATTATAAATCATCAATTATCATTTCAGGGAGCTGGAATAAATGAATTCCATCATTTCAGGAGGTTGGCATAGAGGATCCACTGCATACAGGGATATCTTCATCTCAGTAGAAGAGGTTCCACTGTATATATAGAGGTGTCCTCGTTTAAGGGGTTGGAATAAAATGATTCTTCCATTGAATTCTCATTAAAAGAAATTCTACTCTGCATGTAACTTAATATGAAAGTAGTCTATCTTACAATCTCCATCATCATTAATTGTGATGTCGAGTTGGTTTATAGGTAACACCACAGCTGGGTCAGTGGTAGTGAATGAAATTGTATTGATTTCCAGACTCTCAACAATGGAATCTTGTGTGGCATTAAATATAACTGAGAGTTGTGGAGATGCTTCAGAATTGAAAACTAACTGGTTAGTTGAGAGTGAAAAATCTGAATGAAAGATAGGCAAAAATGTGCACCATAATAAAATATGGATATGTGGAGGAAGATTTTAAAGCTATGTGGAGTGGAACCTCTCTATTCTGGAAACTTTGGGACAGATTAAAGAGAGATATGGCCTCGTTACAAGGATGAAGTTCTAATGTTAATACATCAGTTCACAAGCTGTTATTATCCAAGTGTCTTTAATATAGGGGTGTCCTCCCTTCAGGAGAGTTTCATTGTTTACAAGTTAAACATTATAATATTATTTTTACTTATATTAACACCATAAGGCTAAGGAAATTTACACATACAAGCACCCAACAACTAAGTGAGGAAACTGACTTAGACTATGGAAACCATCAAAGGAACAGTTTAATGAATGGTGATTGAAATAAGATGGTTTTAAAACCTCTTTACTTCAAAAACATTCAAAGATACTCGCTATATATGTCTAAGTCTATTTGGTATTGGTATTTATAATTATATTTACCTGAGCTTTGTTCTGTTACTAAAAATATAGTGACATCTCTCCTGGGCACGACATCACCAACAATACTCAATATTACATTAACTTCTCCACCTTCTGTAAGTGAGCTTGATTCCACTGAACTCACAAACTCAATCACTATAATGTCGACAATAATTATAATGACAGCTATAACAACAACAACAACAACAACAACAACAATTAATAAGGGTATGCACTCTTTATAGAGAATTACAGTGTTTAGCTACTTCCAAACATAACCTGAAAGCATATTTATAGATCAAGAGAGTTATCTAATGAAATATAGCCACATCTGTAGTCACTGATTCATGCAAATTATTATATTAAAGATAGTAGTATTCATAAAATGTAATAAAATTGCTTCTCTCTCTCGTCTACTTTGAGCTAATTAAGACCAGAAAACCGTTAGATTTGATTCAGTGCATACAATTGAAGAAGTTTTATTCATGCATCATAAATGAAGTGCATGACATTACTATGGAAATCACTTACTGGTCACATCAGTAATGTTTATAATTTCCTCTCCAAGGATAATGGCTACTGCTTCATCTTCAGAGGTAACTGATACTTGGAATGTTTCTATGTTTTCCACAAATTGATCTGACTGAATTATGATAGGTAAACAATTCTCTGGATCTCTTCTAAAATTAATTGTGGTGTTTATACCAATGAAATCTTCACCTACTGCAAAATAGAGAAAATTTATCATTGGTGACTTTAATAAAAATAATCATAAGAAATATTATTATAACACTACAAGAGTCACTGTCTAGTCTTTAAAAAAACTCCCACCTCCCACACTCATTCTCCTCCTCACACTCATTCCTTCCCTCCCTCCTCCTCCCACTCATTCCTTCCCTCCCTCCTCCTCCCACTCATTCCTTCCCTCCCTCCTCCTCCCACCCATTCCTTCCCTCCCTCATCCCTCCACTCGTTCCTTCCTTTCCTTCTCCCCCTTCAAAATTTCATGGAATATTTATTAAATTTCATACCAGTAGCAGATCCAGCTAGGGTGAATACATTCACTATAATATCACGCTGTATGGAGTCAGGTCTTGAGAGTTCTGTGATGCAGATAGTAACCTCACCAACATCTTCTCTCACAGTTGTCTCACTGACATTCAATGATACCATAACATTACCTAAATGGGAAAAAATAAGAAGTCACTAGTTAAAGTTTACAACCACCCCCACCCCCATAATATAACACTCCCCCCCCCACACAACTATTAACCTCTCATAATCTAAACCCCTCCCCCCCCCCCCCCCCCCCACTCTCCTTCACCCCACACTTCCCCCCTCTCCCCCTCACCCCCCACATATATTTATCAACTTGCCATAATTTAACATCCCCTGTAATCCTCCAAGTGTAGAGTATCATATTCTACATACCATTAATAACATCAGTGATGGTGACTCGTGACTGAATAATACCACCATCAACATTAGCCACATCATATGCTTCATCTGAACTTGTTATAGTGACTTCCAGTGACTCCATAGACTCAATAAATTCATCTGTTTCTGCTCTTATTTCAATACATACAGGCACGGGATCAGGAGCAATGAAGGATTGTTCAAGAGTTAGAGGATTAATGTTATAATCATCTCCTGTCATAATAATGTGTGGTTATGTGACAGCACTAAAATTAATACACAGTGATAGCGTGGAATCTTCTATTCTAACTTCTTGAAATGAGGACTTTTCTGTATAAAATGGAACCCCTCTATTCCAACCCCCTGAAATGAAGACACTTCTGTATACATTAAAGAAAGAGTGATAGTGTGGAATCTCTTCTTGAAAGGACATTTCTGTGTATGGTGGATCCCATCTATTTGAACGTCCTGAAATGAGGACACCTCTGTATACAGTGGAACTCCTCTATTCTAATCTCCTGAAATGAGGACACCTTTGTATACATGAAACCCTTTTTACTCCAATCCTCTAAAATGAAACAAATTTGTAAAGGAGACTTTGATATGTCAACTTGTACAATAATGTAGTGGAATCTCAAACTTCACAAAGAGATCATCAATTGAATTGATACTATTTTGTTATTGTGCATGACTTTTAACTAGCTATCCTCATCCAGTTTATTCTTTCATTCTTTCAGAATTTTCACCAGCCTCTTGATTAACTTTAGGAGTATATAAACAGGACAGTTACAGGTTGACCAACTGGTCAATGTTCTCTACTTAGATTTAGAGTATGGCTAGTATTTACATAAAGCTGGCTACTATAGCTATCAAGTCTTGTTGGGGGGAAACTACCATTTGAGGTAGCTAATATTCAAAGGTAAGTCTGATCAAAGAAATTATTATTATTATTATTATTATTATAGTCTAATGGAACATTTAACACTACCAGATTAACGTAAATGTTTGCATGAGTGCAAAGAGAATAATATACCGTATTTCCTGAAATTTTCAGTTTATTAATAATTCATTTTTCAAATTTTCATGTTGTTTTAATTTTGGAAGAGCCTAGGGAGCCCAGCATGCTACTGTGCATCTACAATTATTCAACTCTTTAAATTTCGTAATAAAAGTGACATCCGAAATTAAAACAACGACGAAAATTTCAGCAAATACGGTAAATTATAACTACAAAACCTGTTTTCTTGATTATCTCAGGAATTAATGATAATTTAATAATATTCCTCCAATAGCCATAAAAGTCACTGACAGAATTGACATAATTCTAGCAACATAGCAATTTTTTACATACCAGAAGTTGTGATGTCTCCAACTTCAAATGTAATAGGTATATTGCGATCAATAGAACCTTCGAGAATAGCACAGAGTCTAGTCATGTTCCCTTCATCAATTATCACATTCAATGGTAGAATACTGAGCCGAAAAGCTAAATGATAGGAAAGAACAAGAAATGATATAATGAACCATTCTGGAAAATTGAGACATAATAAGTGACTTGATTAGAGAGGTGACCTCACTTCAGGGGGTGAAGTTTTATTATTGTCAATACAATGGCTGTTATTTGGGATACATCCCAGTGTTCTTAAAACAAAGGTAGTCTCATTTCAGTACTTGGAGTAGAGGAGTTCCACTGTGTACAGAGGTGTCCTCATTTCGGGGAATTGGGTTCCACTCTATATAGAGGTGTACTCTATTCTAAGATATCTGTAACTATATGAAAATAGGAAACTGGATTATAATATCTCCACTCTTATCATTGAAATCAGAGGACATTTACAATATACTAATATCTAGATATATTGACAGGTCAATATACTATATCTACTTACTGTCACTGTCTCTGATGTTTAAACTCAATATTGAAGCATCCATCCTTACAAAGAACTCAGGTGTACTTTGAATACTAAGGTCATAACTCTCTTCATTTTCAACAATACCATCAACATTAGCCATTACATCAATACAGCGCAATGTCTGTCCAGAGTTGAAGATCACATTATCTTCACTCAATGTGAAATCTGAATAATAAAAGATGTCATAACATGGAAATACAATGGAACCACTCTATTCTAACAGGACACCTTTATATACAGTGGAATTTCTTTAATTGAGGACACCTCTATATTAAAGACACTTGAATTTATCCATAATATCAGCTTTCATCCTGTGAAATGAGTAACCTGGACATTTTAATTTGTCCCAAGGTGTCCTGAATAGAGAAGTTCCATTGTATACATGTCCCTATTAGACAGTATATAGCTACATAGAAATCATGATAGAATGCTTCATTGACACAAGTACTATTATGTGGGCATAAGGAGATGATGTTTACATGGGAGCCTACCTTGAGTAGCATTCATCTGTAGAATCCTAACTGTTAACATCAAACGAGGTTCAACATTGTTGGTGACGTTGATGCAGATGGGCACAGATTCATTTCCTTCTGTTATTATGATCACTTCTTCAGTAAATCCAAATATAATCATGTCTGCAACAAGTTTATCAAACTGTTCATTCAAAATTTCAATATAAGTTTCATTATATACATATTATAGGTAGCTAGAAGGCACCCATAGTGAACTAAAGGGCATTATTGTATGACTGTGGGCACTAGTTATTAATGACCTAACCTATAACAATTGTTACAGTATGTACCTATATACGTATCTAGTTGACATTAAAGCACTATCGCAATAGCTGTGTCATTGTGATATATTTTGTCAATTCTAACAAAACACACCCCCACAGTTTGTGTGCACTCAGTGGACCTTATCCTGACTTTTCTCTCTTCTATGGGCTTTCCTGATCCTTGCCTCTATTGTTTGAGACATCTGTTAATCTTGTAAAGGACCCACTGCTCAGTGCTGTTGGCAACTATGGGTTGTTTTTGCATGACCATTAGTCACAGGTTTGATTTTTGGGCCATAAATTTTACTGGCTAAATGAATATATGTGATAGTTTAATTTCACTACCATAAATTGGGAGTTCAAATTTTAATTGTTCAATAAAAATTAATTTTAGAAATAGAATTATTAGATAATTTCAAAAATACTTTACTTCATATCTCACCAGTAGAATCCTCAATGGTAACAGTAGCATTCGGCTGATTAATCAAAACGTCAAAATCATCAGAAAATAGGAAGATAAAGAAGGTCTCAAGTGGCTCAAATAAGTTATCCTTTGAGGCACTGATGTTAACACATTCCATGTTGCTGGATGACATATCGTTGAAGACAATCACACGATTAACTTCAGTGTAGTCACTTTCTCCTGTAACACAAAGAAACAAAAAGTTGCACTTAGGGCACAACAAGTCATAGAGTTTTAGTAATGACAAAAAGTATTTCTTCTCCTCAATTGCTGATAAATCATTAACAAAGGACAAAATTATGAACTTTAGAAGAAAATTAACTAATTATAATCTTATATACATATTTTAAAGGCTTCAAGCATTTTTATATAGTTTGCTAAATCTAAATACTGTGAAGCCTGTCCACCCTTTGGGCTGTAAAAAATATGACAGGTAGTCTTTGTAATTATATGATACAGGCACTACTGGGATACGTAAGTGGCCTATTATAATAAGGAGGAGTAGTCATATTAAAGGGTGGTCTGAATAGATAGGTTTCACTGTAGTATAGAAGGTGATCTTATTTAAATATGGGTTGGACAGGTTTAACTGTAGTGGTCTATATAGAGAGTGGTCTTATTAAGAGGTGGTCTGATTAAGCAGGTTCACTGTAGTGGTCTATATAGAGAGGTGGTTTGAATAAGGAGTTGTCTGTTATAAGCCTAGATCACCTTCAGCTGTTATTTCACTAGTAACCAATGTTAGAACAACATCTCTTTGAAGATTAGTGACATCTGATGAAATTTCAACACAAACAGATATAGTCTCTCCCTCCACAATCTTGTAAGTATCATTATCAAGAGAAGCTACGATATCTTCAATGCTGACATCAACAATGATAATCTGAGCAAAAGGGCCCACAGTGACCGCTGAATCCTGAGTTCTGATGTTAACAGTGAAAGTTTCATTTCCTTCGATGAATTGATCAGGGAAAGTAGAGATGTTAAGACAGACACTTGAGGAAGTGGAGTCAAGTACAAATGTAGAATTTTCCATTTGAAAATCATTATCTGTAAAGAAAATGTATCAATATAGTCATCCATTTTTAGTTTCTTTGTCAATAAAGGAGTGAGACTTTTCCACAATGGATCCCAAGACAAGCTAATGAGATATACACAGTTTCCTGGGTTACATAGAATGCATTTTTATAAAGAGAAAAATTGTAATGCAGTCTCACTAAGTGCTGGACTCTGCTGAATACACAACAACACTCTTAGTGGACACCCAGACACCCTCTATATACAGTCTATACAGTTATATCAGTGAAAAGGGGACACCCTTTGTATCCAGGACACACTCTACAGTCACATGTATAAAAATGGACCATCACAATAAGCTGACACACCCTCTACCACAATAACATTGGCTTAAATAAAATCCCATACTGTTGAAAATTTCTAAAAAGACACCTTTGGTCTAAAAAGGTGACTTTGAGGTAAAGACATCACCAATTATACACAATTTTCTCCAATTATACTTTTAAAAACTCATTTTAAATTGTACAGAGGTGAGTTCCACTACAAATTCTAAAGCTGTACTTATTGCTGATCCAGAAACAGTTTGAAGTTGAAAGAAAAGCTGATGGTCTAGCGAGGCAGACCTAACTCGAACACACACCTCTTCAGTTTCACCTTCCATCAGAACAATATTTGTTCTGTCAAACTCCAATGTAACTTCTGCAAGAAGATCAAATCAGAGCCATCAACAACACAGATTATAATAATTCAGAATATTGTGATTTGTCTGAGTTTTGTATAAAAAAGCTTGTATATATGATTTAAGAGTTCCATAATTTCAGAAATATAGTTTATCTCCTTGTGATTAATAACCACAGTCATTAACAAACTTAACAATGCATCTCTCATTCAGACTATCTATAGTGGGGCTTACTCCAATACCACTTCAATTAGCTACTCTTTCAGTTTGTAGTGACCATGCCAAATCAGAATGAGATATAAAGTGCTATTTTTGTGATATACACAATCTGAGCCCCAGTTATCACATGACACAAAGTTTGCACTGATGTACCATAAATACTCTAATAATATTGTGTAAGCTAATTAAATATTACAATGGCCATGCAGTAGAATCAATATTCATAGCTCTCTATTGAAATAATATTTTACTAACATTGTGGTGAGTTTCTGGTAATTAATGTAAATTTAAACACTCTCTGTGTTAATTTAGTTTCTATTAGAATAATCATTAAGTAGCAATTTCAGCATTTATGGTAATTTAGTGATCAATTTTGCTTGCCTGTAGTGTCTATTATCTCAACAGTAGCTCGATTGTCTGGCTGAATGAGGACTGCAGCATCTGTACTGCTTATAACTACACTGAAATCTTCATTGTCTTCAAGTACTGTGTCTGCTACAATGGTTATGTTATAGCACATCACACTCAGGGAATCAGGAGCAAAGATGATGGGAATATCTTCTTCAGGAATATAGTCACTCGTTCCTATAAAGGATCAAGAATGCTATTGTAAGGAGATTTATGCAAATGATAACAGTAGCAGCTATAATAACAACAATAGATACTTGTTTGTTTCAGCCTCTCATAACTTGGCTATTAAATGTAAATACTTACCAAATGCTGTTCCATCTCTAGTTGACAGCATGATAAGCACATCTCTTTCTAAAATCCCTTCTAGTGTTAAACAAACTTTAACAGTTCCATTAGATTCCTCTACTTCATACCTCCTCATAAGAAAGAACACCTCAACAACTAAATAAATAATTATAACATTTTTCCTTTATGACCATTGTAGTGCCACATTGACAACTATTCAACCACCTCAAAAGAAATATTGGTAAAAGATATTATTATAGCAGTGCTGCTATTCTCTGTGAAAATGTATATAGAGTAAGGAAGCATGTGATATTCTGGTAAATATTTCAATACAGGAGCATAGTAACTAGGTTAGCTAAAATAATACTTACAGTCATTGTCCTGGATAATAACTTGTGTCTGAGATGGATTGAGAATAATTCTCTCGTTTTCCATATTAGACCGTAAACGTAGAAGGATAGAATCTGTATCTTCTACTGTTGTATCATCTTCCAGTGTTAATGACACACACTCTTCATTAGATACTTGTGCTCCAGACATGAACACCACTCCTCCAACAAAAGGTTGTGATATCAAATCTAAAAAAATGTTCATTTTTGCCTCAATTGTGTATTCACAAAGCATTCATAACAATAATTTCACTACATGTTACATGATGTAGAAAAGGAAGGACCCTCTGCTTATTTCTTGTGTAGGAGGTGGGATGGATAGTGACCTATAGCTAAATATGGCCTTCACAAAGATTTCTTAAAGTCAAGACAGGATCAGTAGTTATACAAGAGTGATATGAATAGAGTAATAATTTTGATGGATTTCTAGCACTACATGGTGATTTGTAAAGCAAGTCATGCAGCTGTTGTTGTGCATGTATAATACAACTTGCATAGGGCTCATAGAGTACTATGTAAGCTTAGTGCAGAAAATTACCTTCATGCAGTGGTAGTCACAGGAGTTTCTTTTGGTTCTTAAGAACTACCCACCTTTTAGCTCCTTATGGCACACAAAATAAGACAACTACATCACATGCAGTTCTAGTTTATGGGTGTGGCTATAAACCCATTCATAGGAAGTATATATCCTCTAGAAATTCCTGTGACTGCCATTGTTTGTTATGTAGTAACAAACAATGTCACTAGGTAGTGACAATGTTCCTCCTCCCAACTTCTGTGATTGGGGGGGGCAATTGCACCCCCCCCCTTCATGACCCCATGAATTCTTCTCTGCTAATATTGCTGTACATAATTATTATAACATCCATAGACAATACCATAATGACCCATCAACTTGAACTTGACTCTGTCAGATTATACTCTCTAAGTAATTCCACAGAAAATTTATCAGAGATTATAGTCATTGCCATAACGATTGTATTATATACCTTGAACCAGGACACCCTTTCAATTTAACCCTGACTATACTAGAGTATAATGTACTTAATACCTTGTCTTTCTAAAGGTGGTATCACTGTTAAGGATAGTGTAACCAGTTCACTCAGGCTGCCACTGAACACTGCCACACATACCCTCACTGTCTCACCCTCACTAGCCGGAAGAGTCTCATTTGTGAATCCAATAGTGATCAGAGATGAATCAGATATTATAACTTGGGCAATATTGTTTGGAATGTTAATGACATCTTCCATAGCGCTTAGCTGAATGCTAAAAACTTCAGTGTTTTCAAATACATCATCAGAGTTTATAGAGAGTTCAAAACATTGCGGATTTTCTGATTGGCTATCAAATGAAAGGATAATTTCTGTATTTGAATGATCATCAGCTGTTGTGTTGATGTCCACAAAATTTACATTCACTTGAACTGATCTTTCCAATGCCCCATCCAATTGTATGCATACACGAGTTGGTGTTGCACTGTTTTCCACTACTGTATAGGAGGTCTGATCAAAACTAACCTCCACTTCTGCAAAAGAAAATATTATAATAACTGGCAAGATTAGTAAAAGCAAGCATCTTCACTAGCCTAAATCTGGTGAGCTTAAATCTGGTGAGCTTAAATCTGGTGAGCTTAAATCTGGTGAGCTTAAATCTGGTGAGCTTAAATCTGGTGAGCTTAAATCTGGTGAGCTTAAATCTGGTGAGCTTAAATCTGGTGGGCTTAAATCTGGTGAGCTTAAATCTGGTGAGCTTAAATCTGGTGAGCTTAAATCTGGTGGGCTTAAATCTGGTGGGCTTAAATCTGGTGGGCTTAAATCTGGTGGGCTTAAATCTGGTGGGCTTAAATCTGGTGGGCTTAAATCTGGTGGGCTTAAATCTGGTGGGCTTAAATCTGGTGGGCTTAAATCTGGTGGGCTTAAATCTGGTGAGCTTAAATCTGGTGGGCTTAAATCTGGTGAGCTTAAATCTGGTGGGCTTAAATCTGGTGAGCTTAAATCTGGTGGGCTTAAATCTGGTGAGCTTAAATCTGGTGAGCTTAAATCTGGTGAGCTTATAAATTAATACACAATATAATTTAACTTTGGATTGGAATGAAACTCTAATTTACACACATTCTATTCTATATGCTTCTGGCTGATGATAGTGAAAAATGCATAAAGCCTCATTATACTGAGGCTGTTATGGAATGGAAATCAAATTCAAATTTTATGTCATACCTTTTCTAAAACTAATTATTATGTAACTATATGTGGATAAAAGTATTTGACAGTATCTTTACTTACCATCATTGTCCAATATAACTATCTGACCATTAGCTGGTACCACTGCAGTTATTGCAGGATCATCAAAAGCCACTAAGAAGAGGAAATCTTCAGAATTCTCAAGTATTTGATCATCATTACTTTGAATGGTGACACAGAGTTCTGTTTCACTTTCTGGAGTGAAGGTTACAGAACTTTCAATTGTTGGAAGGAAATCATCTACAAAATAGCAAGAAGAATAATTGAAATGAGTGAGAACTCCTGCAAACAGACAAATAAATAAGTAAACAAAACAAACAAACAAAATACATAGTTGAGTGTTAACATATTGGTGCTATCCAGAAAATAGGCTGCCTAGTTCTGAAATCATAACACTGGATACCAATATTAAACATTATAATAATAATTCAAGACATTCAACCAAAATAATGAGCTACATATATTATATCTGCATGACCATTACCTCCAAGCTGTTCTAAATTAAACTCCACTCTAACTTCTCGTGCCAGCTCTATGCTATTACTGAGGCATAACATAGTGCTGTCTCCTTCAGTGATTTCGACTGGAGTATCTGGACTCAGGCTGATAATAGTCATTGTGGAGTCTTCTATTATGACCTCTGCAATAGATCTACCTAAAACTATCCTACTATTGTTAGTGGCAGATAGTATTAAAAAGAAATTCTCTTCAGTTTCGATAACAGCATCTTGAGTGATTCCTACTTCTACACACATTCTTGGACTACTGGTTACTCCAAAGTTGAATGTTGTTGGTGAAAATTGGAAATCTGTAGTACTTGCATTGCCTTCGGGTCCAAGATTAATAGCAATGGCTATGTTTAGTTCTGTGACACCATTGAGTACCACACACACTTCAAGTGATCCATTATTTTCACTGACTGGATATACTACTTCTTCAAACTGCAAAAATATGGCTGAGAAAATAAAAAAGGTTATAATTATCGTTACACTGTGAGCTTACATAATAATAGTTTCATACCATAATACAAAACCTTGTGTTAGAAAACAGTGGAACCTTTCTATTCCAAACACCTTGGAACAGATTATCAGGAGTGGCCTCATAATTCTAGGGATGGAAGCTTATAAAATTCTGTTGTTGAGCAAGTATCCTCAATGCAGAGGTGTCCTCATTTCAGGAAGTTGGAATAGAGAGGTTCTACTGTATAGCCATTGATTATGAAAATGAAATAAACTCTGAATAAAGGACACATTGATATCAAGACCTTGTAAGAAGCTATCCTTATCTTAGAGGTTTATTTGCATTAGTTAACAAGATATTGTGTCTTTATACTGATGTTGTCCCTGTTAATGAGGGGAAGCTTTACTATACCACTGAGATTAAAGAAAAGAAATAATAACTGTATCCCAGTCAATCATAATAGTGCACTCATATACGCACAATTCACAATTACTTACCATCATCGTCAATAACCAGTATACTTGCTTGATTAGACACAAAGAGGACTGAACGATCATCACTTCGAATAGTCACATTAAATGACTCTTGATTTTCTACTACATCATTATTAACTGCCAATACCTCCACACATAAAGGTTGATTCTGATTGGCAACAGTGAAAGTAAGATCCGTATCTCTGCCTCGTCCTACAAATACAACTGAAGAAGAGAGAGCAAACAGTTATCTCTCATGAGTATAAACAAGGTGAGATGAGAGGAAGAGTCTTTAAGCCCCTTCTCAAATTTATTGTCAAGTCAATATCTGAACCTTTGGCTTTAGAAAATGTGAAAGTTACCTCTCAAAATAATAGAGAGCCCAAATTAAAATATTTTCTTATATAGGGTGCATGCCCTCAGCCCCCACTAACTTACATGTAGATATATCATACATTCTCTGAAAGCCCATCCAACCACCACCCTGACCCCACCCCTTCTTTCTCAAGAAGTTATATACACCATAAAATATTGTCTATTTGCTTTACACAAATAATATTATATAGAGCGTTTTTATGGAGAAATTCAGTTTTAAAGCCATGAAAATGACTATTAATTCATGACCAGTCATTAAACTGTTCCTTTCTAATTCAGTTACCTCTCACACTTCAGGCAATGAATTGTAATGCATAGAATATACTTCTTAATAAAGTTTATAACTACAATATTACTAAATTCTAAGAACATGATTTACAAATGGCATGAAAAGCATTCTAACAAATATTAAAGAATGGTGCATATTAAGTGGACAAGAATGGCTCAGTTATTAAGTGGAACTCCTCTAATGAGGATATATCTTTAAAAGTGGAAGCCCACTATTCTAATCCTGTGAAATGAGGATACCCAAGTATACAGTGAATCCCCTTCATTTAAACACCCTAAAATGTAAAACCTCTCTATTTCAACCCTCTGAAGTAATTACATTATACAGTGGACACCCTATAGAACTTCACTCCCCAAAATGGCCACCCCTCTCTAACCAGGACACACCTTAATTTGTCCCAGAAGAGATTCTACTGTGCTATATTATTGTAAAACATCTGACTATTCAATTATTTCTTTCTGCCAATACCTTCATCAGTGTTGATTGATAGGGAAACTGTCACATCCCTTGCTAGAGTTCCTTCAGATATTTCAATACATACTAGGTCTGTTTCATTCTCCCTCAGTGGAATAGTGAGATTGGTGAATCGAATACGTACATCTACATTAATGAACATATTAATAAAATTCACAGTTCTTTGTAGAAATGAAATCTTATGTACACCTCTGGTAAAGGACACTTTGAAATAAGGACATCCTTCATACTTGTCCTGTTTTCAATGAACAAAGTATTAAGAACAACCTCTATACAAATGACAGCTTCTCAGGTCTCAATGTGTGCCATATTGAGAGATTCCAGTGTATTATAATCTCTGAATTAAGTGCAACCTCCATAAAGAACAGCTTTCAAGGTCCCAATGTGTCCATAATAGAGAAGATTTCTGTAGTATTATGGTATACTGGAACACTTGCATAATTTCACTTTCTATAATGAAGAACTCCTCTAATCAGGTTCCACTGTATCTGAATAGTATACTAGCTGTGTATGTATGAATTAATTAAACTTACCATTAACATCAGTTATAGTGATGACAGCCTGTGAATTTTCCAAAGGGATCACTAACCTCTCAGTATTACTCTCAATTGTAACACTAAATGTCTCATTTATCTCAACTAGCTCATCGGCAATAATGCTGATAGTGAAGCAAGTAGAACCGCTCAATAACAGAGGTGTATCAAGGCCAATGAAGTCACTGCTTGTGGCTGAGCCTTCTTGGGTTCGAATGGTCAATTGTAGACTGGTTTCTAGTGTGACAGCATTTGATATGTTAATGCACACACTAACAGAATCACTGTCCTCATCAATTACGTAAAACAGCTGATTGAGTCTTGCAACAGCAGCTATCAAAATAAACACAACACTAGCATTATTGAGAAGTGTAATTAGATAGTAATATTGAACCAAGACTATTTGCCCAATTAGAAGTCTGTCTATAATGGTATCATTATACTAGAAAGGGAAGCTACATTTTGAGATGGGTCACTGGTTGAGAAGAGCCATTGCTTGAGAGAATCTATTACTCTCATTTAATAACTACTGTGGTGATTAAATGG
Source organism: Diacarnus erythraeanus (assembly GCA_964016965.1). Lineage (NCBI taxonomy): Eukaryota > Metazoa > Porifera > Demospongiae > Poecilosclerida > Podospongiidae > Diacarnus > Diacarnus erythraeanus. The sequence continues at coordinate 3,844,610 of OZ024682.1, forward strand.
CCTGGTCAGAATCCTGGAACAAAGGTGGGAGGGAAGAGATACTGAGACCTCAAGACTCTCCTTTAGATCCACCACTGTATATTCGGCAATATAGAACCTCTGATAAAGGACCCTCTGAATTAAAATCATGATAACCTCTGTACAGAGGACTACTAAAAATATGGATACCCTGAATAAGGGATCAGGTCTACTGTCCCTTGTAGAGAGGTTGTTCTGATCTCAGAGGTTAATTTGGGCTAAAACACAGTGGAACATCTGAATAAAGAAAACATTGAAATCAGGTCTATTGTCACTTGTAAGGAGGTTGTCATCATTTCAGAGGTTAATTTACGCTATGATAAACCAGATGGTATTCATTTTACTGATGTTGTCCCTATATCAGAAGGTCCTTTATCAGATATTCTATTGTGTTATTATTGTTACTTTATCAGTAAAGGACATAGTAACTTAACTTACGCCCATCACTATCTTCTATAACTACTTCAGCTATTTGCTGATCAAATTGTACAGATTCATCTGAACTGGTGAGGGAAACAAAGAAACTTTCTGGTTCTTCGATACTCTGATCAGAAATGATTGTGATGTTGATGCACTGGGAGAATATTTCCTCAGAAAATATCAATTCTTCTGATATTGGTTGATAGTCAGTATCAGCTGTAAGAAATTACGTAGTAGTAGTAGTGGTGGTGGTGGTGGTGGTGGTGGTGGTGGTGGTGGTGGTGGTGGTGGTGGTGGTGGTGGTAGTAGTAGTAGTAGTAGTAGTAGTAGTAGTAGTAGTAGTAGTAGTAGTAGTAGTAGTAGTAATAATAATAATAATAATAATAATAATAATAATAATAATAATAATAATAATAATAATAATAATAATAATAATAATAATAATTAGTATTAGTATTAGTATTAAATGCTGTAGTTGATATAGTTATGTATTTATGTGACTTGTGACATAATTAATTTTGGGCATAGAATTCCTTGTACTACTTTAAAATGGCTTATAAATGTTAAAAAAAAACTCTTATACATTAGCAATGATGATTATTAAACTATTTCCTCTTTATTTCTAGTAGTACATTACTCACCTTGAGCTGAATTAGTTGCTAAATCTGGTGTAGCTAAATTTATAGTAATATTCCGTTCCAGACTTCCAATTAGTAACACACAGACTGTCACAATGTTACTATCTTCTATTGCCACATAAACCATTTCAGTAAAATTGACAGTAGCAACTAAAAAATAAGAATTATAACAATGAATCACAGTATTCATTATATTACCACATCCTCCTAATATGGCAGCAAATTAGTGGAAAATCTCTATTCAAGACACCTTGGGACAGAAAGCGTAGGAATGGATTTCAGTAGGTGAGTTTTATTAATGTCAATATAGAACATATTCAGGTGTTCCACTATTGTCTTCATTTCAAGGAGTTGGTGTTCCACTGTATATTACTGACTACCAGTGCTATTCAGGCTACCAGTGCTACTAATACATTGCTATACTTGAACTACTGGTTCAACTCAGACTATCATACATAGACAATGATGTAATCAGGAAAGGGTCCTAGTGATATCTATTATGGTAAAAAAGATTGTACCATGCCTAATGATTAAATTTGAGAGTTCCTTGCTTGAGGTCATACTTTACCAGATAACTGCTCATCATCTGGTGGTTTAAGATGGTCCTAGTTAGCTATATCTCCAGTTTTAATAAGGACAGTAGGGGAGGTATCATTGATCACATTACACAGTTACTGGATAACTTACTGCAAATGCTTGAAACTAACCATAAAAAGCATAGGTTATCACCCATTTCTATATAGGAAGATGGAGGTTACCACCCATTAGTAAGTAATGTGAGGTTCTCATTCCCCTATTCTACTAACATATGGAGGTTACTACTTATTCCTCCTCTCTCATATTAATTTTATACCATCATTATCCACAATATTGACTGTAGCCGTGGCTGTAGCTTGACCCTCGATAAAACCACGACTCAGAGTTGCAAGTATTTGGAAACTCTCTTGGAGTTCAACCAAGCCATCATCAGTGATGGCAATGCCTCCACATTGTGAAGATCCTGGCACAGTTCCGGCAGGAAATGTTAGTGTTACAGTAGCATCAGTGAAATCACTGGCTAAAGAATGAAAATACTTGCTAGGATTACTGATTACCACAAACATTGGAGTGAATTTAAAGGGTCTTACCACTAGCGGTACCAGGCATTGGATCAAGTGAGATATTCACCTGCTGGACTACTGCTACATCAGTAAGTTCAATGCAAAACTGAAAGTTAGGCATATCTTCTGATGCCATGGCTGGATTCACAGTGAAATTGAATTGCACATCTATGTATAATGACAGTGAAAGGTATTTAGGACAATCTCTAATATTTCCAAAGTCCTAATGTGTCCTTTAGAGAGTGATCCCAATGTTTATTACCTCTTAATTAAGGACAACCCCCAGATTCCAATGTGGAGGGGCTCCAGTGTATATTTCCTCTAAATTAAGGACAACCTCTATATAATATACGTAGGACAGTTTTCAAGGTCCAACTTTATATTACCTCTTAATTAAGGATAAACTATGTATAAAGGAGTTTCCAAGGTCTCAATAGAGAAATTCAGAGATTTTTTTTGAAATTTAACCTGATACAACACACTTACGAGACTATGACAGCTTTTAAATAGTATCTTGAACTTAATTTCTGACCTCATTATGTGTCCTGGACGAGTGAACTTTGTACTAAAGTGATCGTTAGAAGTGTAATGTGCCATATTCTATCACATCTCATGTCCCAGGAAATTATCTCCTAGCATACTTCTATCACTAAAACCATTTCTATATCTAATCTCACAGTTAGAGTGCATGGATTCTAATTTTAAAATTTCCATGCTTTAATCTTGTTGATTACATAAACATAACATAGTGTAAACCCATTAAGTTAAAAACCTTTTCTTATTTAATGTTTTTCACCAGACAGTTTTAAAGTTATTTTTGTTAATAAGCACCATATTATTATTACTTAAGAGCTACACTGGTACTTATTGTAGTATTGTAGTAATTACACACGCACAATGGCATTAACTAAAGTAAACTAAATCTCACCATCATTATCTGTGATATTAATTTGTGAACTGGATGCTTCAGGATTCAAGACAAACTCATTTCCTGATGGGATAGTCAGCCCAAAGAGTACAAACTCTAAATCTTCATCTGTGCCATCATCAATAATGTTGACATCTATACAAGCTCTGGTTGTATCACTGCTCAGAGTTACAGTAAGGGCTCTCCTCCTCACAGCAATAGTGTAGTCAGCTGAAAAAAAAATTATTATTATTATTATTATTATTATTATTCTCTCATTCAACTCCCCAGTAGTGTGCGACTAACTCCACTCATCCCCAATTATTATTGTTGTTGTTTGTTGTTGTTATTTACTGCTATTACCAGTGTTATTGTTATTGACCTACCACCTAGAGTAGCAGTGGAAGCAGGATCAATAGTGAATGTTACATCGACTGATGGAATTGGAAAGATCATAGATGATTCCAATGAAAGAACTACACAGACTTCAAGTGTTCCTCTAAACCCCTCAAAAGTACTAATGGTAGGTGGGTCCAAACTAAAAGTCTGAATAACTGTAAACAGAAATAATAATAGAATGGCTAATTAGATAGAGTTGGGAGGTCTAATATTATAGTGGTATCCTCATTCTAGAGAGGAGTTTGTTTGCATAAAGGAAGTCTACATTTTGAGGAGATAGAATAGAGGGGTCCTCAACTTTAGAAGGGCAAGAATGGAGGGAGTCTTTATTTTTAGGGTGCAAGAATAGAGGGAGTCCTCATTTTGGGGGAATAGAGGAAGTCCTCATTTTTAGGGGGGAATAGAGGGAGTCCTCATTTTTAGGGTGCAAGAATAGAGGGAGTGCATGAATGCAACTCTCTAACAAGAACACCTAAAATCTCTCACCAGAATTATCTATGATATTGACTGGAGAACTCTCATTTTGAAGAAAAACAGCTGAATCGGCTGTGGCAAGAGAGAGAGTGAACACTTCAGTATTCTCCACAACAAGATCAGTAGCAATGGATATATTTTCACACAGGCTTCGACTTGGTAGATCATCAGGTACAAAAATGACAGGAATATCAAGGCCACTGTAGTCATCAGGTGCTATAAATATATATATTATGTGAAATGATCACCACACAACACAAATAAGGCAATAAACATAACATAACTGAGCAACAATTTTATTAATAAAGCAACTTTCCATACCTGTATTAATAATAGGATATATAATACATGCACTTCACACACCCTCTATCTAATATCTTACAGTTAACTTGCTCTCATCACTGTGTAACTCACTGTACACAATTACAAGTTTGTAGGAGACATAGGTGTGATAGTGGGATGAGTTCGAAAAATAATTTTGAAGAAGCATACTCCCCATTGATAGCATTGTCATTTCTAACTGTTTGAAGTCTTAAGGTGTGTTTTGTGTGTGAAATACTCTTTCTATTACCTATTGCTGTTCCATCTACAGTGAATAGGCTAATGACGACTTCCCTCTCAATGAATCCATCAAGCACTACACATACTTCAACAACACCAACTTCTTCTCTGACAGTGTAACTGTCTTGATCTAGAAATCCTCTTACAACTATAATTACAGAAGATAAAATATACATGAAAACTCTGACATAAAATGTCCTTTTAGATAAACAACTCCTACTAACACTGAGATATCTCAAGGCTACTTTACAGGGACTTCTAGAAACCAGTCACTGTTAAGGTTTTAAGACAAAGAGGAGAAGGAGAAAGGCATGCTTTATTATTTTATTACTGATGAAATTATTTTAAGTCTTCAAAGCTTTGCATGGAAAGGGACATATTCACACCCACCCCTGTATAATTATATATTCACTAATCTCATTAGTAGTTGTATTGTGATTCTAATTCAAGTTTTAGCTATTATGTGAGGTCATAGTTCAACTATTCACAGTCAATGGCAAACGAGTGAGAATATACTTATAAAATGGATAACTTTGGAACAGAATACAATTTGGACAAAATTCTAAATAGTGACAAATAAGCTTGTCATCTGATTTTGGAATGGAATAGGATTTGCTAATCCCATTAAAATGTACTTTCATCTGATACACAAGCTCAAAAGATTAATTTTGTTCAATAGTTCCCATTAAAAAACCATTGCTATATACAAAGTTATTTTATCTCAATGTGCTTTAGATGTATTTTATGTTCTTCTAACTGTATTATTGACTGCATAGCAAGTTTTAACTCACTTGTCCTATCTATTATATCTATACTCTCAGTATCAATTGTCACAAAAACTTGATCCGAAACTGGAGATAAACTTATAATGAAGATTTCATCATCTTCTAGGATGTCATCATCTGGGATGGTCACTGATACACATGTTTGGTTGTCTTGCAACTGTATCACATCAGGCATGCTAAAACTCCCGTTAGATGCTACATGAAAAAGTTACAACTCCTCACATTTGGAATATCATAAATGGTTGTAGTAGGAAAAATGCACCATTTAGACTTACCACTTTCCTCAGTAATTGGCAACTCAGAAATAGAGGTCAATTGAAGGAAGACTTCACTGACAAATGTCCCAGCTACAATGTTGATGCAAGCCACGGCTACACCTCCTTCCTCAACAGTAGAATTTAATACTTCAAGTGCTACAAGCAAATCTGCAGAAGTGAAGTCAAAGAAAGAAAGGGGAGGGGGAAGGAGGAGGGGAGGGGAGGGAGGGGGAAAGGGGGAGGGGAAAGGTGGAATCAAAGGTATTGACACAAAGAAAGGGGAGAGGGAGGGTGGAAGGAAGAGGGGTGGAGAAGGGGGAAGGGAAGAGGAAGGGGGAAGGGGAAGGAGGAGGGGAGGAGAGGGGTCAGTGGGCTTCCCTTTTTTGAAGTTAGCCATTATACATTTAATTATAGTTGAAATAGCAGGGTTCCACTATATATAGAGGTGTCCTCATTTCAGGGGGTTAAAACAGAGGAGTTCCATTGTACAGTATTTGATACTAGACATTATTATTCTTCCATCTTACCTCCAGGTTGTAAAATCACATCTTGGTCTACTCTAAATGCATATATCCCAGGTATGTCTACATTTGATGTGCTTTCAATATCAAGTAAACTTTCAGAGTCTACACGAACATTAAAGGAACTTTCTTGATCACCACCATTGAAACCAATAGTCGTACCACTCCATTCTATATTTCTGTATAGAAATATCACATACGATTCTTGTCCATCAGTGGCTAGAATTGTTTGGAAGGAATTTCCCTAGTAGGAAGAACAACACACATAACTAATTAGTGATGGAGGGGAAGACGATGAAAAGTATGTCAATCTCAGTATATGATGGTTCTACAATACATGTGTGTCCATGAAAAGTTACTGCTACAGTTTCTTTTCATTTAGTTTGTTAGTGAACTTTTTTTGTACTGTGACCTCATCCATCCCTACATCTCCATCATTTCCAAGAAATATTTTTCCTATATATTACTTGTTAGAGCAGTTTTTGTTGATAGTAAATCAGATGTTAATACCACATAAAGATTATGTATATGTACATGCATGTCTAGAAAAAAAAACATTAATGTATATGCACATGCATATTTAGGGAACAGATACTGTCAAACATTAAACATTGATAATACACATGCATGTCAAGAAAACAAACATTTTAATGATTAGTATATATGTGATCATGCATCTCTAGAGAACAGTTAAATTTAATTCGATGGAAAGACCATCAAATTAGCCACCAATAAACAAATTCATGACCCCTCTACACCCCAAAATTTGTCTGATGATACATGTTGGCAATTCCTCCAACCCCTCTCCCCCCCTTCCTCATTTTTCTCCCAACCTCTACAGTTAAATGCCAATGGTTGCTGCTGGAGCAGTGATAGAATGACCTAAAGACCTCTACTATAGGTACTATACCATTTAACCCCTTAATTGCCACAAGATGGCAAGTATGGCTTCACTTAAGCATTAAAGAAGAGGTATAAACCAAAAATTTGTTAATTTGGCTAGCCAAAGAATGAATTAATAGTTTATTTGTTTGTTTTTAAGAATTCTTTTTGTACTAAAGCTGTTCTAAAATTATAGAAAATGGGGAGGTAAGGTTTTTCTTTCTATGGGATTTTTGAGTGACATGGAACTAAGTTAGTAGTATAACTGGTGTGAAGATAAATTTTTTTGGAGTGGTTTAAAATTATATGAACCCAAATAATTACAATGAAGATAATGGAGATGATATTAAATCTAACAGGAAAGAATAATCAAATCTTTTTCTGCTTGCAATAATACCTGATCTGGAAAGTCAGCTCCTGGAACATCATCCCATGTAACAATAAACAATGATAATGGATCCACCTCACTTCCAAATGAGTTTGTTAAGAGCAATCCTACTTGATTCAGAAGTACTGGATCAACTGAAAATCGAAAAAATACATTTCCACTGGACCTTATGTCAACGTCAGCCCAAAATGGTGCAATTAAAATGTCACGAGTAGACAAAGGAAATGAGAATGTTGTAGAATTGAGGAAAGGAGTTCGAAAAGAAAGAATTCCATTTGTGTTCACCTAAACACATAAATAGAGTTATCAAATTACTATTGAAAAGAGTCCATGGTTGTACCTTTCATCGACCACTCTACCAGGGATCTAAGTTCTAACTTACTGCCTTAATTGGATTCCAAGAACATGCTCATATAAATCTCATTGTATATTGATGACTGTATATTGATGATACAATGATTAATTATACTACAGAGGAAGCTAGAACTATAAGACTATGATACTGATTCCTAGCCTTCAATATATGAAGAACTTTACTTCACTTCAGTTAACAATACATAATACTAGAGGAATGCAGGGTATTATGAGGACAAGTGTGTGTATAAAGGATCATTGTGGACAAAAGTCCTTAAATGAGAAGGTTATTATATATGACTGTATTATTATTATTATTATTATTATTATTATTATTATTATTATTATTATTATTATTATTATTATTATTATTAGAGTATTTCTTATTACTAATTCCCTATGTGTGAAGCTTGCTCCTCTTACTCCTCAATTATTTTACTTACAAATATGTCAGTTTCTTCAGATCCAAAGAATTGGAATGGAACACTGAATACTTGGACATCTGTCGTTCCATCAAGGGCAGGTTCTACAGATTCATCTCCAGCTAACTCTCCAAAAGGTAGGAAGTTCCCTGGAAAAAATATTCAGTATAACAAACAATGCAGTGGAACCTTTCTATCCTATATAATCCCGTGAAATGAGGATTATATGCCTGTATACAGCAGAACTCTTTATCCTCTGAAATTGAAGATACCACTGTAGAAGACATGTCTTTATAATTATAGTGAAAACCACCTTACCTTTGTACTTTTTAAGTATAATTTATACTTGGATATGAACTAGTCCGTACATTAATAGAACTTCACCTCTTGAAATGTGGCCACTCCTTTAATATTCTTTTTGAAGCATTTCAGGCAGTTTAGTTCTTTTGCTTTATTAGTAAAGAAAGCTATGTTCATGATCACAGAAGCTACCTGACATGATTTTTTGAAATGCTGAAGAGACAGAAGTAGGTTTATCAAAATATTTAGCTAGGAGCTAAATTTTGCTTTGACAGTGTTTTGTTGCCAGCAGCATCCAGAAATACCACTGTGTCCTCATTTCAGGGGGTTGAAATAGAGAGGTTCCATAGGTGTTCTCATTTCAAGGGGTTGGAATAAAAGCGTTCCATGGCATTTATATTTCTGGGAATCCCAATTCACTTGTTCCTTCTCTAAAACCTTACTTGATATTAATAAAATACCTGTGACTTCATTACTTACCATCACCAACAATAGTTATGTTCACTGTGTCTGATCCCAGTTCTGCTAACCCATCTGGGTCTCCCTCAAGTAGAGTCAAGACAAGCCCAAAAGTCTCCTCTGCCTCAAAAATGTCTTCATTCAATATAATTACATCAATGCTGTTAGTGAAAACATCACAGTTGAAGGTGATGTTTTCAGAAGAGATCTGAAAGTCATCTACAGAATTAAATACATATATTATTTCATGGTGATGGTAATAGGTAGAGCATTGAGGAGAAACATGAATCCACTACTGTAAATGTTCTGATCTAGTATAAGAGGTTTAATTATATTGATAAGAATTCAAATAAGCTAAGCTGATGTTATTACATCCACAATACAAGTCAGCACATTTATGAGTACATTTAATCTAACTGCCGGTGAAACCTTAACTTTGTCTAGCTAATAACACACTCCAAATATATTACCTAAAGATGTGGATCCAAACAGTCTAGCTGACACTCCGATAACATAGCTGTATGCAGGATTACCGGTCAACTCCACAGGCAAGTTTATAATATCACCTTCACTGACATTTAATGATGTTGATTCACTAAAACTGATTATTACTGTAAAAAAAATACAAACAAGTAATGTGAAACTACTTAACATGGAAAGGAAAATATTTCATATTATGCATTGTCTCCTTTCTGAAGTAATGATGTCTTTAAAGCCATGAAATGACCACCTTGTTTTGATGACCAGTCATTTAACTGCTCCTTTGATAGTTGCCATAGTCTAAGTTAGTTATGTACCACTTTCAATGTCTGATTTTTACTATTATAGAAACCATAGTCTTTTCCTTATAGCTAACGGCCTCTAATTCTGCTCTCTGTCATTATGTTTCTAGTACCCCTAGGTTTCTAAAAGTAATGAAAAGCCTTTATTATGGGCAGTATAAGGTAACTAGATCATAATTTTAATACCAATAGTATTCTAGTAACTCTTTAAAGCATGAGCTATGAATATGTACCTAGTTTTTATAATTTAGCCCCATTAGTTATAATAATGGTAACAAAAAAATTTACCTGGTTCAGTGATAACATCAACGATAAATGAAGCTGAATCAGTACTAATCTCATTACTAATTCTGCACTTGTATTCACCAGCATCCTCAATTGTCACAGAACATATTTGCAAAGTTCCTATAACAAATGTATCAGAACCAGATACAATCTCAGTTGAAGTGATTGTAGTGAAGCTGTCATTAGTCAAAACATCTCCATTGCGAGTAAAGACGAATTCTCCCAGCATTGTTCCCACTGCAACACATTTTGTAAGAAGAGCCTCACATCCCAAAATGCTTATTGCAGGAGGATGAAGGATGATTTGAGCTGGTCCTGTAAGGAAGGGAAGGAAGAGAGGAAGAGACGAAAGAAAGAGAGGGAAGGGAGAGAGGAAGGGAGAGAGGAAGGGAGAGAAAGGAGAGGGAGGGAGAGGGAGAGAGAAGATTAGTAACATACATCATATTTCAAAACATCATTATCATGCAGTACAACTTAATTTGTGTTGTAAATTTTGATTGTAATATATCTACATATAAACTTACTTGAGCTGTCAGTGATCCGAATAGGTACAGGACTGTTAGTAAATGTAACATCAGGATTATCACTGCTTGGGGAGAGAGAGAATTGCTCTAGAGTTTCTATGACCTCATCATCTATCACAATAACATCCACACAGAGCTCAGCCTCAGTTGGTGTGAAGGTAAGTTCCTCCACTATAGACACATAGTCTGATGAAGCTAAATATGGATTAACAAATAATAGCTTAGCTACAAGAAACATTATTAAATACAAGAATATACGAAACCTCTCTTTATCCTTCATATTTTTTTATATTCATGCAGATAAGGAGTTTAACATATGAATAGAAAATAACCAACATACAGTTGACTCAAGTCACACACAATTATAAGGTACAGCTACTCTTTAATTTTGCACTTCAAAATTATTATTTCATCTTTACCCTCAGCTGTTCCAGGTAGATCTTGTATAGTCACAGTCACATCTATCTCCACCGGAGAGATGGATAGACACACTTGAAGGAGGCCATTACTCTCAGCAACTTCAAAGATATCCTTTGCAAACTCCACAACAGCCACTACAACACAGGAAATTAAAGTTAACACACTATTTCAGACACCTTGAGGCAAATTAAAGTATCCCTATCAGAAGGGTGGACTTATTTAAGGGGATAAAGTTCTATTAATGTTAATACACAAGCTGTCATTTGGGACCTATCCAAGTGTCCTTAGTTAATTCAGAGGTGTTTTCATTCTCATTAGTTGGAATAATAGTAGTACCACTGCATACAGAAGTGTTCTCCTTTTAAGGAGTTGGAATAGAGGGGTTATACTGTATGTAGAGGTGAGGATTTGGAATAGAAAGAGCTACAGTAGGTGCTCATTGTTTGGCACTCTTATTAGGAACATATTATGCTTATAGCTCCATAGGAAGGAAATATTTATTATTCTTACCTGAACCATCAAATATTCTTATTGTTTCAGTATCAGAGATGATTTGAACTTGATTTGAAATTGGTGATATGCTTATAGCAAATATTTCATCATTTTCTAAGATGCTGTCATCTGTGATGAAAACAGGCACACATGTTTGGCTGCTGTCTTGTAATTCTATCACCTCATCAAGGACTTCAAAATCCCCACTAGATGCTGTATGCATGAAGAGTGGAAGTAAGGGAGTTAAAAATGAACTTTTTTTGGCATATTTGTTGTGCATACAAATGCTTTATATTTGCTGTATGTTAGTTGTATATTTGTATATTTGTTTTATGTATAGTTGTATATTAGTTGTATATTTGCTGTATATTAGTTGCATATTTGTTGTATATTTGCTGTATATTAGTTGTATATTTGTCGTATTGTTGTATATGGGTGGAGAAAGCTGTGTTTACCTCTCTGTGATATTGGTATGATGTCAACATTGGAAGTGGTGATTAAACGAACCAATGAACCACTGACATTTGTTCCTGCTAGGACATTAATGCAAGCAAAGACTGTGCCTCCTTCATCAACAGTAGTGTTTAACACCTCCAGTGTCACCAAAACTGAAATATAGTACATTTAGAACGCCAAATAGTGTAAACCATTAAACATTACCTCCAGGTTCTATGATCATGTCTTGGTCCACTCTAAATGCATATATTCCGGGTATGTCTACATTTGATGTACTTTCAATGTCAAGAAAATTTTCAGAGTTTATGAACACATTCAAAAACTGTTCTTGATTGCCAGAATTGAAGCCTATGGTAGTGCTACCATTACTCCATTGTATGTCTCCATAGAGAAATATCATATACGATTCCTGTCCATTAGTGGCCAATATTGCTTGGAAAGAATTTTCCTAATGAGGTGACAATACAAAGTGAGTGATACAGTATTATTTGTAAAGATACAGCGAATCCTCTCTTTATAGAACACGTAGAGACCTTGAAAACTAGAGGAAATTAAGTACACTGAAAAAATGTCCTTTGCAGAGAAGTTGCCTTTAATAAGATCTATGCTTGATGTATAATACCTGATTTGGAAAATTAAATCCAGCAACAGCATCCCATGTTACAATGAACAATAATAGTGGATCCATCTCACTTCCAAATACTTCCCTAGAAAAAGATCCTACTTGATTTAGAAGTGCTGGATCGACCGTAAAGCGAAAAAATATGTTTCCCATGAACAAGATGCTGATGTCATCCCAAAATGGTGCTATTAACACGTCAAAACTGGTCAGAGGAAATTGGCTAGGAGTAAATGAAGTGAAAGGAAATCGAAAGGAAAGAATTCCATTGGTGTTCACCTGAATTATGTATAACAATAGTAATACTGTGTACTTGCAAAGGAGTTAAAGCCTGTCCAAGCTGATGAGAGCAGCCAGGAAGTGCTATATATCATGTTTACATAACAGTGGTAGATTTCCTTGCTATAATAACAACATTCATAATTGCATTTGCACAGAGAACAGTGACTCTCCACACCGAAATTTTAATATGCGAAACACTAATTATAGTCCAGAGTAAGATTTGTATTAGCTTCCTGTATCTCTCTTTGGAGCACTACAACACACTAACTAGGCATCTAGTAAGAAGTGCCTCCATAAGAGCTGCTAAATGATACCAAATGTGCGTATTTTTAGGAAAGTTACGCATGTTTTTGTGAGGCTCTCGTTAGCTTGGACAGACTTTAGATAAAACACAAAAACTATGTATAAAATTCTCTAACTTCTGCCACAGAGACAGCACCTATAACTTATGTCATTACTTACAAATATGCCAGATTCAATAGTTCCAAAGAATCGGAATGGAACACTGAATACTTGAACATCTGTTGATCCATCATCTAGACTGGGTACTAATGCATCTCCAGCCAACGTTCCAAAAGGTAGGAAGTTTCCTGAATGAAAATTAATATTCAGTGCAACACATTAAGAAAGCATAGTATATAATGCAGTTGGACCTCTTTATTACGACATGAAATGAGAATAAATCTGTAATTAGTATTTATAGAGCAGAGGTGCCTATAAATTCAAAGGGACACGTCAACCCACTGACCACATTTATTATGATGTAATAAATATGACATCATTATCACTTAAATAGGTCATTTAGGGAAAAAATGACACTATAGCTATTGTTCCTACAGGGCAACATTATGTCAACCTTGATTAGGGCCACTCTTTGAGATTCTAATCAACACACACAGAGCTGATTTTTAGCCTATTAAAACTGAAACCACAATCTCCTAAGCCAGCTCTAGTCAGGTCTAGTTTGTGAGCTTTATTATACCCTTTTATTATTCAACTGAATTTGTTTGTATTATTAATAGTACTTGTGATAAACATACTTACCTATATGAATCTGTATACTTGTGGAATCATTGTTTATGTCTGTATCTCCAAAGTAATGTGATAACACAACAGAAAAGAACTCCTGAGGTTCAAACTGGCCATCATCCAGAATGGTGATGTCTACAGACAGTAGCTGACTTGAAGAAGAAAGTTGAAAGACTCGTTCAATTGGAGTGTAGTCTACAGACTCTGAGAAACAAAAAAATCACAGTTATCATGATTAATAATTAATAAATGAGACTATTAAATATTACTTTTGTAAATTACTAGGAAAAAGCATTTCTCATCACTGACCCAAACCATTGTCAGTCCCCCATCATGTGATCTAGTTTAATATTAATACGTAAATACCAAACAATGTAGTCGTTGACATAATAAACAATGATCTCCCTTCCACATGGAATTTGAGGAATTAAGTGATGAGAAACAATGAATCAATATATTTTTCAAAGAGTTCATTCAAACACATCTCATATCAAAAGAGCCAAGCACTGGAAATCAAAGATGCAGTGACCCAAAGTCTTGAATAAGTACCATACCATAATTTGGTGGAAACTCTGAATAAAGGACACATTGGGATCAAATCTATTGTCCCCTATAGAGAGGCTGTCATTATCTCAGAGGTTAATTTACAGAAATTGCCCTTATTTTTGAGGGTGAGGTCCTACTATGAAAAAAATATATATTTACCTTGAGCTGTGCCTTCTTGTGTTGCTATAGTAACAGTTAAATTCAATGGAGGACTGCTGCTAGGTCCATCTTCAAAACTCACATTAAATGGGACATTCACTTGAACATTATCATCAAATGGAACAAATATTATTGGAGCATCAGTAATAACATCCACAACTGTAAGATTAAGTCAATAAGATCTTTATGGCATCATTAATTTTTCTCTAAGAAAGAGTACATATCCCTACTCAACGACAATATCCAGCTAGTATTTTTGACTAGGATATCATTACTATAGTCATAGAACAAATACTATTGGAGTATCAGTAATAGCATCCACAGCTGTAAGATTAAATGAATACTGTGTGACACAATATAGAGGTATGCCATGTAATAACAGAATAAATTCTTGATGTTCATAATTATTATTACATGCTTTAATTTTAAGACATGAAATATCTTGAATTAATACATTTTGATGCTATATAGAAGGCTTACCAGGGAAACAGTTTGAAGCTGTGATGTCACTGCAGCAATTTCCAACTTCAAAGCACTCCTGATCACATGAGCATTCGGAATTAACTATGCAGTTGGATACTTGTGGATTACAGCATGTTGTAAAGCCAGCTCTCACACATGAACCTATTTAAAACACTTCAATTAAATACAACTTTAGTGGTGAATGCAGTGAGTGAGTTGATTCACCGGACATTCTTTATTGTATTCCAACATGTAACAAACAAAATTTATAGAGCCATTCATTTTGTAGGCACACATACAAAAATTAATTACACAGAGAAGAGCACCAACACTTTTAACACTCAAATTATTTTAGTGGAGGGAGGTTGTGAATGAATTGTGGGGAGTAAGGAGGCAAGAGCATTGTGGGAAAAGGAGATCTGATTATAATATGGAAAGGAGCATGGAGATTATGTTAGTTGGATTATAAGGGTAAACTAGAATGGCAGAAAGACAGGGTGATTGTAGAGGGGCATGGAGATTATGAGAAAGGGAGCAGAATAATTATTTAGATAGAAGTATCACAGTCCATTCTGAAACTTTGCTATTAAAATACCTATGACTTCATAACTTACCACTACCAACAATGGTTATGTTCACTGTGTCTGATCCCAGTGATGCTAATCCATCTGGGTCTCCCTCAAGTAGAGTCAAAACAAGTTCAAATGTCTCATCTGCCTCAAAAATGTCATCGTTCAATATAATTACATCAATGCTGTTAGTGAAAACATCACAATTGAAGGTAATGTTGTCAGGAAAGATGTGAAAGTCATCTACAGAAAATGACAATGAATGTTGGTTTTATAATAATTATGCTAACATTATAATGCTATTAATATAGTACAGAATAATGTCAATTATCAGAACATGTTGAGACTGGGAAGTGTATGGATAACTGAAATATCTAGACAAGCAGAAACATGATATACATACTGTTTATAACTGTTTTAAACATTATAGCTAGTGTGTAACATATAGAAGTTATTCTACAATTTCAGATAATTATATGCATAGTATCTTATTGGTGTGCTTTATGTGGGCAGGTATGATGCCCAACTGAGATCTGGACTCAGAAACAGAAACAGACAGTTCAGGGTTCAAGTTAAGGCCCAAGAAAAATATGTTTTAGAATGTTTTAGAATGTAACTAGTCTTTTTTGACCAAGTAAAAAGCAAAAAAAAAGTGGATGTGGCTTTTGATCTTGTCTGGCTAATTGACATGTGATAGTGAAATGATATTCTTCTGTAAAGTGTTTTTTTAAGTAACATACCAATTGATGTAGATCCAAGTAGTTGTATTGACACTCCAATAACATAGTCATATGCAGGATTACCAGTTAACTCAACAGGCAAGATTATAACATCACCTTCTCTCACTGATAATGATGTCAGTTCACTAAAACTGATTATTACTGTAAAAATTGACAAAAATAATATAACATTATTACTCTCTAAGCAGATTTAGTCTATATTTTATATTGCATTCAACATGGTAATGAATATTAAATAAATGATAGAATATGTATGTGGAATGTAGGTAAAATGCTGTTTTTATTCTATTTTTTCTATTTCTATATACATTAACTTTTTATTTCTGTTATAGATTTCTTATTTTATATTCTATTCCATTCTCTGTTCTATTTCTATATACTTTTTATTTCTATTATAGATTTCTTATTCTATATTCTATTCCATTCTCTGTTCTATTTCTATATACTTTTTATTTCTATTATAGATTTCTTATTCTATATTCTATTCCATTCTCTGTTCTATTTCTATATACTTTTTATTTCTATTATAGATTTCTTATTCTATATTCTATTCCATTCTCTGTTCTATTTCTGGACCTGACAAAAAGTATTTCTTGTAATTTATACAAAACGATGTCATCATAATTCAATATAGTTATTTGGCATCAATACTTTATCCATCCATTGTACTGTTCTTCATTTAGTGTCTTACCTCAATCACCTTCTGAAAAATTTACCTGGTTCATTGATAACATCAACGATAAAGGAAGCTGAATCAGTACCAATCTCATTACTAATTCTGCACTTGTATTCACCAGCAGCCTCAATTGTCACAGAACATATTTGCAAAGTTCCTACAATAAATGTATCAGAACTAGATACATTCTCTGTTAAAGTGATTGTTGTGAAGCTGTCATTAGTCAAAATATCTCCATTTCGAGTAAAGATGAATTCTTCCAGCATTGTTCCCACTGCAACACATTTAGCAAGCAGAGTCTCACATCCTGAAATGTTTATTGCAGGAGGCTGAAGGATGATTTGAGCTGGTCCTGTAAGTGAAGATAAAAAAGATGAATAATTTGCTCCTGGTAATCCATGATTTTCTGGGTGAATAGCTACATGTACTGATTGATATGGACCAAACTATCATAGGTAATTGCTTGCTAGAAATGGCTGTACAATAGTGAAATTATAGGCCATCTAGTAGCTTGCACAAGGAGCTAGGGCTAGTTAGCTGCTTAAGGTACACATCTTGGCCTGAATCTAAATAATATTGCAGTGGAGCCTCTGAATATTGACACTGTTATTATTAACAAGCAATATTCATCATTAATAGAATAGGCTAATTACTCATTGTAGCTAATATTAAAATATTTAATTTACTTGAACTGTCATTGATAAAAGCAGGTACAATCTCGTCAGTAAATGTGACCGTATTATCACTGCTGCTGATGGAGAGAAGGAATATTTCTTGACTTTCTATGACCTCATCATTTATTACAATAATATTTACACACTGTTCCCTGTCCATTGGTGTGAAGGTAATTTCCTCTGATATAGACACATAGTCTGATGAAGCTAAAGAAAGATATATCTCAACTTACATACATATCAAGTTGTCTAAGTGTTAAACTATGAGTCTAGTGTAGTCTCAGCTTCTAATCAGGTTTTCCATAATAGCTATATTTACTGACTATGAGAGAGACCTCTGAAAACAGCAGACTCATGGTTAAAACTGGAGATTTAATGAACTTATGACCTAACAAGAATTTAGCGATGTTATAGACATAGGTGTGAAATGGCTATAGGGACCAGATAAAATAAAGGACACATTGGAATCAGGTCTACTGCCTCTTGTAGGGAGGTTGTCCTTATCTCAGAGGTTATTAATTATACTAAGATACAGTGGAACCTCTGAATAAAGGACACATTGGGATCAGGTCTACTGTCCCTTGTAGGGAGGCTGTCCTTATCTCAGAGGTTAATTTACACTAAGATACAGTGGAACCTCTGAATAAAGGACACATTGGGATCAGGTCTACTGTCCCTTGTAGGGAGGCTGTCCTTATCTCAGAGGTTAATTTACACTAAGATACAGTGGAACCTCTGAATAAAGGACACATTGGGATCAGGTCTACTGTACCTTGTAGGGAGGCTGTCCTTATCTCAGAGGTTAATTTACACTAAGATACAGTGGAACCTCTGAATAAAGGACACATTGGGATCAGGTCTACTGTACCTTGTAGGGAGGCTGTCCTTATTTCAGAGTTTAACTACATCAACTAAGAAAAACCAGCTCATGGTACATTTTTAGTTATCCTTCTGTTATAGAGGATATTTTGCTTATCAGACATAGAAATCTGGCTTAATCAGAAAAGAACTTAAATTGTTAGCTAATTGCTCAAAAGCATTAGCTATTTAATTAGCACAACCCTTTCAGGTCAGCCTTGGTATTAGTATATAGCATTACAACTACATGAACTGTGCCTATACACTGTTATACATACCTTCAGCTGTTTCAGGTATATCTTGGATGTTCACAATCACATCTATCTCTAATGGAGATATGAACAAACACACTTGAAGGAGTCCATCACTCTCAGCAACTACAAAGATATCCTCTACAAACTCCACAACAGCCACTACAAGTAGTACACACAAATAAAATATAGCATTTCTAGATTTCCCATAATCTAATTTTATGAGAGCTATAGGTTTCAGGCTAGTTTGTCAGAAGGCTATGATAAATGATGGCATTTAGTGCATAATTTACACAAGTATTTTAAGCTGCTACCTGTTTAACACACATAGTCTTCCAACAACTGGTATAGTAGTATATGAATACCTATGATGTCATACAATACACTACAGTGGAATCCCTCTATTCCAAATGCCTGAAATGAGAACACACCCAGTGGCATATCAAGGGAGTGTCTCAGGATGTTGGACTACCCACCCCCTCTTCCCCATCACCCTGTGTCAAGCAATAGCAACTACAAGTAGTCTATCATGGTTAACAAATAAATTTTGTGACTTAAAATATACATTAATCTAGCCATTAGTTATGCCTGGGATTAAATGCAGATAGCTAGAGTACTGACTATACCAGGTACTGGTTATTGAAAGAGTAGCTCAAATATGAGGTGGGGGAGGTGGGAGTGGGGAAATATTGCCAAATGTCTCCTTCATTCCATCTTATCTCCCATCTTATCTCTCAATCCCACCCTTGCCCCCTCACTTCTCTCCCTCTCTTCTCTCCTCCCCCCTTTCTTCCCTTCTCACTATTTCTCCATTCCTCACCTTATCCAATTTCTCTTTCACTCCTAATCTCCTATTCACTCCACCCCCCTCCCACTCCACCCTCCTCCCACACTTCCTGCACTCACAGTCATCATTGGTAATAGAAAGAGTTGCCATATTTCCTCCAATAGCAAAGGAACCAAATGGACCAATAACCGATGCAGTAAGAATAATTGTCTCCGCGTTTTCCACTATGTTATCATCAATAATAGGTACTTCAATGTTCATGGTAGTATTAGCTCCAGAGCCGCTACTAAAGATAGGATTACTGGACGGATTCACAAAATCGACACCAGCTGAGGTCAAGACATGGATATAAGGAACATAGCATAACTTTAACAATCATAACTAGAAATATTGTAAATTGTTGTTACTTTAAAGATGGATGGATGGATGGATGGATGGATGGATGGATGGATGGATGGATGGATGGATGGATGGATGGATGGATGGATGGATGGATGGATGGATGGATGGATGGATGGATGGATGGATGGATGGATGGATGGATGGATGGATGGATGGATGGATGGATGGATGGATGGATGGATGGATGGATGGATGGATGGATGGATGGATGGATGGATGGATGGATGGATGGATGGATGGATGGATGGATGGATGGATGGATGGATGGATGGATGGATGGATGGATGGATGGATGGATGGATGGATGGATGGATGGATGGATGGATGGATGGATGGATGGATGGATGGATGGATGGATGGATGGATGGATGGATGGATGGATGGATGGATGGATGGATGGATGGATGGATGGATGGATGGATGGATGGATGGATGGATGGATGGATGAATGGATGGATTAATGGATGAATGAATGGATGGATGGATGGATGGATGGATGGATGGATGGATGGTTATGAACTGTATATTATATCTATCTATCTATATTATTTAATATAGCCACAATTATTATATAATAGTTATGTCATTCATTTACATAATATGAGTGATATGTTAGAACACTATATACACTGACTGGTTATGGCAAAGCTAGCTAGCTAGCAGTGTATTGTACTAACGTGTGGCAGTGCCTCCAGAAACTACTACGTTAATGATAACATCTTGAGTCAGGACGCCACTACCAGCAGCCATTATGATAGTAACAATGGCTGGAGTAACTGCTTCACTAGACGTGAAAGTGCCTGCCGTAAACTGAAATATTGCCTCTGGAAATAAAGAATGATATTATTACTTGGCAGTCATTAAACTTAATACATTCATTATCTAATAGTGTAATCTATAGGCATTCCACTTGGTAAAGCAATAAAGATGTTCATTGGTAGAGGGTTTTAGTGGTGCCAGGCTATTTAAACGGTCCATAGCTACGTATAAGAGTAGAAGTTACATCAATTGTACTATTGTTATAGGCTAGGGGTAGGGGCTAGATACAGTAACATAACAATGGTTCTTTCTCCATGTAAAAGTAGAGATTACATCATTCAGATTACATTATTGTGAGTAGAGATTACATCATTAAGATTACATCTATTATCTACTAGCCCTAGCCCATACAATTTGTAACCTGAATGATCTGTTACATAAAGAAGGAGCAATTTACTTCATAAAAATAATGTCATGTTTATTTGGTGTGGTTATTTAGCTAATTGGTAAGTATCAGGTTTATTTGGTAAAGGATCATAGCAGGGGTGCCGGAAGGAGTTTACAAGTGGGTAGGCCAACTGGCTTGGGGGAGCTAGGGGGGTTATTAATATTATTTTTAAAAATGAACATACAAGAAAGCACAAAAGTTTAGTCCATATCAGTTTTAACAAATGTTCCAAAAACTTGTTGCCGATGAACCGAATTTTCTACAAACTCATTTCCTATGTCAATAGAGTTCAGAGTGTCCAGTCGATCCTTATGAACATGCAGCACCATCACACTATTTAGTCTCAGTTGTGTCATTGTGGAACGCAATAGTTTTTTACCCAACGTAGTGAACTGAATGACAGTTCACTAATAGCATTAGTGGCTGGCATTACTAAAATCAAAGATACCACTGTACATACTATAATGTTTTTTGACCTTCAGATAGTCCTCTGAAATACACTATAAAAGATCTTGCAGGTTAGTTGGGGTCGATTCAGGAAGAAGCCATCATAGTACATGTGTCTAGCTATAGTTTATCACTGTGACGACCATTACCGACATTGGGCGTTATTTAGAATTTTCACCTAAAAAGTGGGTAGGCTAGGGCTGCCCCTGCCTACCCTGCTCCGCCGCCTATGCATAGGATTGTCTACCCATTTTTGGTAAAGGGTCCCATTTTGGTAAAAAGCTGTGCCAATTAAAATTTGAGAGTCCCTTACTTGAGGACATTGATAGAGAAAGAGCGAACTATTGTTAGCCACTTGGAAATACTGGCTCTTTCTCCATGTAACAGTAGAGATTACATCATTCAGATTACATCATTGTCAATTGTGTTATTGTACTGTATCTAACCCTAGCCCTACCTCTAGCCCATACAAATAGTAATGATGTAGCTAATCTAAAAAATCTGTTATGTGGAGAAGAATATTTTACCAGATAACTGCCCATCATCTGGTGGTGCTAGCTATAGCTCCACCAGCTATAGACCACGTCAGAGTTACTGGATAACCTACTGCCAATGCTTGAAACTAAGCACACAGAGCATTACTTAGAACAGAGGGTGGTTAGCTAGCTACCACCCATTTCTCCCTCTTACCAAGGGATAGAAGATGGACTCGGTTACCACCCATTAATAAGTGGTATGAAGTTCCCATTCCCCTACCCCACCAAGGGATGAACCCATTACTAAGTGGTGTGTACAAAGAGATGGATGTTAGTATTCATTCCTCCTCTCATTCCAAAGAGCTTAATCTTTTGCTTCTAGATAGCTGGTCAAGTCTCCACAAATACCCAATGAAGCAAAATTATGTAGTGGGACCATTTATTAGGGTAGTTATTAATTCTGCACTGGACTTCACTATTACCTTTTACCCTCTGGAATGCACCCCTCTAACAAGAACATTTAATAGAGATTAATATAAAATCTCTCACCTGAATCGTCTGTGATATTGACTGGAGAACTCTCAAGTTGAAGAGAAACAGCGGAATCCATTGTGGCAAGAGAGAGAGTGAACACTTCAGTATTTTCCACCACAAGATCAGTAGCAATGGATATATTTTCACACAGGCTTCGATTGGATAGATCATCAGGTACAAAAACAACAGGAATATCAATGCTACTGTAGTCATCAGGTGCTATGAAAAACAACAATATTTTAATTACTGCTCCTGATACATAGAGTGTAATTTTGATAAAGTGACTCTTTAAAAGAATAGAAGTTATTTTATAAACATTAATGCTTCCATAAAAATTTACAAATGTAACCAATTGTAAAAAAAATCGAAAATAATAATAATATTTCTATATAATACATTACTTATACAGTTAACCTCTGAAATATGGACAACCTCTATTTCCAAGGTCACAGTGTGTTCTCTATATAGAAGCTTCACTGTAAATCTAATGTTTAATGTTCATACAGTAATGGAAAGAATAAAATTTGCTGAAACATGGAAATATTATGTAAATACAACTAGATATACCTATGGCTGTTCCATCCACTGTAAAAATATTAACTGTTACTTCTCTGTCTATGAAGCCATCGAGAACAACGCATACTTCCAGAGCACCAACAACCTCACTCACAGTATACTTGTCTTCATCAAGGAATGCCATTACAACTATAAATATGAAGACATGAAATCAGAACTCCCCAGGTTTAACAAAAGATCCCTTCCTCACCTGAATCATCTGTGATAATAACTGGAGAACTCTCAAGTTGAAGAAAAACAGCGGAATCAGATGTGGAAAGAGAGAGAGTGAACACTTCAGTATCCTCCACCACAAGATCAGTAGCAATGGATATATTTTCACACAGGCTTCGATTGAATAGATCATCAGGTACAAAAACAACAGGAATATCAAAAAAGCTACTGTAGTCATCAGGTGCTAAGAAAAATCACAATATTATTATTCAATAAATTTCCCTCTCTACTAGCTAATAATATTATATACAGTGAATCTCTGAATTATGAACAACCTCTATTTTTAAGGTCACAGTGTGTTCACTATAGAGAAGCTTCACTGTATAATTGTAAATCTAATGTCTTGTATACAAGGTAACATCCATAAAAGTTATTGTAATAGAAAGAATGAAATTTGCTGAAAAACAGAAATATATCAACAATAAAATACTACTAGCTATACCTATGGCTGTTCTGTCCACTGTGTAAAGGTTAACTGTTACTTCTCTGTCTATGAATCCATCAAGTACAACACATCCTTCTAGAATGCCAACAGCCTCACTCACAGTGTACTCGTCTTCGTCAAGGAATGCTGTTACAACTATAAATATGAACAGAGAGACATGAAATTAAAACTTAACATATTTAATACAGTCCCTCACTTGAGTTATCGATAATGTTGACTGGAACACTCTCAAGTTGAAGAAAAACAGCTGAATCAGTTGTGACAAGAGAGAGAGTGAACACTTCGGTATTCTCCACCACAAGATCAGTAGCAATGGATATATTTCCACATTCTATTCGACTTGGTAAATCATCGGGGAAAAATTCAACAGTAGTATCAATGCTACTGTAGTCATCAGGTGCTAAGAAAAATACAGCATATTATACAAGAAATTATAGTCTGTATAAAATACATTTATAAAGAACATTTGAAATATGGACAGCCTTCATACAAAAAACACTTATCTTGTTTCTAATTAATACTTTAGTGTTGTAGTGTTGTATTATCTTAATCAAGGACCAAGTGTGTC
Source organism: Diacarnus erythraeanus (assembly GCA_964016965.1). Lineage (NCBI taxonomy): Eukaryota > Metazoa > Porifera > Demospongiae > Poecilosclerida > Podospongiidae > Diacarnus > Diacarnus erythraeanus. The sequence goes on from OZ024682.1 coordinate 3,868,974, forward strand.
ACTTATAGAGAGGTATCACTCTATTATTAAAAAGCTACAAACATATTTCACCAGGCATAGCAATATTATCAGTGGTATTGTAACTGAAATTCAAAAATAAAATATAACCATACCTATGGCCGTTCCATCCACTGAGGAAAGGTTAACTGTTACTTCTCTGTCTATGAATCCATCAAGTACAACACATCCTTCTAGAATGCCAACAGCCTCACTCGCAGTGTACTCGTCTTCGTCAAGGAATGCCGTTACAACTATAAATATGAACAGAGAGACATGAAATTAAGACTTAACATATTTAATACAGTCCCTCACTTGAGTTATCGATAATGTTGACTGGAACACTCTCAAGTTGAAGAAAAACAGCTGAATCAGTTGTGACAAGAGAGAGAGTGAACACTTCGGTATTCTCCACCACAAGATCAGTAGCAATGGATATATTTCCACATTCTATTCGACTTGGTAAATCATCGGGGAAAAATTCAACAGTAGTATCAATGCTACTGTAGTCATCAGGTGCTAAGAAAAATACAGCATATTATACAAGAAATTATAGTCTGTATAAAATACATTTATAAAGAACATTTGAAATATGGACAGCCTTCATACAAAAAACACTTATCTTGTTTCTAATTAATACTTTAGTGTTGTAGTGTTGTATTATCTTAATCAAGGACCAAGTGTGTCACTTATAGAGAGGTATCACTCTATTATTAAAAAGCTACAAACATATTTCACCAGGCATAGCAATATTATCAGTGGTATTGTAACTGAAATTCAAAAATAAAATATAACCATACCTATGGCCGTTCCATCCACTGAGGAAAGGTTAACTGTTACTTCTCTGTCTATGAATCCATCAAGTACAACACATCCTTCTAGAATGCCAACAGCCTCACTCGCAGTGTACTCGTCTTCGTCAAGGAATGCCGTTACAACTATAAATATGAACAGAGAGACATGAAATTAAGACTTAACATATTTAATACAGTCCCTCACTTGAGTTATCGATAATGTTGACTGGAACACTCTCAAGTTGAAGAAAAACAGCTGAATCAGTTGTGACAAGAGAGAGAGTGAACACTTCGGTATTCTCCACCACAAGATCAGTAGCAATGGATATATTTCCACATTCTATTCGACTTGGTAAATCATCGGGGAAAAATTCAACAGTAGTATCAATGCTACTGTAGTCATCAGGTGCTAAGAAAAATACAGCATATTATACAAGAAATTATAGTCTGTATAAAATACATTTATAAAGAACATTTGAAATATGGACAGCCTTCATACAAAAAACACTTATCCTGTCTCTAATTAATACTTTAGTGTTGTAGTGTTGTATTATCTTAATCAAGGACCAAGTGTGTCACTTATAGAGAGGTATCACTCTATTATTAAAAAGCTACAAACATATTTCACCAGGCATAGCAATATTATCAGTGGTATTGTAACTGAAATTCAAAAATAAAATATAACCATACCTATGGCCGTTCCATCCACTGAGGAAAGGTTAACTGTTACTTCTCTGTCTATGAATCCATCAAGTACAACACATCCTTCTAGAATGCCAACAGCCTCACTCACAGTGTACTCGTCTTCGTCAAGGAATGCCGTTACAACTATAAATATGAACAGAGAGACATGAAATTAAAACTTAACATATTTAATACAGTCCCTCACTTGAGTTATCAATAATGTTGACTGGAACACTCTCAAGTTGAAGAAAAACAGCTGAATCAGTTGTGACAAGAGAGAGAGTGAACACTTCGGTATTCTCCACCACAAGATCAGTAGCAATGGATATATTTCCACATTCTATTCGACTTGGTAAATCATCGGGGAAAAATTCAACAGTAGTATCAATGCTACTGTAGTCATCAGGTGCTAAGAAAAATACAGCATATTATACAAGAAATTATAGTCTGTATAAAATACATTTATAAAGAACATTTGAAATATGGACAGCCTTCATACAAAAAACACTTATCCTGTCTCTAATTAATACTTTAGTGTTGTAGTGTTGATCAAGGACCAAGTGTGTCACTTATTGAGAGGTATCACTCTATTATTAAAAAGCTACAAATATATTTCACCAGGCATAGCAATATTATCAGTGGTATTGTAACTGAAATTCAAAAATAAAATATAGCCATACATACATACCTATGGCCGTTCCATCCACTGAGGAAAGGTTAACTGTTACTTCTCTGTCTATGAATCCATCAAGTACAACACATCCTTCTAGAATGCCAACAGCCTCACTCACAGTGTATTCGTCTTCGTCAAGGAATGCTGTTACAACTATAAATATGAACAGAGAGACCTGAAATTAAAACTTAACATATTTAATACAGTCCCTCACTTGAGTTATCGATAATGTTGACTGGAACACTCTCAAGTTGAAGAAAAACAGCTGAATCAGTTGTGACAAGAGAGAGAGTGAACACTTCGGTATTCTCCACCACAAGATCAGTAGCAATGGATATATTTCCACATTCTATTCGACTTGGTAAATCATCGGGGAAAAATTCAACAGTAGTATCAATGCTACTGTAGTCATCAGGTGCTAAGAAAAATACAGCATATTATACAAGAAATTATAGTCTGTATAAAATACATTTATAAAGAACATTTGAAATATGGACAGCCTTCATACAAAAAACACTTATCCTGTCTCTAATTAATACTTTAGTGTTGTATTATCTTACTTAGGACCAAGTGTGTCATTTATAGAGAGGTATCACTCTATTACTAAAAAGCTACAAACATATTTCACCAGGCATAGCAATATTATCAGTGGTATTGTAACTGAAAGAGTGAAATTTGCTGAAACCCAAAAATAAAAAATATATATAAATAGCCATACCTATGGCTGTTCCATCCACTGTGGAAAAGTTAACTGCTACTACTCTGTCTATGAAGCCATCAAGTCCAACACATCCTTCTAGAATGCCAACAGCCTCACTCACAGTGTACTCGTCTTCATCAAGGAATGCCGTTATAACTATAAATATGAACAGAGAGACATGAAATTAGGTTTAACAAAGATCTCTTCCTCACTTGAATCGTCTGTGATACTGATCGGAGAACTCTCAAGTTGAAGAGAAACAGCGGAATCCGTTGTGGAAAGAGAGAGAGTAAACACTTCAGTATTCTCCACAACAAAATCAGTAGCAATGGATATATTTCCACACAGGCTCCGACTTGGTAAATCATCAGGTACAAATACAACAGGAATATCAAGGCCACTGTAGTCATCAGGTGCTATTAAATATTGAAATGATCACCACATAACACAATAAATAAATATTATCGTGACAGACTAATACAAAATATTTCAGCTAGAAAATTTCCAGATTTAGACTATAGTATATATCTTTCCATACTTATAAATTTCATGGTATAACAATACTTCACATATCTAATTTTACAGCTCACTTGTTCATTAGTTAACTCAGTGTAGCTACGTAAGTATATTCGTGTTCAAGAATGTGAATGGAGGAGTGTGAACAGAAAAGTTTTCTCAATTAGGGGTAGCATTGTCATTTCTAACAGCTATATAATTTAACCCTTACCGGAGGGGCAATTTAATTAGTTTTTTGTATGAGCAGACAATAGTCACATATACATGACAGTGGAGTAGGAATGAAAAAAAATATTGGGGGGGCCAGACTGGCGTACTCACACCTAATAGTATAAAGCTAAGCAAGTAGGTCATAAACAATTGATGATGCTAACTAAAAATAAAACTTTCTTCTGTCATTAATGAATTCTTTAGCTATTGCTTCTAAATTATGTTGGTCATTTTTTTTCTCTGTGAACATGAAGAATCATGCAGTTTTTAAGGCGCTCTTCTGTCATTAAATTGCAAAGGTAAGTCTTTATCCTCTTGAAAGCAGAAAAGCATCTTTCAGCAGTAGTTATAGGAATAGTTAGGTAGATTTTCAGTACCTTGTGCACTTCAGATAACAGCATTTTCAAAGTTGAAGTTTCATTAAACACATCACAAATAGTAGAAATCAGAGTTACCTGCCGTTTAGGAATGCCATTCAATGGAGTAGATTTAGAAGCATTTGCAAATCTATTTTTGGAAATTGATATCTTTGCTATAATAATATTATAATTGCTGAATCATCAGCACTCTTCCATTAGCACTTTCTAGAAGCATTTTTCAATCTTTTGAGCAATAAGAAAATTTTTTTGGATAAATCGCTTTTCCAGAGCAGCTTTCACCAAATCAATTGCCTGAAAATATTCTTTACAATAAAAACACTCAATAGAAGTAAAGGCTAATTTGAGTTTCTGATTCATTATCATCTGCAGTACTACTGGTTCCTTTATCAATCTCAGTGGCAACTTCAGTACTCAAGTCTAAGCTTAATAAATCATGACTATAGTAAACAATTCTGCTTTAATCAAGCTATAAACTGAGCATGCAAGACTTGCCCTGCCCAGTGTACAGCTGAGCACATGGTAGGATTGGTATATATAGCTAGTCAAAATGGCATCTAAGAACAGGGGTGTAGACAATAGGGGGGCTTGGGGGGCTTAAGCCTCCCCAGATTTTTCAGAATATGAGATTAACTAGATAATATCATGCTCTGACTTAATTATTATTATTATTATTATTTTTGTAAACTGCATATGATGTGCATTGTAGTGGTTTGGTAAACAGTATTCAACCATGACAGTAGTGGTTAACAGGTAAGTATGGCAACATAGTGCTTAGAGAACTTGCTTGACTATTAGCTTAATTGCTAGTAGCTAGTAGTAAGTACCATGTCTGTCAATTTCTAAGATAGTGGTTTAGCACTCCTTTAAAGCCAGGTGAATCATCCAATGCCAGCTATCATTCTGAATTAGCCAGTAGTCAGCCTGAACTGAGCTAATAATATTTGATCAGTGTATTATCTTAAAGTGATGTTGAAGATGTTTCAGTGCAGAATCCACTATGAAATAGATACTTATGTACATATTTTGAATATTACTCTAATTTGCTCTCTTACACCTCTTGGATTTTGAAGAAAATTTTTTGCCTCTGCACTTTGTGCAGGAATCCCCCTCCCGCACCCTCCCCCTTGAGCCGAATTGCAGCTCTTTTGTCTTTACCTTATTAGCCCCCCCAGTCCTAAAAAGTTGTCTACACCCCTGAAGAAAAAGAAATCTTCTCTCACTACCCTCCTGTGCCTACCTCTAAGGGTGATTCTGAACAATCACCAAGTTAGTACCAGTATGAAGTTATCAATTTGTTGCTGCTAATTAAAGCAATTGGCTTTATGCAGCACTGCATTAAACTACTTAGTCAGCCAAGTTGGGGGGGCCAGGCCCCTCTGTCAGAAAAGTTGGGGGGGCCATGGCCCCCCTGGCCCCCCCCATTCCTACTCCACTGCATGACACCCTGATATAATTAAATAAGACAATTGTCACCCAAGTGTGACAAGCTCATGTAAGTTTTAATGTGTTAATGATACTTGGTGTGGCTTAATAGCAGCTGTCAGCTGTAGTCAGACAACTTTCTTGTATCTATTACTACTTTAGATAATCTGACTAGTTCATGCGTGGTTAATATAAGAAGCTGTCTCTAGTGTGTAATTTATATAGCACTTACTCACCCGGTCCGTAACATTGAATAATTAATGTCACATATTTGTGACAATGGTCCTGTAAGGGTTAAGGTTTTAAGTCTCAAGGTTTGTGTTTTTGTGCATATTATACTAAATACTCTCTATTACCTCTTGCTGTTCCATCTACAGTGAATAGGTTAATGACGACTTCCCTCTCAATGAATCCATCAAGCACTACACATCCTTCAACAACACCAACTTTTTCACTGACAGTGTAACTGTCTTGATCAAGAAATGCTCTTGCAACTATAATACATCAAAACATTGACATAAACTATCTCATTTGATAAACAACTCTTACTATTATATATATCCATCTCAAGGCTACTCTATAGGGACTTTTGGAAGCTAGTCACTTTTAAGGGTTTTATGACAAAGAGGAGAAGCAGCTGTATTAGTGATGAAATTATTATAAATCTTCCAAGTTTTGCATGAAAAGGGATTCACACTTGACCCCTGCAAGGGTGTAGGCAACATTTTAAGAGAGGGATGGATGCAAGGCATGCTTTGTAAATCTTAGTGTAATCTTAGTGGGCCAAGAATATTATACTTCTCCAAAGATATTGGCTCATTTTGGTCATCTTGAGTAAGCTTCACAATTTCTAAAGCCAAAAGTTGAAGTATCCAAAGCTTTTCCTTCTCTATAACATTGTTCTATGGATTGTTAATAGTGTAAGGATCAGAAAGGGAGCATATTTCTTGTGCCCATATCTTGGTGCTAGCATTAAGGCATTTGTGCTAACATTAAGGAGATTAAACAGGTGTGAACTTACACTAACAAGAATTGTGTGAAATTGCTATGGACCCAGACAAAATACTCTATTACTTATTAATAAAGGACACATGGAATCAGGTCTACTGTCCTTTATAGGAAAGTATATATCTTTTTTCTTAAGTTAATTTACACAGAGTTAAACCAGCTTATTTTTAGCTATCTTTTGTACAGAGGTAGTCTTCATTTCTTAATCAGAGGTACATGTAGTGGCTTATTTGGACTGCTTGCATTCAATAACATGAATAATTATTATCTATCAGATACATGAAGCATCCAGGTAAAATGATGTTATTTATTTGGTATAGGTTCAAATCTAATCTAGTGGCACATATGTATTTGGTCTTGTACATGTGCACTATCATCCATAAAATACACATTAACATACTGGAACTGTCATTGATTAGAATAGATACCGCCTCATTAGTAAATGTGACATCAGGATTATCACTGCTGATGGAGAGAAAGAATATCTCTTGACTTTCTATGACCTCATCATCTATTAGATTAACAATTATACACTGTTCCCTGTCCATTGGTGTGAAGGTAATTACCGCTGATAGAGACACATAGTCTGTTGTTGATGCTATTGAAATAACATTAATCATGATTAATGATAATAGAACCTCTGAATAAAGAAAACATTTAGATCAGGTCTAATTTCTTGTAGGGCGAGGCTGTGTTTATCTCATACAACCAACCATAATGGTACATTTTAGCTGTTTTTTGTACAGAGGTTGTTCTTATTTCAGAGGGTCCTACATTGGAGGTTCCACTGTGATCCCATAATATATGTTGTAATCATCGTTATAAATCCTTTCAATTATAAATTGGCTGTTCATAGGGTTCCTATAAAATTTTGACATGAAAATTTATTACACGTAATATGAAAATTTTCTGGATCTATATTATAATAATGTTGTGCAATCTCTGTAGCTTTAATACAGAATTTCATGATATTATGTACAAGCTTATAGATACATAATTGAAGTTGGAGCTATGGTTATAGTTGATTCTTGTCCCATGATTCTTACCAGCTGTTCCAGGTATATCTCGAATGACAACATTCACATCTATCTCTAATGGAGATATGGAGACACATACTTGAAGGAGTCCATCACTCTCAGCAACCACAAAGATCTCCTCCACAAACTCCACAACAGGCCCTATTGTAAATTATTAATGATAATGATTTACCTATAGAGAACTCAGTGAGGAAGATAGTTGTATGTACATAAAGATAATCAATAATGGTGTCTTCGTTGGAATAGAGGGGTTTCACTGTATACAGAGGTGTCTTCATTTCAGGAATTGGAATAGAGAGGTTTCACCGCATACAAATGTGTCCTCATTAATTTCAGGAGGTTTGAATGAGTATGGAGGTGCCTTCATTTCAGGGTGTTGGAATAAAGGGATTCCACTGTATACAGAGGTGTCCTCATTTCAGGGGGTTGGAATATAGGGGTTTAACCATATACAGAAATGTCCTCATTTTAGGTGGTTGGAATAGAGGGGTTTCACCGTATAAAGAGGCGTCCTCATTTCAGGAGGTTGGAATAGAGTATGGAGGTGCCTTCATTTCAGGGGGTTGGAATAAAGGAGTTCCACTGTACCAGGAACTTATCTTCATCCTTATATCTTCTGATCATGGCTCAAAAGAATAGCTAGATGCAGCAATTATTTGATTTTTGTACACATGATCAATAAGAGGGACTATACTCTTCTTGTATGCTTTATGACAATGATTTTTATCCAAATTTAAACCCTATGACAGTGCTAATGGTTGGTATTGTAATGAAGAACTGAATTCTTATAACATACAGAGAAAGGAAGGAATTAAAATGTTGATGTGAAGCTATAACATTTCAAATTGACAACAGATGCCCTTGAACTACTAGTCACTCACTTATATGGAACCTCTGAATAAAGAACACATTGGAATAAGGTCTACTGTCTCTTGTAAGGAGACTATCCTTATATCTTAGAGACTAAGATACAGTGGAACTTCTGAACAAAGGACACATTGGGGTCAGATCTACTGTCTTTGGAGGGAGGCTGTCCTTATATAAGAGGCCAGATGGTACATTTTCAATTGTCCTTAGCACAGAGGCTGTTGCTGTCCTTATTCAGATGATCCTTTACCAGAAGTTCCTTTACCAGAAGTTCTTTGCACTGTGAATGTAGTCTTGTTCTCAATATATCTATGGAGCCAAATCATTATTACTAACCAGCATTATTCACTATTGAAATAGAAATAGATTCAAATATCACTCGCTGCTCAGGAATTCTTGTCACAGAATTCAGGGACACTACAAATGGTTGATTTCCTTCATATATACCATCATCTATTGCCGTGACACCAATGGAGTTCACAAAATTGCTACAGTTGAAGACAAGAGGTTCTGAAATGTTCAGCTGAAAATCATCTGCAAGAATAAAACAGAGAAAACTGGCACAATAAAGAATTAATAGTGAAAACTCTCTACTTTGAGACAAATGAAATTATAAGGGTGGCCTTACTTAATGGGGTAAAGTTCTATTAATGTTAATAAACAAGTTATTATTTGGGATATATCTAAGTGTTGAACTGGCATACAAGGTGTCCACAATTCAAAATGGAGAGGTTTTAATGTCGTGTGAGAGCTATAACGTTGATATGGAGTCACACTTGAAGTCTTTACCTAGTGATGTGACATCATTCAGTGATGTGCTCACTTCAATAAAATATTCAATTGCTGGATTCCCTGTCAGCTGTAGAAGTAAGTTTAAGGTAGTTCCTTCCAATACTGAAAGGAAGTTAACACCAGTACCACCAAGACCAATTGTCACTGCATGGAAAATATAAAGAATTAAATTTACAGTGAAACCTTATTCTGGACACTATGGAAAAATACTATAGATGCGTCATGGCTAGAGGAGTAGCCTCATTTAAGGGAGTTAGGATAGAGGGGTTTCACCATAATTGAATGTTACCTTCATCAGTTAACACATTCACAGTAAACTGTGCTTCATCCTGACTAATTGAGTTACTAATAGAACATGTGTAAATTCCATTGTTATCAAATTGAACTGGACAAATCTGCAGTGTTGCTTCAACGAAAGTGATGTTATCTTGGACCAGTTCAACAAAGGTTATATTTGTAAAAGTATCATTAAACAGTATTTCTCCATTAAAGATGAAGGTGACGTTTTCTATGGCTACTCCCGAGACCACACAGGTTGCAACTAGAGCATCGCATCCTGACACATTAAAGGTAGCATTTGGCTGGATAACTATGACAGCAAGATCATCTGAAAATCAAATGCAATCTTTATAATATTAAGTAGCATGATTGTGGTTACAAATTACATAAATAGTTTAAGCTCTTGCTGAGAGTGTAAAATACCAAACAAAAAGCCCTTCCCCTTCCTTCCTTCATTTGTTCAAATAGTATAGTATAGTCGATGCTTGAATGTGATATTAAGAGTGTTATTGACTGCATTCCAGAGGAAGTAGGGAATCTCTTTTATAAACAACTTCAAATTAGTAAACATTGTAACTCAGTAACTAGAATGTAACTATGGTAATTAAATAGCTACTGTAACTAGGACAATGTAACTAGGGTAATACTGTAACTAGGACAATGTAACTAGGGTAATACTGTAACTAGGGCAATGTAACTAGGGCAATGTAACTAGGATAATACTGCAACTATAGGGTAATATTACAACTAGGGTAATACTGTAACTAAGGTATAGAGATGTCTTCACAGGTGAGGGGTTGGAATGGGATAGGAGGGAGGGGGTTGGAATAGAGGAGTTCCAGTGTCACATGCACTTCCTATAACCATCTTAAGATAAATACCATTATCCCACAAGGATTCTAGAGACTTAGAATCTATCCATAGAACTATGAGATAATGAGCAGTCATCTGGTACTAAAATTCTGAAAATTAGTGAGAACCCATTAAACACACACTTAACTTCCTTGAGCTGTCAAGATGTCTATGTCACATTTGATGACAAATTAATAGTGTGACTATACAATAGTAGTCACTCACTCATGTACATACAGTGGGACGGACACCTTAGGACAAATAAAAGTGTCCTGATAAGAGGGGTAGCCTCATTTCAGGGAGTTTAGATTCTAATGCAAAAGCTGATATATACAAATGTCCTTAATACAGAGATGTCCTGATTTCACACATACCAATACTAATGAAGAAGCCATAACATTTTAGACAATATTGTGCAATCTGAAAGTAATTCAAATTCTCAGGCCACGCAAAATTATACAATTAGCTATTTCTAGCAAAATTGAAACTAAATTCTTTTCCTGTTCATTTGGCACCTGAAGTTTAGCAAGGGAGTTGTAGCTTTGATATGCTTTTGCTTATGGATGTATACATAGAATTACACTATCTATGCAGGTAATGAAAATTGAATGAGTATTTAGATAGTTGTGACAAATTTTCAAAGTGATAAGTAAATTTAATGGACTTTTAGTTAGCAAGTGGATCCTCTCCATTCTGAACACCTTGGGATAAATCAAAGTGTCCTGATTAGAGGAGTGACCTAGTTTCAGGATGTGTAGTTCTATTAATGTTTAACCAAGCTGTTATTTGCAAGTGTCCTTAATAAAGAGGTATCTTTATTTCAGGGGGTTGGAATAGTAAGTTCCACCATAATTTGAGGGAAGAAATGAATGTATCATAATGTCTATATGTACGTAGCTACATATGAACTCTTGATTCACAAATTAAAATAATAATTATATGCATTACGTAGCTCTAAGCATGGCTATTGTAGGTTATGTATGCCTAGAGAGCACTCTTAATCCCTGGACTCTCCTTCCCTCATGCAGAAAAATATATTAATGCTCCTTCTATAAGGGACATTCTACAATAATTCTTGACAAAATGCATTATGTGAAGAACAACCATTTTATGTACAATGAAAGTGATGGCATTTGAAGTTATTCTCCCTTTTTTTGAGCTCAAAAATTGGCTGCTAAGATCATGTCACTAATTTTATTTCCGCACACAGGTGTAGGTATTCAGTAATTCACCATTAAGACATTTAAAAGTTGCATGACTATATATAATATACTTCCTACATTTTGAGCCTTTATGCTATTATGTGAAATATGACTGTAGAATCTTACCTTGTGTTTTCACCAAGTAAAAATGAACTGCAATTAAAAAACATGCCAGAATGATTTGTTTCCTCATGGTGATACACTCCTGCACCTTGAAAACAAGGCAGGTGAAGGCACCTCCACCAAATTTACTGATCAGCTGTCAAAATGTTTTCAGTTATCTTTATTCTAATATTATACAGTAGCTGTAGAGTCTCTCCAAACACCTAATGAAAGAGCTAATTGTGATACTGCTACACTATATTGCAATCGTTAGCTTGTAGATGTAGCTAGCATCATCCTAGCTACACATTAAGAGTTAAGGAATGTATCTAAGTGAAGGCTGAAGGCATAATACACTTCCTTATGTCAGTATTAAGCTTCACTTAGCTGATAATTATGGTTATGTATTAAGAGTTAAGGAATTATGTGTATAAGCATTTCTAACCTGTGCTAGCATTATGTTTAGCTCATACTGTATAATTTAGAAATTTTAAGTCTCCATAGCAAAAATTTTCAAACAAAAATATATTACATTAGTTAGTATTAGCTGTTACTATCCTAGCTACATTACATTCTGATAACTATTAGCTAATTAAATTTAGGCCAACATGTGATTCATAATTATACCAACATGTGATTCATAATTATACCATAAAATGTCATAAGGAATCCAGGAAAGATATCTTACAGAAGGTGATTTCCTTCAGAAACTATACAAGAGATAAAGAAGTGATTACATATGAGAAGAGATTTCAAATGTGAGTGGGATTAGGGTTGTGAAACTTGTACTAAGGATAGTGACTGGTACATGGTACCTTCAAATATCACCATACATTGAAACATCTTGAATCCAACTACCACACCTCTAATCTAACTCCCTAAAATAAGGACACCTCTAACCTAACTCCCTAAAATAAGGACACCTCTAACCTAACTCCCTAAAATAAGGACACCTCTAACCTAACTCCCTAAAATAAGGACACCTCTAACCTAACTCCCTAAAATAAGGACACCTCTAACCTAACTCCCTAAAATAAGGACACCTCTAACCTAACTCCCTAAAATAAGGACACCTCTAACCTAACTCCCTAAAATAAGGACACCTCTAACCTAACTCCCTAAAATAAGGACACCTCTAACCTAACTCCCTAAAATAAGGACACCTCTAACCTAACTCCCTAAAATAAGGACACCTCTAATCTAACTCCCTAAAATAAGGACACCTCTAACCTAACTCCCTAAAATAAGGACACCTCTAATCTAACTCCCTCTGTATATAGTGTAATCCTTCTATTCTGCTCCCTTGTAATTAGGACACTTCTATAATTCTGTATTAATTGACACGTCTTTATGCATTAAAATTTTACCCCCCTTCCCCCTTGAAGTGAGGTCACCCCTCTAATCAAGACACTTTTATTTGTCCCTTTGTGTCTGCAATAGAGGTCCCACTGTAAATCACTTTAAAGGAACCAAATATATACGTAGCATAAACCATCAAACAATTCCTTCAAGTCTTATGCTAAACGCATACATCCCAGGTATGTCTACATTTGATGTTGATTTAGAAAGTACGTTTTCAGAGTTTATAAGCACATTAAAAAACTGTTCTTGATTGCCAGAATTGAAGCCTATACGGTAGTGTCACCACTACTCCATTGTATGTCTCCATAGAGAAATATCACATGCGATTCCTGTCCATTAGTGGCCAATATTGCTTGTAAAGAATTTTCCTAATGGAGTGACAATACAAAGTGAGTGATACAGTATTATTTGTAAGGATACAGTGAATCCTCTCTTTAAAGAACACATAGAAACCTTGAAAACTAGAGGAAGTTTAAGTACACAGAAAAAAAGTCCTTTGCAGAGAGGTTGCCTTTAATAAGAGAGGTTCCACTCTATGCTTGATGTATATACCTGATTGCATAATGCTAATGTCTATCATTGTGGAGTGGAATGGTGTAGGCAGGCTAAACTCTCTCTGGTTCTTTACTCTGATGACATTGTGTTCCTTTCTGGCTCTTGCTTTTGTTCAAAATGCAGCTGTTATCGCTGTATCAACCATTTTGGTATAATTTAGCATGGTGTCAATAATTTCCCTTCTTTTCACTTACATCTCTGAAATATATCCGACTCAAATCAGAACATTCGCTCTCAGTTATTGCAACAATCTATATAATAATCTGCTCTGTTTGGTATTTTTCTCCCACAGTTAAAATATACTGTTATTTGCAGGATGATGCAGATACATAATAATAGATTGATATCTTTAATGAGAATTTAGACCACACTAATACTAGTGTAGTAGTTACATAAAATAATCTTTTATGTTTGTGCTATATAGCTAGTTATGTAATTATTAGAATAACAATGTATGTAGTTAGTATAATAGCACGTATAATTAGAATAATAATATTATGTCAGCAAGAGCAATAGCTATTAGAAGAATAGAAGATGCTTTACTAAAAGCAAAAATCTTGTAGCTATTTGGATTCTGGAGGGATTTAAAATTCCTTTATTAGTGAATTCTATAATTTTAAGAATTAAGAGCTAGTAATTAAAAACTTGTAGCTTTCATAATATTATTTGGACAGTTAGTAGCAAAGGAAGGAACATAAAACCTATTGATTGTTGCCAAACTTGTATTGTATAGACTGATGCTGGCTAGTGGTAGAAATTTATGCTTGTGCAGGATGTTTTTGGGAAACAAGCAAAGCTAGCACCTTTAAATAAAGCATGACAGCATTTCTTGAAGGGCTTATATACATAAAATCATCTAAGAATGCTTTTATATAGCTACATAGTTCACTTGAATTCCATACTACGTATTTAATGATGCTATTATATAGAGTAGTTAAAAATAGCTAGCTAGATTAATGTCTGTTGTGTGTGTATGGTATTAATCATTAGTTCAAAACAATTACATGATGTCATCCTCAAAGTTGTAGAAAATGGTTTCAGCTACACCATCTTCTTCTTCATCAACCGTACGCCAAGTAATTAAGCCATCTGGTTTGTTCTCTTCACTGGCTCCAGGGTTTTCAAAAAAGTAAAGATTCTCACGAGAGAATTGGTCATGATCATTATCAATGCCAGAGACTGAAGGCTGCTCATTTTCATCACCCTCAACAGTAATGAGTGCATCAGAATTTTCAAACACAAACATTTTTTTCACAACAGCCTCGACTTTGGCTTCTTCTTTGGCGAACTCTTGTGCTGAAGCAGCTTCTGCACTTGACACAGAGTTGGAATCTAGGTAGGCTGTTTCCTCAGCAATGATATTGTTATAATTCTCATCTTCTTCATCTAGTACAGCCAACGCTATAGTATCTTGCTTTGGTAATCTCCTCCCTGTTAGTGTTGAGCTACTAGTCTCACTCGATACTACACTATCAATAGAAGCTGATCGATCACTCTTATAACCAAACCTTTCCGCAAGAGTAGATGCCGATGAACTGATTGATTGCTCGGGCACTCTCTTCTTGACACCTCTATCTGTAGTAAAGGCAGTAGATGAATGTTCACTGCTTTTAGCAACTGACTGTTTCGATAGCTTAATTAGCTCATTGTATGTGTTTCGTCTGCAAGTAACATAATAAGACCACTTTTTCCATTCTTCACGAGCGTCCTTGGATCGAAAGGGATGGAAAATAAAGATGAGAAGTCCTTGGAATCCAACCACCACAACAAATACAATCTGACAGGGATAACTGATGTAAACAGGGATCCCACTGGACCCCAAGATTCCAAATATCCAACCCACACCAAACATGATCACAAGAACAATTGTTATTATAGCTTTCTTCATGAGCTTCTGTAGCTTTCCTTCTTTTCCATCCTTTTTGCTACCATGACGAAGTACCGAGAAAAGAATGATAAAAAACATGATGGTGTTGAAGGCATAGACAAGTGCGAATGGAGTGATTACACCAAAATAGAGTGGCCAACTACTTGGGAAACATCTGTAAAATTGTGAAAGAGTAATAATAACATGTTGGGGGGTAGCTACAAGTAAGGCAATAGAATATCTTACTTATGCATGCAATAATATGACAGGGATTTGTGAAGTTATAAAGACACTACAGCTGCAGCATTTACTATGAAACTGGTGAAGAGACTGAACAACTGCCAGAGACACTGAGCAAATGCTAGAGATAGCTAGTGAATAACTGGCAGAGACTGTGAACAACTACTAGAAATACTGACCAACTGCTGGAATGAACACATCTAGACAAGAACAAGAACTGCTGTTGTGCTGAGATCAATATGATGAAGCTTCTATATACGTAATAATTATAAATTCTATTCACCATAATGTATAATATGTAGCTATAGCTTTGAAGTTAGCAAAATGAGTAAATAGGAAAGATGCTAATTCCACTCTTACTCTTAGAATATTTTGTACAGTGTAAATGAACCTCTGAGATAGGAACAGTCTTCCCATAAGGGAAAGTAGATCTGATCCCAATGTGTCATTTATTCACAGGTTCCATTGTATCTTAGTGTAAATGAACCTCTGAGTCAAGGACAGCCTCCCTACAAGGGACAGTAGATCTGATACCAATTTGCCCTTATTCAGATGTTCCACTGTATCAGTTATTGTTAATTGTTAGTCATGTTTCAATTCAACAAGATACAGTAGAACCTTTTAATAAAGGACACATTAGGATCAGGTTTACTGTCCCTTATAGGGAGCTGTCCTTATCTCAGAGGTTAAAATTAACCATTGTTCAGAGTTCTTTGATCTGTTATCAGAGGTTCTACTGTATTGAAACTCAAGCATGGCTTAATAAAATGACTATAATACACATTCTACATAGACAGTTGTGACATTGAATCATACAAGGGTAGAGTCTTTTCAAGGACATGTGATATGGGAGGATGGGAGGTGAAGATAGTTATAGAATACTTACATTACACTTGAGAAGGTATCTTTAGGTGGACTGGTAATATAAGCATCATGTGTTGGTCCAAGGAAGACAGCCACAACCACCAAAGGCAGGACTGGACATAATGAATAATAATAAGCCATAGCTAACCACATGCAAGAAAGAATATACAATTGTGGGGAAAGCTTATATAAGTATTAGAACATAATAAGATGTTTTCTGTACCAATTCCCTAGTGTTGGAAATAGAGGGGTTCCACTGTGTACATCCCACTATAGAAAGTTGCTAGCAAAGGATGTTTGCTTTATTTCTTATTGAGAGCTTGATATTAATAACTACAATTCATTCCAAGAGCTATATCAAGTCTATAGGAAATGAAGTTATAGTGAAGGTCCATTCTTTGGCTCTATTCCACCAATTAAATCCACCCTTAAATTTGTGAAGTTTGGGCAATATGATGAGATCACATAAACTGTTGTTCATTTCATCTTGCGTGTGGGTGTCCTCATTTCAGGGGGTTGAAATAAAAGGTTTCCACTGAACATAGAGGTAGTTGGAATGGTGAGTTCCACTGTATACAGGGGTGTTCTAATTTCAGGGGATTGGAATTGGGATAGAGGGATTCCACTGTACATAAGAGATAATTGTGGAAGTTGGAATGGAGAGTTTGCACTGTATATAGAGGTGTCCTCAACTGAGGGAGTTGAAAAGGAAAGGTTAGTATGAATAAGAGATAGTATAGCTAATTCATAGTAAAATTATTAGATATGTCAGACTTACTCCAAGATACAATTCCAACTTTAAGTGGATACTGCATCAGTAGGTTCTGTGTCCCCAACACTTTCACCAATTTAAAATACATCAGCATAGATTGACCAACTGTCACAGCAAAATAAACAAGGAGGAAATAGTGGACAAAAGCAGATGATGTGATACAGAGAGGCTTCCTCACTGCCTCTGCAACATCCACATAAAATCTTCCCACAAACGCAGATATTGTAAAGGATATGTATAAACCGATCAGTGCAAAGCACAAGTGAGCCAACAGCTGACCGTGAGTAGATGAACGAAGTTTGCTATAATTTAAAGTGAATATTTACATCATTTCTAGTTGTTAATTAAAAGTGTGAATGTTATATGCTTAGCATAGCCCACAAGTTTACTGCTATCCCTAATCCTATACATAGTTTAGTAACTACAGTAGAACCTCTGAATAAAGGACACATTGGGATTAGATCTATTACTGTCCTTATCTCAGAGATTAATTTATACTAACCAGATGGTACATTTTTAGTTGTCCTTTGTATAGAGGTTGCCTTTATATTTGGATATTGGAGAGCCCTTTATCGGAGGTTCTACTGTACTTTATATAGGAACATAAATCCTTAGTTCTTTAACTCAACCTAGGGGTCCAGAAGATCTTGAAAGGTTGGTAACTTTAAGAGTGATGTTAGCAGAAAACAGATTGCTAAAACTTACCGAGATAGTAGATATGTGATGGCTGTTATTATAAGGAACACAGTAGAGATGATACCACCGATATAACTGACAACCTCTAGAAATTCAGAAAATACAGTCATTGGAGGTTCTGGAGGTGGATTCACATTCTGTAATGATAATAACAATGATAACAACAATAGCTACTACTATTAATACTAATAATACAGTGGAGCCTTTGATAAAGGACACTCTAACACTTGCTCTATAGTAGTTATTTCAGTGAAAGATACAGACATGACTTGACATGACATAAGTGACATTATAGTGATCATCATATCGTGTGCTTAGGTAATAATGCTTTATGTAGGCTCCTCCATGTAGCTAAAAGATTCAGGTTACATCATTGTCAACTGTATGGGCTAGGGCTAGGGCTAGGGCTAGGGTTGGGGTTAGGGCTAGGGCTAGGGTTAGATACACAGCACAATAACAATTAGCAATGATGTAATCTGAATCTGTTACATGAAGAAAGAGCCTTTATGTATCATTACCAGTTGCTCAGTAGTTGTTCAATAGCTTAGTATTTGAGTTACAATAACCAGTTAACAAGTGATATTATTGTAGTGGGTGTTAGTTATATAGAATAGGACATGACATGACATGACTAACCAGTAAAATTGTAAAACTTGTGAGATGGTCACACAAGCATATTATATTGTTACTGACACTTCTATTCTCAGGAACAAATCGACAACCTTCACTAGACCATCCTCCAATGCCATCTATATTAATGAACATAGCATCCATAAAATTATCTCTATGGGGCATTAGCTCAGCTACAATGAAACTTGGTTCAGGAATGTAATCAAATATTAAGGTGGCAGGATATACACACTTTGTGATCAGTGTTAGTTAGTTTTAATATACAATCTTGGTCATTATTGGACATAGGAGGACATAAATAGCTGTATAGACTGAAGCTCTATAAGACAGTTATTCCAGCTAGAATTGTTGAATGAATGATGGAAATCAGTAGTAATGGATAAAAGTCAGTATGAATTGAATGTAGAGACTATATAAAAAATAGTCTAGACCCTATAATGTGGGGCCATCCACCCTCAATAGAAGTATTAGCTATTATGATATGAAGTTCTATGCTAAAAAAAAAAAATACCAAGGGTCTTAGAACAGAAAATAAACAAACAGCAAACTAAACTGAGGTTGGGTTTTAGCAAAAAATAATGTTAGAAGTTGAAAAACAATAATATTATAAAATCTGCAGTTGTAGCTGATAACCTAAGACCTAGAGTTGTAGCTACAGCTACTGTAGTCATATGTGATCTTCATCATAATTCTCTAAGGAAGTATAATTTGTTACCAGATATTACCAGACATCCTTTGGTCAACCAAAAACACCACATAATATTATAGCTAATTTGCAAGTCAATAACTGTAGATTTACTACATGGAGTATGTAATTTATTAAATGACAAAGTTATAGAGTTACCATTGAGTGTGAAGTCCCAAAACACACACGTAGCAGAATCACCATTATCTAGATTGATGGGCTGAAAAAAAAGACACCGTTATCATATTGATAGCATCACATGTATTTACTCAGGATACCCTGAGATGCAGGGGTGATCTCATTTTAGCGGATGAAGCTCCATACCCCAGGAAATGAGATCACATTTTACACATTACTAGCTATACTATATTTACCTGAACTGATGAAAAATTAAACTGCACTGGTGTTTCTAAGTTTGTAGGAGGATCTCCTGGAGTAGAGAGACTATATATCACACTCTGGGGCGTTAAAGTTTCATTAAGATCTTGAAATACTGAACTATTAATGTCATAGACTATTGATACAAGCCTAGTAATATTCATGAAAAATGTTTCGTCGAGCAGGACGGAGGCAGTAGACTCAGGATTAAAGTCACCTTCAAAATCTCTTCTTACAATAGCACCATCTTGATTTTGAAAAGAAGTGATGTTACTGACATTAGCCCCATAATTAGCTTCTATTAACTGCCTTGGGATGTTTAAAGGAATCATATCTACGTGTATAGAGAAACTCTCCCGTTCAAAGGTTAAAGGTTGAACAGCTCCTGTGTTGTTTCCAGTCTGATTTTCAAAAGGAATCTGATCAGTAAGACTTTGAACACTTTCAAGGAGCCTGTAAAAAGTACAGAGTATACAATGGAACTTCTAAATAATTGGGAGCAGGTCTATTGTCTTATCTCAGAGGTTAATTTACAATATAATACAATGGGAGAAGGGCATAGGTGGTGGTAGTAGTGGGGGGTTCAGGAGGTTAAGCTGAAGCCTCTTTGATATTCACTTTATAAATGATAGCTAATTGATAAGGAAATTTGAGGATAAATTCAGGCTGGTTAGCTATGACATACATTCAAAGAGAATGCACTTTCAACCAGTCTTCTAGCCTACTTTTTAAACAAGAACTATTTTATTTGTAAAGTAAGTGTGGCCAAAAATAAAATTTTTCACCAGATTAAATATAACCCTCTTTTCTAAACTTCTGTTTATGTCCATAATAGGAACTCCATTTTCTATGTTTCAGGTATACTGTATCTATGGCTAATTACACTATCTTTGGTATGTTTAGGTGTGGAAAGTTCAAAATACCACATGGACCTCAGCATTGACATCAGTGAAAAACAATAAATAAAATAATATAAAAATAATGAAATAATGTTTTATTTATTAGCTTTTGACAATCATTTATATTTTTAAAATAGTGGAATTTCTCTATTCCAACTCCCTTGAAATAAAGACATCTCTGTATGAAGGACACTTGGATATGCCCCAAATAACAGCTTGCATATTTAGACTTCCACTCTCTGAAATGAGGATAGCCAATCTCTAATCTGGACACATTAATTTGCCCCAAGGTGTCCAGAATAGAGAGGTTCCACTGTACATTCAGGATTCATATGTTGGCAATATTGTGATTATGAGTGATCATTCTCCTAGGGAAGTAAGTGGCAGAAAATTACAGATTTAAATACCAATAATAACAATAACAATAACAACAACAACAACAACAACAACAACAACAACAACAACAACAACAACAACAACAACAACAACAACAATAATAATAATAATAGAGTACTAATTTGATGCTGAAGTCAATGTGATAATTTAATGATCTCAAAATTGCTGTTTCTCTACCTTTACCTACCTTAAACATAGCAAAAATATAGTGACAATGAAATTAACTTGATCTGTAGTACATACCTAGCTGAAGAATTGCTTATGGATTGGCTCACTGCAACAGCAGTTCGATTCTGGACTAGAATACCTTGAAGGGTATCCAAAAAATTATCTCTAACCTGCAGATCATAAAATATAAGCATTAATACATGGTTATTTTGTCACACTACTGAATTGTAGCTAGTTTGATGCTATATAGAGTAAAACTATTATTGGAACCTTTTCTCATATAGATTACATGCTTTTATTTCTTCTATAGCTATAGCCTCATGATAGAACACAATATTATTAATTCTTGAATAGAAAGACACAATGAGACATAGATATCCTCATTTGGCTGTGCTCAAAAATGAAGGAAATGGGGCTCCTTTATTCCTAAAAGGCTTAGAGTGTGGTTATTTAACTATAACTTCCTGTGTGAATGTGCAAAGGCTTCACTCACACATCCTGGAGTTGATTAAAAGTGTATAAACCCATGTATAAAGATTCACTATTATAGAGATAAATATAATGGAACAACAGTTATACAAAATATGGCATAACTAAAAGCAAATTGACGGTGGAAGGGCTACTATGACATGAAATGAACAAAAACATTATAGCATCCTACTTACAGAGGAACCTCTCCAGTCTGCATACCTTGGGACAAATTAAATTAAAGTGTCCTGATTAGGCCTTGACAAAATTTGCTTTTTTTAAAACCTATTTTGCTTTGTTTTTATGCTTAATAAGTTATTTTGCTTCTCTGGTTCACCCATTTTGCTCAGTCTTAAGCTTCTACCTATTTTGCTATTCCCTTTTTGCAATTAAAGAGTATTATTGTAACATAACAGAGAGTTCTAAGTTGTCCTCCAAAGATGACTGCTGCTGAGCTGTGAATTGTTGTAAAATTGAGAAAACTCTTTCTGCCGCAGCCGAAGACAGCTGTACTAAGAGAACCAGTTTGAAGCCAATTGCCTTAGAACTCTCTAGTAATTTAGCAGGAAGTGAACTCATTCTTTCCCCATTTTGCTTTTTTTGAGCAAATTGACAGCCCATTTTGCTTGAAGAATTGCTTCTTTCTTCTGGCTACACATTTTGCTCAAATTTTGCTGAGCAAATTTTGTCAAGGCCTAGTCCTGATTAAAGAGGTGGCCTTATTTCAAGGGATGAATGGTTAATAGTGCAAGTTATTATTGGGACTTGCCCAAGTGTCCTTGATAGAGTGGTATTCTTATTTCAGAATGTTGGAATAGAGGGTTCCACTGTAGTGAATACAGAGGTATTCTCATTTCAGGGAATTTGCAAGAACTCAAGTTCCCCTATCAAGCAATGTAATTTTCAAGCATCTAAAAATTTATACTGCTATCTCATAAGTGAAAAAAAACAAAACAACTTACATCAACATCCATCACAGACTCATTAACTAAAATCTGCATAACAGCAGACACTTGGTTTATTGCAGTAGGTTCTAGTTGTGGATCATTCTGAACAGTTTGACTAAGTCTCATAGAAGCATTTATTGCTGGTTCCTATAAAAAAACAACAAAAAACAAAAAAAAATCAACAAACAATAAAAAAAACAAATTTAGGTTGCTATATTCAGACCACATCAAGGTCAACTAACATCATGTAAAATGTTTGAGAGAACTGAGTATTATTGGGTATATAAGGACACTAAAATGAGATTCATGTTTCTTAAGACTCTTAGAGCATTGGATTAGTCAGGTTATTATCACTACTCATTACACTATAGACTCCTAGAGCATTGGATTAGTCATGTTATTATCACTACTCATTACACTCTAGACTCCTAGAGCATTGGATTAGTCAGGTTATTATCACTACTCATTACACTCTAGACTCCTAGAGCATTGGATTAGTCAGGTTATTATCACTACTCATTACACTCTAGACTCCTAGAGCATTGGATTAGTCAAGTTATTATCACTACTCATTACACTCTAGACTCCTAGAGCATTGGATTAGTCATGTTATTATCACTACTCATTACACTCTAGACTCCTAGAGCATTGGATTAGTCAAGTTATCACTACTCATTACACTCTAGACTCCTAGAGCATTGGATTAGTCAGGTTATCACTACTCATTGAGTACTTCAAAGACTGTTTACATGTAAACATAATGCAAGACAGTATACAAAGATGGCATCAAAAATTTTTTAACATGTTTTGAAGTACATATATACTCATGAAACAATGAATGAAACAATGAATCATTATTGTAATGACATGGAGTCAGATTTCAAGTTTCTATATAACCCAATACCATATCATTATCTAACATTTATAAAGATGAGCAAGTGAACTAAAATTAGGTCCATGCTGGTGTTATGTTGTGCTAAGCTCTAAACTCAAGTGATAGCTAAAAGATATAACAAGTTGAAATATGTAAAGGGGGTGGGGGTGGTGAGTGGGGGATGGAAGGTGGGGGTGGGGGAGGAATCTAGGTACATTCTTATTAAATATTTTTGTGGTAGGTAGAACTTGACCTCTTTTCAGGAGGCCTGATAAGTAAATATATTGCTGTTAGCTTTTTGTATTCTGTTTTATATATAACCTTGCAATGTGCTTGTTATGTAAATAAAAGCATTCTAGTGAAAATTTAGAAAACTTATTAATGTTGTCCTAGAGTATCTATGTACATTTGAAGCTCATTATCCACTTCAGCATTGGCTTGATTCAAAAAATACATGCTGCATGTGTAGATAGTAGCTTGTATAGCTAGCCAGTTTAGTATGTATTTCTTGTTCAGTAAAATTAGTATTGGAAGTTGCTGGAGAATCTCAACAAAGCAACACGTCAATACTAACACGCAATTAATCTGGCTAGCTATACAAGCTACTATCTACACATGTATGTATCTTTTGAATCCAGCCAATACTGAAGTGGATAATGAGCTTCAAATGTACATAGATACTCTACACCATAGGACAATATTAATATATATTAATATTCCATTTTTTACTAAGTTTTCTTGATTTTATGACTTGTAGCTACAAACCTTACCATTGAAAGAATACAAATGTTAGGATCTAACATTTGGCATTGCTCTACATTTGGATCTAGCCAGTTTGCAGGATTGATAAAGTCACCACGACAAACACGTGTAGTGGTTGCATTAAGGATTTCAGAGATATTTCCACATGGACATAACTGTGTCACTGTTCCTATGTCAGATTCATTCCAGAAGGCTGTGATATTTGGTCCCATATCATATACAATAGTTGTAGACTCTTCCGGACATCCATCTATACACACACAATGATCACTATTATAATGCGATATCATGGAACCTCTCTATTCTAGCCCACTGAAATGAGAGATACCTCTGTATACAGTGGAACTCTCTCTCTATTCCTGTATTAAGGACACTACTTGGATATGTCCTAAATAATAGCTTGTGTATTAACATGTTCAAGGTCACCCCTCTAATCAGGAATAATTTCCCAAGGTGTCCAAAATAGAGTATTATCTTCCCTTGTAAATGTGGCTGCATTTAGCAAGTCTTACCAAATCTGGTGATGACAAAACTAGCAAGATTGAATTGTTGAAATTCTGGATTGTTCATCAAAATATTTGTTAGGTCACGAGAAGTAATTCTTCCCCCAACAAGCCAAACAGTTCTCAGACTGGCTGATAGTGACTGTGTGTCAGTTGCTTGTCTGTAAAAGTACAACCATTAGCTATAACAATATCCCTAGGGCATCCTAGAGACCATGAAAGCTCTCTTTCTTGTCCAACCAGCTGCAATGTGTATTAAAATTAACCCAACTTCATTCCCTGAAATGAGATTTGTCCCAAGGTGACAAATTCCACTGTAGCTGTATATTGCATTGTTGTACTTCTTGGGAAAAAATGCAAGATAGACAATTATTAACACTTGAATTAAGGACTTGCATGCACAAAAGTTAATTCAATTCTACTTCCTGAAATGAGGCTATCCTCTAAATCAGGACACTTGAATTTATCCCACGTTGTTTGGAATAGAGATGTTACGCTGTAGTCAGAAACAATACTGTGTTTCTAAGTAGTAAAGAGCCATGGGTAACTTCACTTTACCTTTTTGTTATTGGAGGAGATGTGGTAGTCTCTGTAGTCTCCATGATATCGATAAGTTCTGTTCCATTGAACGTAGAAGTCACAATATCAGTTCTCAAGAAAAATTCCTGCAACTAAAATTGAATAGAAATATAAAAAAAATGTTGTCCAGCTGACTTTGACTTCAATATTAATTAACTTAGCAACTTCAAATCTCATACACAGTTACCTTCCTTGCTTGTGTAAAACAACTGTTCTTTTGAGCACATTGGTTTAATGCATATACTGTAAATCTGAGTTGAAATATTTCGCATTTTTTTTTGTTTTGCAAAGTACCATTAATAAAGTTATTCTGCAAAATTTTAATTTCAGAATGATTTTGGCTTTCAAAAATGTTTGCTATCAAAAAATTCCAGATTTAAGGTATAATATTATATGCAGAGCAAGTGAGTTTACTTTTTTCTCTATGGGATATACATTACAAATGATAGTCAGTACACTCTGTTATTATTATACTAGCAAGTACCCACCACACAGTGACGCTAGGTGGGGAGTTTGTGTAAATTAATGCGGCTTTTTTTCACAAAATATCATAAAATTAAGTTTGCAGTCCTAGTTAGCATCAGAGTGCTGTTTGTACAAAGGTATGTATATACATACAAGTGTTTTATTATATAGATTATGGTATGCATAGTCCCTTTTGATATTTATAAACCATATAAAGACTATCATAATTATTATGATAAAGTCGTTTAAACTGTTCCTCTGATGGTTATCATATTTGAAGTCAGTAACTGCCCTCAGTGTCTGTTTTGCACTATTATAGAAACCATGATCTGCCCACAAAATGGCTTCAGGCTTACTCTATATCATTATGTTGTGGACAACCCAAGGTTTCTAAAATAGAAAAGTTCCCACTAAGTAACCTGTTGATGAAAACTCTAATTGTAACACAATTAATATTTACTGAAAAATCTTGTAACTATATCAGTACATACCTGTTGAGTAGTATTCGCTGCCTCCTCAGCAGAAATATTACCAAATGTCACATCGATAGTATAAGTGAAAATACCTATAATAATAAATTATCATTAAATAATGGTGGAGCTATGAAGAGAGATATTTGGGTATTTTCAGGAGGCTAGAAAGGCTGCTCTTGCAGTCATGCAAAAATTTTCAATAATTGTTCATAATTATACTAATAATATTTATTTTGTGAGGTTTCTATAATCATGAATAATATTAACACAACAAATAATACAATATACTGTTAAATTCAGTTTTAGGACATAATTGTAGTGTCTAGGTTGCTCCAGTACTACTTACTAACAAGAAACACACCAAACTGGCAAATTATACATCATGCTACTTATTTTATGCCATAATAGAATCTCTGATAAAGGATCCTCAAACCTCTGAACCAAAAAATGTACCACCTGATTTATTTAAAATTTATTAACATCCCAACTTTGAAGGTAAGTATAACCTCTCCTTAAATGGGACAGTAGACTTGATCCCAATGTGTCCTTTATTTAGAGGTTTCACTGTTATGTATATGTGAAAACAAAGTGACGGTGAAATTGACCCGACTTATGGTAGTACTTTACCTTCAATATCAAAAATGACTTCACGAGATGTAGCATTTCCTACAAGATTAGAAACATGACAGACATACAATCCTCTATCTGTGTGTCCAACTCCCTCAAATGTCACATTCCCCTCATCAGTCCTAATGTTATTTCCATTAACAGGAAACTTTAAACCTCCTTGAAGAACAGTCCACGTGTAAATGGGAGGAGGCTTAGCAGTAGCAACACATTGAAGGGTGACATTAGCATTAATTTCTGCATCTATGTCTTGAGGTTGGACAATAATAACTGGAGGGATTGCTAGATTAAGAAAATAATAATTATAAAGTAGTATAGCTTTTAGTGGAATCTCTCTACTCTGGAACACTTTCAGACAAAGTAAATGTTCTGATTAGAGGAGCGTTCTCACTTCAGGGGGATTGGAATTGGGTGTCTTTGTTCAGAATAATAGAGGAATTCCACTGTACACAGAGGTGTATTCATTAGGGAGTTGGAATAGAGGGGTTCTACTGTTACGTATATAGAGGTGTCTTCATTCAGGATAAGGGAGTTGGAATAGAGGAATTCTACTGTACATAGAGGTCTCCTGATTTGAGGTTGTTCAAATAGAGAGGGGGTTCCACTTATTTTAGAAACATGATTCTCTTAGCTAAATGATTCTGTTACTATACTACAAGATTCTTACAATCAGAAATTGTGACAAAAACATTAGGAAATTGTAACGTAATATCTTGAAGAAGGAACACAGGGTTACTTATATCAATAGAGAACACTTCATCATTTGGTTCCTCTATAGAGTCATTAACAATGGATATCACTTCACATATCTGACCACCAACAGGAGTGCCATTTCCGAAAGATAGAACTTGATCAGTGATTGCATTAAAATCCTGTGGTGAATCTAATACAAGTGAAAGATGACTATTGTAATACATAATAATAAACATAAACATAAACATAAACATAATAATAATAATAATAATAATAATAATAATAATAATAATTATTATTATTATTATTATTATTATTATTATTATTATTAAATTTTATATACGGTCATAATTAGTAACTTACTAGCAGTGACTTCAGTTGTGTCCAATCTTAATTGAATATCTTGTCTTATAGCTGAGATGTTATCCAGAGAAGGAGAAGTGATGTTTTCCAACACAACACATATTGTAATTCCAGCTTCATGTTCGTATGTTATATAGCTCCTACTATTAAATCCAAATGCCACCTCTGCATGAAACATGTGAAGTAGTTTGTTAAGCAAATGGTATACATATTAAAATCTAATAAGAGTGCAGCCAAACCCATCCCTCCTTTTAGAGACAAAGAAATAAAATCTAGAAGGAGTTTCACTGTATACAGAGGTGTCCTCATTTCTAGGGATTGGAATAGAGGGGCTTTATTCTATAATTCTTTTTTGTTTCCGAGTACAGCATACACGCATGCAAAGATTTTAAATGGTAGCACTTACTTGTGTCAATTAAAACTATTCTATGGACACCATGTGGCAAAATTCAAGTGTCCTGATTAGAGGGATAGACAAATTAGAAGGAAGTGTCCTGATTAGAAGGGTGAAACAAATTAAAGTGTTCTGATTAGAAGGGTAGAACAAATTAAAGTGTCCTGATCAGAGGGATGGCCTCATTAACCTTTATGAATGGAACTATAACAGAAATAGTCCATAGCATGAGGTTTGCTTTGCTTGCCTTAATAATTATAGTAGAGATTTTCTAAATCAACTATACTGTGTGGCTAATGCATGGCTTTTCCTTCCATGACAATTATCCGCATTTTATTATGTAATGGATTGAAATATTACTCTACGTACCATCAAAGCTCTGAATAGTGACAATAGTGGAACTAGGTACAACAACATCAGTGAGAAACATGTCTGTCTCTAGGTATAACCCAAATTTCTCATCTGCTTCGATAAGACCGTCTGCTCTAATAGATATGTTTGCAAGTCTTGTCTCTCCAGATTCACTGCCTGAGGAGAATGTTAACTGTCCTATTTCTCCAAATAGACTTTGGTAGTCACCAGTATCTGAGTAAGGAAGAGAAATAGGGTAATAGACATTGTAGTGGACCTAACCTAACTTCTAGCTATATGCAGAGGAACTCCTTTATCCCAACCCTTAAAACTAGAGGCTCCCTGTACACTTTATCATGCACATTTGCTATACAAACTGGTATGCTTAGCTGTTATTAATACAGCTTCTGTTTACCTGGATCTGAATTAGCTAGTAGAAGAGTATTTGTTTCCCCTATAATGGTGGCATTAAATCTGATAGAAACAGTAATGTTACGCTCTAAAATGGCACCATCCTGTAAAGTCATCACAACAGGAACACCAAATATCCCTGCACTCTCATTTGTAGTGTACTCTAGTTCAGTGAAGCTGATAATGGCACCTATGTATAATTATAGAAGATAATGCAATGTGATATGTGATGTGATGTACATGTTATGTGATGTAATGTGACAAAGTAAATAACCTACAGTATAGCTAACATATCCTTCTCATTAGCACAAAACTGTGTTCCTAAAATGCTATAATTATCATTACCAAATTTAAACTCACTAACATTAAGCTATAATGCTATAATCAAACTCACGGTCATTATCAATGATGATAACTTCAGAATGATTTTGTGACTCAATGAAAGTTACAATGGATGAATCACGTTCTGTTCGAGAAATTATCACTGTGAAAGTTTCATTTGGCTCCAATCTGAGGTCATCTGTTATAGATATTCTAACTTCAATAAAACCTTCTTCTTGTTCACTAGGAACAAAAGATCTTTGTTCTTCAGGTTCTATGAAGTCCTCACTTGATATGGCTGGAGATAAATGTAGTTAGTTACATTCTATATTCTTCCAGAGTCCTTGATTGCTTGGGGTACACATTTGGTATTACATGTACAGAGTGTAATCCCTCTATTCCAGCCCCCTGAAATGAGGACACCTCTCTATACAGTGGAACTTCTCTATTCCAACAACCCTCTCAAGAGGACACCAGGATGTGTTCCAAATACAGCTTGTGTATTGTATTTCAAGCCCCTAACCATAACATTTTAATTTGCCCCAAGATATCTAGAATAGAGAGTCTACAGTTTATAAGCATACACTATTGAACTGGCTAGCAACACAAAATATACATGTGGAAGTTTGGAGCATGCGAATCAAATGTATCATGGATGTGTGTGTGGCCAATAATTATATTTATATGACTAGCTAGCACAAGAACAAAATACAGTTTTATAGCTATGTATCACCTTCTCCAGAGATTGCAAAAAAGTTAATTGAAGCATTTCGCTGCAAAATTCCACGTCTTTGTATTGTAAAGATTGCTGTTCCATCATCTTCATTCACTTCATATAAGTTGGCACTAAAACCAACTTCAATACCTGGTAGAGACAAAAATATCTGTAGATTAGCGATTTGTTACAAGGGAAATAGCATGCATGGTGTGCTTTAGCTAATAGGCAGCAATGTCTGAAAGCATGCTTATAACTTTGTTCAAAAAATTCTCTATTCAACACACTTTGGGACCAATAAAAGTGTCCTATTTAGAGTATAGTGGTCTCATTTCATGGAGTGAAATTCTTTTGATATATATACATACAAGTTATTACTTGGGACATAACCAAGTGTCCGTGATACAGGGTTTCTTAAAACATTTAATAAAAGATTGATTGTGAAGGCTCAAAACCTCTCAATACCCTAACTATTTCACAGGTACTATTGGGTAGTTTGTGTAAGTACTTACGATCATCATCAATAACAGTGATAGTAGTGGATGTTTCATCAACAAGAATAACTTCATCGATATCACTTGTAGCAGTAAGTTGGAATGTTTCATTCACCTCTAGAATTGAATCATCTATTACCAGGATGTCAATACATCTCTGTGACCCTGTTCTATCTCCAGGTTCAAAGAATATTAATCCATTAGAAGAAATGCTAAGATCGGGTGGATTGGAAATGGCTGTAGTGAGATTATAAATGTGACATCATTATAACCAGTTCTAAAGTGAGTTGTTCTTACAACTATATTAATTCAGAGTTAAAATACAAGTATAACTGTGATGTGGTACTGGCCTGAACTACAAATACCAATGAATTGTGGTAACTCAGCCTCAATTTAGTTATAAGTAAACAGAAAAAAAACCCTGCTTATTATTATACTCAGTTACAAAGTGTGAAGAATCTAGAGTAATACATTTTTACTGTAAATCAACGATTATTCACTTACCATTGATTGGAATTTGGCTGACTGTGATAGATATCCTTCTTTCCAGAGTTCCATTTGTTATATTCATACAGATACCCCCAAGAAGCATCCCTGCACCTTCTGCAATATCAGTCTCTGCTGGTTGCACCAGCATTACTTGTACAACTGCATCAATAAAAGACACAGCCTTAATAGTCATGAAAGAACAATTCAGCAGGATTTTTGTTATTCTAGAAACCTTTGACCACAAGATAGTGACAGAGAGTGGAGCCAAAGGCCATTATATGGGTAGACTACAAGATGCTATAAAACTGAGGAAGAAAACTGTTAGATATGGTAACCATCAAAGGAGATTACTGGCCATAAAAATAATCTTAACTTATTACTCCAAAACCATCAAAAAGTACTACATTTT
Source organism: Diacarnus erythraeanus (assembly GCA_964016965.1). Lineage (NCBI taxonomy): Eukaryota > Metazoa > Porifera > Demospongiae > Poecilosclerida > Podospongiidae > Diacarnus > Diacarnus erythraeanus. The sequence continues at coordinate 3,900,339 of OZ024682.1, forward strand.
TATGGAGCTTATTTGAAAGCCATCAATAACTTCATATTGAAACAAAGACATAATACTGTTGTTAGGGGCGTAACTTCATATTGAAACAAAGACATAATACTGTTGTTAGGGGCATAATGAGTATGATTATGTGTCAGCCTATGTGCCTTTAGTTGACACATCTCTCTGTGAAGCAAAAGTCAGGGATGGGGTTTTAATGTAGTTTAGAATCACCATACAATTATGTATTATGTATTAAGTATTATTATTATTATTATTATTATTATGATGATGATGATGATGATGATGATGATTAATGATATATAGCAGTGAAACTCCTCTATTCCAACTAACTGAAATGAAGACACCTCTGTATACAGTTGAACCCTTCTACTATAAGTAAGATATAGAGAACCCTTCTATTCTAATCTCCTGAAGTGAGGACACCTCCATATATAGTGGAACTCCTCTATACCATACCTCTGAATGAAATAAGGATGCCTCTGTTTGCAAAGGAACCCTTCTATTCCAATCCCCTGAATTGAGGCCACCCTCTAATCAGGACACTTTAATTTACTCTCTAAGGTAGGTTCCTTATATTGAATAGATGTTCCCCAGCACTAAAAGTACAGTTTCACTATACATCATCAGTAATTCCATGGTTTTACTTACTGTCATCATTTAGTATTTCAAATGTAGCGGTATTCTCTGAAATGACTACTTGAGTATCTTCAGATATCATTGAGATTGTAAATGTTTCATTATTTTCCAGTATGGAATCCTGTATTATAGTGATTTCTTGGTTTATGCATCCAGCAGTCAAGCTTACAGGAAAGCCACTCAGTGGAGAATAGTCCTGTTCCCCTACAGTTAATTAGTTGTTATTAATTATAATGTACATGAGTCTAGAGATGACATAGTGGTCTCTATACACAAGGTTGTAATAGAGAGGTGAACTGCTTATACAGTGTTCTTTATAGACAGGCATCATCAGCTGGCTATAAGAGAGGTGGCCTGCTTATACTATAGAGAGCTGGCTGTTGGAGACATGATCTGCTTATACAGTGGCCTCTTAAAAACAGGCATTAGAGAGGTGACATGCTTATAATTACAGAGGCTTCTATAGATAGGCTTCAATTTGCTGTAGCCTACTTTTATACAGTGGCCTCTATAGACAAGTTTTTAATAGAGATATGGTCAGCCTATACAGGCTTCATGTGGCTATAGTCTTTCAGATATATAAATGGAGGTCTGCATGCAGTTTTATAGTAGTACATTATCATAGTAACTAACCATTTGCTGTTATGTCATTAGTAGACAGCAAAACAATCACTTCTCTATCCAGCTCTGCTCCAGATGAACATATTTGAAACATATTACCTGGGCCTTCAGTGACTTGAAATTCATTATTAGCACCAAAATTCACAGTTAAAACTACATAAAGTCAAAATATTATACAGAGTTAGAGCAGACATTATAAACTATAATGGAACCCATTCATTGAACCTCTGCACACCATGGAACCCCTCTATTTGAAATGAAGACACTCCTGTATGTAGTGGAACCCTAACATCCTGAAATGAAGACACCTCTGTATATAATGAAACCCCTCTATTATAACATCTTGAAATGAAGACACCTCTGGAACCTCTCTATTCTAAACTGAAGAATAGTGAATGCTATGTAGCTCCCCTAGATAAAGGTTACCCTCTAACCAGATTTACCCCAAGGTGTCTTGAATAGAGAGGCTCCTCTGTTAAAAAAGAATCAGACCTTTCTTTATTTTGAATACTAGTAGCATTCATGATAAATTATCAGATACAACCTCATAAAACATGTTTATTTGGTCTACAAAACATGTTTTGCATAAAATATTCTGTTAAGAAGTCTCCTTAAGAACATAGGGAGACAGTTTTAATAAGGTAACACTTTACCTGAAACATCACGAATAAGGACAGTTGCAATAGAGATTGTTGTAAAAAACACAGCCTGTGCGATACCAGTCTCCGTGGGACCTTCCACAAGATTGAATCTTATCTGGAAATACTCAAGTGTTTCTATTCTCTCATCATCTGGGCAGATTGTGATTGGTGTACAATTTTGCCCATTTATTTGCACAGAAGTTCTGCCACTTGATGGTATATAGTCACCATTAGTGCAGTCAGCATTGGCAACTAAATAAAATATATCAATAATATTATTATTATTACTGTTATTGTTATTATTATTATTATTATTATTATTATTATTATTATTATTATTATTATTAATGTTACTGTTATGCTATTACTATTGGTATTATTGTTATTATTGATATAAACATTGTTATAAATAAATGAACCAAATTTAGAGTAACGCAACTTACTAGAAGCATTTCCAACATCAGTAGAAAATTCAATAGGAATTGGTTGGGTTTCATCAATGTCACTTGTTCTCATTTCCAATATAGCATTCCAACAAATCTCTACACTATTCATACCTTCACTGACTTGGTATTCTGCCCGATCAAAACTGACTAAAATGATTGTGGCCTCTGTTGTTGGATAAATAGAATACAGCATGTAATATTCAAATAGAGTCTAATAAAGATGGGGTTAGTCCAGAAAAATAGGTCCTCTAAAGGATAACCTCTTGGGAAGGGGGTATTGATGAAGGGGATATGTTTGGATTAATGGCTTAGTTTCATTATTAAGAAGTAGGGGCTCTTAATAAAAAAGCAGTTATTTGGAATACTTCCAAGTGTTAGTTTTCTTAATATACGTAGGGATGACCTTCATTCCATGGGTTTTAGGGACTTGTGCTATATTATAGAAGGTTTCCACTCACCATCATCATCTAAGATCACTATATTCGCTCTGCTCATTACTGATATTCGAGGTTGTAATGCAGCTTCGGATACTGAGATATCAATTTCAAATACTTCATTGAATTCAACTGTGCCATCATTAATGATATTTAGGTTAAAGCAAAGTTGGCTACCAGTTCCCATTCCAGTAGAAAAGGTAAGTGTTTCCACAGAGAAGTTGAAATCCGCACCTTCAGTAGCTGAACAACAAGAATAACATCATCTGAAAAACCTGTAGCTACATTGATAGAGTGAAACTGAAGTCTATACAAACTGATATTATGGTAGATATAGCACTGTCACTGGACTATGGTATGCTTGGATGTTTTTGGATTAACAAAGTTTTAATACCAAAAAAATGGCTACCTTATTTCAATGATCAGTTATTAAACTGCTCCTTTGATGGTTATCACAAGTCAGTTATCTCTGTTTTAAAATCCTTTATTAAGTTATTGGAAGTCATAGGTTTCATAAAATAGTGATAAGCCTACTTTTTGGGCAATAACCCATGCTTATGTAAACCATCATGTCACACAGATAAATACAAGAGTATTGATGAAGGAGGTGATGTTATCTCCTTCAAGAATAAAGTAAAGTTATGTAGATATTTTCATGAAATTTTCAAGTTAATATGTTTGACAAATTTCAATTTTGAAAATAGTACCATCAGTTAATTAGTAATTTGATTTTTGAATATAATTTCAGAATGACTATGGTTTCTTAATATTATTTTATTCTAGAAACTGGATTATGGCATATAATGCATTTGTATACTATTACAGGCCTAAACACCATTTATACTTTATGCATTATGGATTCTAACTATGATGGAACCTAGCCACAAGGTTTTTCAGGAAACTGGATTTAATGAAGTGCTTATAAAATTGATATTCATTGCATCCTGCTTGTAGTCTTGTAATATTGCTAATAAGGACAAGAATTGCTATGTTTAGGGATTATCCTGTGACTGAAGAAGAAAAGCTATTTTTGAGCCTGAAATTTCAGATAAATATATAGCTAGAGCTTGAATAATCTAAGACTCTACTATAATATTACCATCTAGTGTCCTTTGGTCAGCATCTTCTCTACTTGTGATGTTCAAAGTTATGTTTCTTGCCAGCTGTCCTGACGTAATGTTCACACAAATCTCACTGGATCCATTATTTTCAAAAAGAGAAATACTTGGAGGTAAAAATTCAAACATCACATCTAGAACAATCACACAGATAGTTTGTTATCATAAGTTATCTTAAGTGAGAGTATCCTATATAATTATGTATGGAAGCACTGCATGAAATAAATGCCATAAAAACATCTCTCTCAAATTTTATGAGAGTTTAGCAATACAAGTTTTAGTAACTTGATAAGGTATTGTTAAATCCAAACTTTCAAAGGAAACACATCGTCATTATTACCACAATTGCATCTCCACTGTAGTTACAGTGGGATCTCTGATAAAGGACCCTCCAAATAAGGACAACCTCTGTACTAAGGACAACTAAAATGTACCATCTGGTTTATCTTAGTGAAGATTAACCTCTGAGATAAGGATTGCCTTTCTACAAGAGACATAGACCTGATTTCAATGTTTCGGTTACACTGTAAGTTAACCTCTTGAGAGCCTTCCTACATGGGACAGTAAACCTGATCCCAATGTGTCCTTTATTCGTAAGTTCTAATGGTGAATCTTTGTACAGATATAGGCCAACACTATAATAGTTATACTTACTATCTGAATCAACTATGGTAACATTAGTTCTTGAAATCCCAAATATAACAATACCCTCTTCTTCATTACTGGAAAGACTCGCAAAGAATGACTCATCATTTTCAAACAATCCATCTGAAACTATATCCACATCAACACTGATCATAGTTTGTCCATTAAAGTTTAAAGTACGAGGGTTAGAATTATAATCGTCTGTTGATGCCAAGACAGGTGTGAGGTCAAGAGTTACTGATATGGATCTTTCTGTTTGTCCAGTTAATGAAACACTTAATTGAAGTACTCCCTCACTTTCAGAAATTGAGTACTGGTCTTGAATGAGCTCAATCACCACAGCTAAAGGTAATGGAAGATGTTACCATACATTGTGAGTATTATTGAAGGAAGTTAGGAATAGAGGAGTTCTGTGGTCAGAATTGTCTTAAATTCAAGGGTCAGAATAGAGAGGTTTCATTGTATAAGGAGGTACCCTAATTTCAGAGAGTTGGAATAGAGGAGTTCCATTGTATGCAGAGGTGTCCTAATTTCAGGGGGTTGGAATAGAGGAGTTTCACTGTATACAGAGGTGTCCTCATTTCAGTGGAGTTTCACTGTATACAAAGGTGTCCTCATTTCAGGAGGTTGGAATAGAGGATCCACTGCATACAGGGGTATCTTTATTAATGTAAGTTGAGATTCCACTGTATATAGAGGTGTCCTCATTTAAGTGATTGGAATAAAATTGTTCCTCCATTGAATCCTCATTTAAAGAAATTCTACTCTGCATGCAACTTAATATGAAAATAATCTATCTTACAATCTCCATCATCATTAATTGTGATGTTGAGTTGGTTTATAGGTAACACCACAGCTGGGTCAGTGGTAGTGAATGAAACTGTATTGATTTCCGGACTCTCAACAATGGAATCTTGTGTGGCATTAAAAATAACTGAGAGTTGTGGAGATGCTTCAGAATTGAAAACTAACTGGTTGGTTGAGAGTGAAAAATCTGAATGAAAGATAGACAAAAAAATGTACAATAAAATACAGATAGGACTATGTGGAGGAAGCGTAGAGTGATTCTGGATACTTTGGGACAGATTCAAGTGCCACAATTAGAAGTATGGCCTCGTTACAAGGATGAAGTTCTATTAATGTTAATACATAAGTTCACAAGCTGTTATTTCTTTAATATAAATGTGTCCTCCTTTCAAGGAGTTGAAATCAGTTAAACAAGACTTGATTGCTAACAAAATCATTTTCATTTATCACTTAGCATGACACAATCAGGTCAAGCATGCATGCAAGACCACTCCCACTAACTATATTAATAAAGTTTTATAAAGTGATCTGGCTCAAACCAGAGCAGCTGGACTTAACTGTCTCTATAACTATGAATTGTGATGTAACTCCAATAACATGGCATGCTTTTATAGATCTTATCACATAAAGTATAGCTATTGGTAAAAGTAAGACTTTTTATAAAAATTTAGGACTGCCCATAACATAATGACAAAGTCAGTGCTGCCAAAATAATTTTTGTGATATCCTAAGTAGTCAACAAAGTTATCTAAATTTTTTCTGTACCAAAAAATTCAAAGAAATCCAAGCATAATCTTTATCAAAAAAATGATAGAATCGAATGAATGGCTTATGACATGAACTTTTATAGCATTTCGACACACCTTTATAGCTAAGATCAGTGTTTGGTTTGATAGCACTTTTAAGGTACATTAAATTGAACACTTAAAAGTGTAGAGATTTCAAGACTATTTCTGTGCTACGGCTGGCTAGGGTTAGGTTAAAATCCAAATTATTATTGATCAAATCCAAAGTAAATATCAAAGTGTCTAAAATCCAAGCAGTTTGGATAAAATTTTAGACTTTGGCAGCACTGCAAGGTGGAGGTGAGATAATGATAGAGGATAAGCCTGAAGCAGACCATGATTTTACATTACATCATTACTATTACCTCAACACTGGTTAGGGCTAGGGCTAGGTATGGTGTTGTCATACAATGTAAGGAAATTTACACATAGAAGTGAGTGAGGAAACTAACTTACTATGGAGACCATCAAACGAACAGTTTAATGACTGATTAAAATAATATGGTTTTAAAACCTCTTTACTTAAAAAAATACTATATACGTATACCATAGTCTAAGTCTATTTGGTATTGGTATTTATAATTATATTTACCAGAGCTTTGTTCTGTTACTAAAAATATAGTGACATCTCTCCTGGGCACGACATCACCAACAATACTCAATATTACATTAACTTCTCCACCTTCTGTAAGTGAACTTGACTCCACTGAACTCATAAACTCAATCACTATAAAATTTACAATAATTATAACGACAACTATAACAACAACAACAACAACAACAACAACAACAACAACAAGGGTATGCACTCTTTATAGAGAACTACAGTGTTTAGCTACTTCCAAACATAAACTAAAAGAATAGTCTGTGTTTATAGATCAAGAGAGTTAAGTACTGAAATATAGCCATATCTCTAATCATTTATTCATACAAATACAATAAAGATAGTTTAATAGTCATTTAAAATTGCTTCTATCCCTCATCCACTATGAGCTAATTAAAACTGCTAGAGTGCAGTGGAGTCACATTACTACAATTGAAGAAGATTTATTCATGCACCATAAAGGAAGTGCATGACATTACTATGGAAATCACTTACTGGTCACATCAGTTATGTTTATACTTTCCTCTCCAATGATAATGGCTACTGCTTCATCTTCAGAGGTAACTGATACTTGGAATGTTTCTATGTTTTCCACAAATTGATCTGACTGGATTATGATAGGTAAACAACTCTCTGAATCTCTTCTAAAATTAATGGTGGTGTTTATACCAATGAAATCTTCACCTGCTGCAAAATAAAGAAAAATTTATCATTGGTGACTGTAATAAACTGAAATTATTATAAAGTACACTCTGTCTAGACTTTTAAAAAACTCACTCCAACCCCCTGGAATTATAACACAGTGGAACCCCAATACCTTCAATAATGCACTCCGACACTTGGATGTGTCCCAAATAACAGTTTGTGTATTAATAAACGTTAATAGAATTTCACCCCATGAAATGAGGCAATCAGGACACTACCAAAGCGAGAAATTCTACTGTAATATAATAATACAGTCCCTAACTTTAAAGAAATAACATTAAAAAACAGACGGTGTTAGATGAAGTTATAGGTGTTGTGAAAGTGCTAGTAATTTCACACACAGCAAGGAATATTGTATTGATTTTTTTGTTTTTTTTCCACATGTTTTTCTTTTACTCTATACCAGATTATAAACAACAAACCACGTGACTTATCATGACTACACTTATACCCAAACTATGTCCATGGATATTTCTTGAAAAGTAATCATTCATACTTTATCCTTCCCTTCCTACTTCACTACCATTCACTCCTTTCCTACCACTCAATCCTTCCTTTCTTCGCTCCTCCTCCCACTCATTCCTTCCCTCCCTCCTCCTCCCACTCGTTCCTTCCCTCCCTCCTCCTCCCACTCATTTCTTCCCTCCCTCCTCCTCCTCCCACTCATTCCTCCCTCTTCAAAATTTCATGGAATATTTCATACCAGTAGCAGATCCAGCTAGGGTGAATACGTTCACTGTGATATCACGCTGTATGGAGTCAGGTCTTGAGAGTTCTGTGATGCAGATGGTAACCTCACCAACATCTTCCCTCACAGTTGTCTCACTGACATTCAATGATACCATAACAGTACCTAAATGGAAAAAAAGAAGTCACTAGATCCTCCAAGTGTAGAGTATCATATTCTACTCCTCCAAGTGTAGAGTATCATATTCTACATACCATTAATAACATCAGTGATGGTGACTCGTGACCGAATAATACCACCATCAATGTTAGCTACATCATATGCTTCATCTGAACTTGTTATAGTGACTTCCAGTGACTCCATAGACTCAATAAATTCATCTGTTTCTGCTCTTATTTCAATACATACAGGCACGGGATCAGGAGCAATGAAGGATTGTTCAAGAGTTAGAGGATTAATGTTATAATCATCTCCTGTCATAATAATGTGTGGTTATGTGACAGCACTAAAATTAATACACAGTGATAGTGTTAAATCTTCTATTCTAACTTCTTGAAATGAGGACACTTCTGGAACCCCTCTATTCTCACTCCCTGAAATGATACCTCTGTATATAGTGGAACCTGTCTATTTCAACCTTCTGAAATAAGGACTGTATACAGTGGAACCCTCTATTTCAACCCCCTGAATTGAAAACACCTCTGTATACATGAAACCCTTTTATTCCAATCCCCTAAAATGAGACACCTCTGTATTAATAACACTTGGACATGTATATCTATAGCTAACTTGTATAGCTATTAATGTATTTCCAACTTCATTCCCTGAAATGATGCCATCCTTCTAATCACAGAATTATAATGGTGTCTGAATAAAGTCCTCATCCAGTTTATTTCTGAATTTTCACCAGCCTCTTGAGTATATAAACAGGACACTTCCAGGTTGACCAATTCCTGGTTAGTGCTTTCTACTAGTGTGGCTAGTATTTAAGGCTGGCTACTATAGCTATCTGTAATTAAGTCTTGTTGGGGAAGACTACTATTTGAGGATGGCTACAATTCAAGGGTAGGTCCAGATCAAGGAAATACAGTCAGTATAAAGCTAAGTAATAAGAAAAACACTTTATAATTTAATATGGTAACACTACCAGATTAATGTAAATATTTGGATGAGTGCAAAGAGAAAGCATTATAATTATAACTACAAAACCTGTTTTCTTGATTATCTCAGGAATTAATGATAATTTAATAATATTCCTCCAATAGCCATAAAAGTCACAGACAGAATTGACATAATTCTAGCAACATAGCAATTTTTTACATACCAGAAGTTGTGATGTCTCCAACTTCAAATGTAATAGGTATATTTCGATCAATAGAGCCATTAAGAATAGCACAGAGTCTAGTCATGTTCCCTTCATTGATTATCACATTCGATGGTAGAATACTGAGCCGAAAAGCTAAATGAGAGGAAAGAACAAGAAATGCTATAATGAACCATTCTGGAAAATTGAGACATAATTAGTGACTTGATTAGAGAGGTGACCTAATTTCAGAGGGTGAGATGCATCCTGGTGTCCTTAAAATACATTTCAGTACTTGGAATAGAGGAGTTCCACTGTGTACAGAGGTGTCCTCATTTCGGGGAATTGGGTTCCACTCTATATAGAGGTGGACTCTATTCTAAGATATCTGTAACTATATGAAAATAGGAAACTGGATTATAATATCTCCACTCTTATCAGAAATCAGAGGACATTTACAATATACTAATATCTAGATATATTGACAGGTCAATATACTATATCTACTTACTGTCACTGTCTCTGATGTTTAAACTCAATATTGAAGCATCCATCCTTACAAAGAACTCAGGTGTACTTTGAATACTAAGGTCATAACTCTCATCATTTTCAACAATACCATCAACATTAGCCATTACATCAATGCATCGCAATGTCTGTCCAGAGTTGAAGATCACATTATCTTCACTCAATGTGAAATCTGAATAATAAAAGATGTCATAACATGAAAATACAATGAAAGCACTCTATTCTAACGTCCTGTAAGAGATTCACAATCAGTTGAGTATTATTGCCTCAAGTCAATAGCTAGCTAGGCTAATATAATTCGTTAGATAGTCTCAATCATATACTAAAATTAATTCAGAATTGAACATACATGCATATGGCACACACACAATCACATGATCAATATTTAAGTTTACGTAATGATGACGACAATGACTATACAACACACCCTTAAATAAGGACACCTTTATATACAGTGGAACTTCTCTAAATGAGGACACCTCTGTATAAAGATACTTGAATTTGTTCATAATATCAGCTTGATAGAACTTCATCCTGTGAAATGAGATTACTCCTCTAACCTGAATATTTTAATTTGTCCCAAGGTGTCCTGAATAGAGAAGTTCCATTGTATACATGTCCCTATTAGACATGTAAATCATAATAGAATGCTTCATTTAAACAATTATTCACAAATACTATTATGTGGGCATAAGGAGATGATGTTTACATGGGAGCCTACCTTGAGTAGCATTCATCTGTAGAATCCTAACTGTTAACATCAAACGAGGTTCAACATTGTTGGTGACGTTGATGCAGATGGGCACAGATTCATTTCCTTCTGTTAATATGATCACTTCTTCAGTAAATCCAAATATAATCATGTCTGCAACATAAAGTTTCAACATGTACTATATATAAGTTTATAGCTAGCTAGCAGGCACCTATAGTGAACTTATTCAATTAAAACTATATAGAACATTATTGTAATAGATGTATTACTGGGTACTAGTTAATATAAGCAGAACTATAGGAATTTATTCTAGTGGAATCCCCATTGCTCTAATCCTCTGGGGGCCATTTCAGGAAACCAGATAAGTGAATGAAGTGATGAAGTATATTAAGGATGATATAGGAGATGGAGGTGAAAGTGAAGGATAAAAGTTATGTATTGATAATAACATTCTTAAGATGGACTATCTTGTTACTATATCTGTGATAGCAGTACACCTTTAGTTTCACTATAATTATTATTATTACCAAAATTAGGAGTTCAAATTTTAATTGTTCAATAAAATTTAATTTTGGAAACAGTATTATTAGAATTAATAGGTAATTAAAATTAAATTCAAGCTTCGGAGAAAATATTTTACTTTGTATCTCACCAGTAGAATCCTCAATAGTGACAGTAGCATTCCGCTGATTTAATTGTTCAATAAAATTTAATTTTGGAAACAGTGTATTATTAGAATTAATAGGTAATTAAAATTAAATTCAAGCTTCGGAGAAAATATTTTACTTTGTATCTCACCAGTAGAATCCTCAATGGTAACAGTAGCATTCCGCCGATTAAGCAAAACATCAGAATCAGAAGTTAGGAAGATAAAGAAGGTCTCAAGTGGCTCAAATAAGTTATCCTCTGAGGCACTGATGTTAACACATTCTATGTTGCTGGATGACATATCATTGAAGACAATCACACTATTGACTTCAGTGTAGTCACTTTCTCCTGTGACACAAAGAAACAAACAGTTGGATTTAGGTACAACAAATCATAGAATTTTGATTAAGTAATTTTCTTCTGTTCAAATTTTTATGAACTTTTAGAAGATAATGTAATAATTACAATCTGATATTTTAGAGGTTGCAAGCATTCTTATATAGTTTCTTAAATATATAATACTTCATGTAGAGTGAAGCCTGTCAACCCTCTTGGGCTGTAAAAGCAGGTAGTCTTTTAACGGAGGTCAAAATCAATAGCCAGTACAAGCACTATTGGGACACACTAGTGGCCTATAATTTGAGAGCAGTGGTCTTATTAAGGGGTAGTCTGACTAGACAGGTTCACTGTAGTGGTCTATATAGAGAGGTGGTCTTATTAAAGTTTGATTAGACAGGTTCACTGTAGTGGTCTACACAGAGAAGTGGTCTGAATAAGGGATGGTCTGTTATAAGCTTAGATCACCTTCAGCTGTTATTTCACTAGTAACCAATGTTAGAACAACATCTCTTTGAAGATTAGTGACATCTGATGAAATTTCGACACAAACAGATATAGTCTCTCCTTCCACAATCTTGTAAGTATCATTATCAAGAGAAGCTACGATATCTTCAATGCTGACATCAACAATGATAATCTGAGCAAAAGGACCCACAGTGACCGCTGAATCCTGAGTTCTGATGTTAACAGTGAAAGTTTCATTTCCTTCGATAAATTGATCAGGGAAAGTAGAGATGTTAAAACAGACACTTGAGGAAGTGGAGTCAAGTATGAATGTGGAATTTTCCATTTGAAAATCATCATCTGTAAAGAAAATGTATCAATAATAATAGCTAGTCATCAATTTTTTTTTCTTTTTTTCTTTGACTGAGACTTTTCCACAATGGACCCCAAGACAAGCTAATGAGATATACATAGTTCCCTAGGTTACATAGAATGTATCTTTATCAATGCAGTCTAACTAAGTGTTGGACTCCTCTGAATACACACCCTGACACAACAACACTCTTAACAGATACCCAGACACCCTCTATATATAACTATACTATGTTCTGTACACCTATATCAGTGAAAAGGGGGCACTCTTTGTATCCAGGACACACTCTACAGTCACATGTATAAAAATGTACCCTCTCAATAAGCTGACACACCCTCTACCATCATATTATTGGCTTAATAAAATCCCATACTGTTGAAAATTCCTAAAAAGACACCTTTAGTCCAAAAAGATGACTTTGAGGTAGACATCACCAATTATACTTAATAAGTCTCAAATTGTACAGAGGCTGAGCTACACTATAATTATAGGTAAATTCTAAAGATGTACTTATTGCTGATCCGGAAACAGTTTGAAGTTGAAAGAAGAGCTGACGGTCCAGTGAGGCAGACCTAACTCGAACACACACCTCTTCGGTTTCACCTTCCATCACAACAATATCTGTTCTGTCAAACTCCAATGTAGCTTCTGCAAGAAGATCAAAACAGAGCCATCAACAACACAGATTATAATGTAATTACAAGGACAAAGTTTAAAATAATGAATTCATCACTCTCTATTGTATGCTGTGGCAACTCATTGGGATATTGCTGACTATCCAGCAAGCACTGTGGTTCTGAATCACAAGGAGAACATCCTACATTCACAAGAGGATACAGCAGATTCCATTGATTAACTGTCAATTTATTTTCACTATGTTTGAGGTTGGTAAAGTTCACAAAATCAATAATTTGACAATAATTATCATAATGATGATGATGATAATAATAATAATTACCGTATAGCGGGAAATTTTTGAGGGGAAATATCTTCATGGTTTTCAATAATCAAATTTATTTGTGGAAAAAAATTCGTGGTTTACAGATCGGTGTCGTCTCAGTTAAACCATAAAATTAAAAGTTAGTGTGTAAAACATTCGTGGCTTTATTCTAACCTCGAAAACCATAAAGATATTTCCCATCAAAAATTTCCAGCTATACGGTACCACATAGACCTCAGCATCAGTGAAAGTTGTAATACAACCTGAAAATAGAAATAACCAGAAGAAAACACAGACAAGAAATTTATCTATTATCAAGGTCAAAAGTCATTGTGGTAGACAGACATGTAACAGTCTAGCTAGCTATTAGTAACTTATGTGTTAGATGCTAATCCTTACAAATTAGTGTCTGTAAATTAATTGGTGTTCCATTATTATAACATAGCTTCTAGAATATTGTGATTTGTCTGAGTTTTGTATAAATAGATTGTATGATTTAAGTAGTTTAGAGTTCCATAATTTCAGAACTATAGTTTATCTCCTTGTGATTAATAACCACAGTCATTAACAAACTTAACAATGCATCTCTCATTCAGACTATCTATAGTGGGGCTTACTCCACTACCACTTCAATTAGCTACTCTTTCAGTTTGTAGTGACCATGCAAAATCAGAATGAAATGTTTGTGATATTCACAATTTGAGTCCCAGTAATATCTCATTACAATATCTTACACAAATTTGCAAGGCTAATGCAAACTGATGTACCCTAATATTGTGTAAGCTTGTTACAATGGCCATGAGGTAGAATCAATATTCATAGCTCTCTATTGAAAGAATATTTATTTTACTAACATTGTGGTGAGTTTCTGGTAATTAATGTAAATTTTAACACTCTCTGTGTCAATTAAGTTCCTATCATTAAGTAATAATTACAGCATTTATGGCATTCTAGTTATCAATTTTCACCACAATGCTTGCCTGTAGTGTCTATTATCTCAACAGTAGCACGATTGTCTGGCTGAATGAGGACTGCAGCATCTGTACTGCTTATAACTACACTGAAATCTTCATTGTCTTCAAGTACTGTGTCTGCTACAATGGTTATGTTATAGCACATCACACTCAGGGAATCAGGAGCAAAGATGATGGGAATATCTTCTTCAGGAATATAGTCACTCGTTCCTATAAAGGATCAAGAATGCTATTGTAAGGAGATTTATGCAAATGATAACAGTAGCAGCTATAACAACATAATAACAACAATTGTTTCAGCCTCTCATAACTTGGCTATTAAATGCAAATACTTACCAAATGCTGTTCCATCTCTAGTTGACAGCATGATAAGCACATCTCTTTCTAAAATCCCTTCTAGTGTTAAACAAACTTTAACAGTTCCATTAGATTCCTCTACTTCATACCTCCTCATAACAAAGAACACCTCAACAACTAAATAAATAATTATAACATTTTTTCTTTATGAGCATTGTAGTGCCACATTGACAACTATATTCAACCATCTCAAGAGAAATATTGGTTAATATATTTAGAGCAGTGCTGCTATTCTCTGTGAAAATGTACGATAGAGTAAGGATATTGTGGTAAATATTTCAATAAGGAGCATGGTAACTAAATTAGCTAAAATTTTAATTAATGATACTTACAGTCATTGTCCTGGATAATAACTTGTGTCTCTGATGGATTGAGAATAATTCTCTCGTTTTCTATATTAGACAGTAAACGTAGAAGGATAGAATCTGTGTCTTCTACTGTTGTATCATCTTCCAGTGTTAATGACACACACTCTTCATTAGATACTTGTGCTCCAGACATGAACATCACTCCTCCAACAAAAGGTTGTGATATCAAATCTAAAAAAATGTTCATTTTTGCCTCAATTGTGTAGTCACAAAGCATTCATAATAGCAATAGTAATTCACTACACGTCACATGATATAGAAAAGGAAGAACTCTCTGTTGATTCTTGTGTTGGAAGTAGGAAAGGTAGTGGTGACCTATAGCTAAAAGATGGCCTACACAAAGATTTCTTAAAGTCAAGACAGGATCAATAGTTATACAAGAGTGATGTATCACAATGCAAACTTCAAAGTATAGAGAGGGATGGACACTTGTAATACTATTGAATAGAATAATATATTGATGGATTTCTTGTACTACATCTCTCAAAATAATGAATTATTTGTAAGCACATGCAGTTCTATGACTAATTGTTTTCACAAGCTGGTGCATGTATAGAGCTTGCATAGTGTTCAGAGGTTGCATGGAGTACAAGTAAGCTTTGTTCAGAAAAATGTCTTCTTGCATGAGTGCCAGACCCAGGAGCTTCTTTTGGTTCTTAAGAACTACCCACCTTTTAGCTCCTTATGTGCAGTAAACACAAAATGTGACAACTACATCACATGCAGTTCTAGTTTATGGGTGTGGCTATCATACACATTTATAGGAATTATCCTCTAGAAATTCCTGTGACAGCCATTGTTTGTCATATTATGTCACTACCATTGGGAGGGTAGTGACAATGTCCTTCTCCCCCAAAATTTCGTGACAATGTCTTTCCTCTCCCCCCAACTTCTCTCTGATTAGAAAGGTAATTGCACCATTTCCCCTCTCCCCTCCCCCTCCCCTCCCCCTCCACGACACCATGAAGTCTCCACCACTAATATTGCTGTACCTAACTTTTATAACATCCATAGACCATACCCTTGTATTACAATAATGGCCCATCCACTTGAACTTGACTCTGCCAGATTATACTCTCTAAGTAGTTAATTCCATAGAAAATTCATTAGAGAATATAGTTGTTACCATATCTTTATCCAAGACACCCTTTCTGACTATACCTTGTCTTTCCAAAGGTGGTATCACTGTTAAGGATAGTGTAACCAGTTCACTCAGGCTGCCACTGAACACTGCCACACACACCCTCACTGTATCACCCTCACTAGCTGGAAGAGTCTCATTTGTGAATCCAATAGTGATCAGAGATGAATCAGATATTATAACTTCGGCAATGTCGTTTGGAATGTTAATGACATCTTCCAAAGCACTTAGCTGAATGTTAAAAACTTCAGTGTTTTCAAATACATCATCAGAGTTTATAGAGAGTTCAAAACATTGTGTATTTTCTGATTGGCTATCAAATGAAAGGATAATTTCTGTATTTGAATGATCATCAGCTGTTGTGTTGATGTCCATAAAATTTACATTCACTTGAACTGATCTTTCCAATATCCCATCCAATTGTATGCATACACGAGTTGGTGTTGCACTGTTTTCCACTACTGTATAGGAGGTCTGATTAAAACTAACCTCCACTTCTGCAAAGAAAAATATTTTAATTGAAAGGATTAGCAAAAGTAAGCATCTTCACTAGCCTAAATCTGGTGAGCTTAAATCTGGTGAGCTTAAATCTGGTGAGCTTAAATCTGGTGAGCTTAAATCTGGTGAGCTTAAATCTGGTGAGCTTAAATCTGGTGAGCTTAAATCTGGTGAGCTTAAATCTGGTGAGCTTAAATCTGGTGAGCTTAAATCTGGTGAGCTTAAATCTGGTGAGCTTAAATCTGGTGAGCTTAAATCTGGTGAGCTTAAATCTGGTGAGCTTAAATCTGGTGGGCTTAAATCTGGTGAGCTTATAAATTAATACACAATCTAATTCTACTATAACTTTGGATTAGAATGAAACTCTAATTCACATATATTCTATTCTATATGCTTCTGGCTGATAATAGTGAAATGCATAAAGCCTCATTTTACTGGTATGAAAATCAATTTCAAATTTCATACCATTTTTTAAAATTAATAATTATAACATTAGCTACATGGATAAAAATATTTGATGGAATCATCCGTTGGTCACCTGTCTGGCTCTATGAGCTGCTACGAACACTCTACACCAACAGTTTGTCAGAGCTCACAAACTTCATTTCAACTCAAAATAGCATATGGCACAACTGTTTGATCATGTGATCATGATATCATGATTAACATGAATGCAAATAATTGTTAATGTGTGTGATAATCCTTTACCATTATCAAAGTTCTAACAGTATCTTTACTTACCATCATTGTCCAATATAATAATCTGACCATTAGCTGGTACCACTGCAGTTATTGCAGGATCATTAAAAGCCACTAAGAAGGAAAATTCTTCAGTATTCTCAAGTATTTGATCATCATTACTTTGAACGGTGATACAGAGTTCAGTTTCACTTTCTGGAGAGAAGGTTACGGAACTTTCAATTGTTGGAAGGAAATCATCTATATAGCAGGAAGAATAATCAAAATGAATGAGAACTTGTGCAAAAAAGACAAATAAACAAGTAAACAAACCAACAAAACAAATGGTTGAGTGCTAACATACTGGTGTTAACATACTGGTGTTAACCAGAAAATAGGCTGCCTAGTTCTGAAATCATAAGCCTATTTTAGATACCTCAAACATCAAACATTATAATAGGTTCAAAAAAGCGCTCAACTCAAATGATGAGCTACATAATATTTGCAAGGCATTACCTCCAAGCTGTTCTAAAATAAACTCCACTCTAACTTCTCGTTCCAGCTCTATGCTATTATTGAGGCATAACATAGTGCTGTCTCCTTCAGTGATTTCGACTGGAGTAACTGGACTCAGGCTGATAACAGCCGTTGTGGAGTCTTCTATTATGACCTCAGCAATAGAATCACCTAAAACTATTCTACTATCGTTAGTGGCAGATAGAATTAAAAAGAAGTTCTCTTCAGTTTCGATAATATTATCTTGAGTGATTCCTATTTCTATGCACATTCTTGGACTACTGGTTACTCCAAAGTCGAATGTTGTTGGTGAAAATTGGAAATCTGTAGTACTTGCATTGCCTTCGGGTCCAAGATTAATAGCAATGGCTATGTTTAGTTCTGTGACACCATTGAGTACCACACACACTTCAAGTGATCCATTATTTTCACTGATCGGATATACTACTTCTTCAAACTGCAAAAATATGGCTGAGAAAAAAAAAAGTGTTATACAGTGTAAAGTAGCATAACAATAGTTTAATTCCATGATACAAAATCCTGCATTCGAATAGTGGAACCTTTCTATTCCAAACACCTCGGGACAGATTAATTTAAAGTATACTGATAGAGGAGTGGCCTCATTTCAAGGGGTGGAATTCTATTAATGTTAATGCACAATCTGTTATTGAGACATATCCAAGTATCCTCAATGCAGAGGTGTCCTCGTTTCAGGGAGTCGGAATAGAGAGGTTCTACTGTATAGCCAGCCTTTGACTATGCTTTATAATCTGAAATACAACTACAGTGAAACCTCTGAATAAAGGACACATTGGGATCAGGACTACTCTCCCTTGTAAGAGAATATCCTCATCTCAGAGGTACACTAGATTAACAAGATGGTACATTTTAATTGTTCTTTATACAGAGGTTGTCCATACTTATGAGAAGTTCTACTTTGCCACTGAGATTAGAGAAAAGAAGTAATAACCGGATCCCAGTCAATCATAATAGTGCACTCATATGCTACTTTATACACAATTCACAATTACTTACCATCATCGTCAATAACCAGTATACTTGCTTGATTAGACACAAAGAGGACTGAACGATCATCACTTTGAATAGTCACATTAAATGACTCCTGATTTTCTACTGCATCATTATTAATTGCCAATACCTCCACACATAAAGGTTGATTCTGATTGGCAACAGTGAAAGTAAGATCCGTATCTCTTCCTCGTCCTACAAATACAACTGAAGAAAAGAGAGCAAACAGTTATCTCTCATGAGTATAGACAAGGTGGAATGAGGGGAAGAGACCTTAAGCCCCTTTCAAAATTATTATCAATGAACCTTTGGCTTTTAGAAAATGTGAATCTTACCTCCCAAAATCATTTAAAAGAGCCAAATTATAATTATTTTCCTAGGGAGTATGCCCTCAGCCACCACTAGCTTACATGTAGGTATCATGCATTCTCTTCCTATCCCCATCCTATCCCCACCCTGACCCCACCCCTTCTTTCTCAAAAAGTTATCTACACCATGTTTGCTTTACACTCTAATACAAATACAAATAATATTATATATAGAGTCCCTGTGGAGTAATTCAGCTTAAAGCCATGAAAATGACTATTAATTCATAACCCCTCATTAAACTGTGGCTCAGTTATAAAGTGGAACTCCTCTATTACAATATCTTGAAATGAGGATACATCTGTATAGCTACAGTGGAAGCCCTCTATTCTAACCCTCTGAAATGAGAAGTATACAGTGGATCCCCTTCATTTAAACACCCTAAAATGTGGAACCCCTCTATTTCAACCCTTTGAAATGAAGACACCCGATATAAATAGAACTTCACTCCCCAAAAAGAGGTCACCCCTCTAACCAGGACACCTTAATTTGTCATAGGGTATCTGGAATAGAGAGATTCCACTGTGTAGCTAATTATTGTAAAACCTCTGACTATCTTTCTGTTATATATTACCTTCATCAGTGTTGATTGATAGAGAAACTGTCACATCCCTTGCTAGAGTTCCTTCAAATATTTCAATACATACTAGGTCTGTTTCGTTCTCCCTCAGTGGAATAGTAAGATTAGTGAATTGAATACGTACATCTACAAGTGAAAATATAAATAAAATTCATAGTTATCTGTAGTAATGAAATCTTATGTATAATATAGTGAAACCTCCAGTAAAGGACACTTTGAAATAAGGACAACCTTCCTACTTGTCCTCTTTACAATGAACAAAGTATTATATTTCTAATTAAGGACCACCTCTATATAAATGACAGCTTCCCAGATCTCAATTATATTGATAGGTTACACTGTACAATGATCGACAACCTCCATATAAAGGACCACTTCCAAAATCCTTGATAAAGAGGATTCACTATAGTGTGTACGTAACTTCATTGTATTATTGTATAGTGAAATCCTTTTTTGTATTACTTGGATCTTTCTAAATGAAAAACTCCTCTAATCATGTTCCACTGTACTTCATCTGAATAGTATACTAGCTGTGTATATATTAAACTTACCATTAACATCAGTTATAGTGATGACAGCCTGTGAATTTTCCAAAGGGATCACTAACCTCTCAGTATTACTCTCAATTGTAACATTAAATGTCTCATTTATCTCAACTAGCTCATCGGGAATAATACTGATAGTGAAGCAAGTAGAACCATTCAATAACAGAGGTCTATCGAGACCAATGAAGTCACTGCTTGTGGCTGAACCTTCTTGGGTTCGGATGGTCAATTGTAGACTGGTTTCTAGTGTGACATTATTTGTTATATTAATGCACACACTAACAGAATCGCTGTCCTCATCAATGACGTAAAACAGCTGATCGAGTCTTGCAACAGCAGCTATCAAAATAAACACAACACATGACATTAGTGAGAAATGTAACTAGATAGTAATATTGAACCAAGAAGCTTACTATAATAATAGCATTTGCTTAATTAGAAGTTTGTCTATTAATGGTATAATTGAAGGGGCTGAGAACCAGAGTGATGTAACCCTCATAACACAACTTTTACAATAAAGCTGTTAAAGTTTAGTATTGAATAGTAAAATTACTCTGAATAAGGAATCAGGTCTACTGTCCCTTTCAGGGAGGTTTCAGAGGTTAATTTGTGCTAAAACACAGTGGAACCTCGGAACACTTGAAATCAGGTCTACTGTCTTTTGTAGGGAGGCTCTCCTTATCTCAGAAGTTAATTTATACTATGATAAACCAGACGGTACATTTATACTGATGTTGTTCTTTCTGAGGGTCATTTATTAGAGATTCTAACCATTATATTGTGCTAGTTACTTAATCAGTAGAGGACAGCTACTTAACTTACGTCCATCACTATCTTCTATCACTACTTCAGCTATTTGCTGATCAAATTGTACAGATTCATCTGAACTGGTGAGGGAAACAAAGAAACTTTCTGCTTCTTCAATACTCTGATCAGAAATGATTGTGATGTTGATGCACTGGGAGAATATTTCCTCAGAAAAGATCAATTCTTCTGATATTGGTTGATAGTCAGTATCAGCTGTAAGAAATTACGTAGTAGTAGTCATAATAATAATAATAATAATAATAATAATAATAATAATAGTATTAAATGTTGTTGTTTTTTATTCATGTGACTTGTGACACAATATTATATTAATTTTGGACATTAGAATTCCTTGTACTACTTTGAAATGGCTTACAAATGTTGAATAAATTAATGATGATTATTAAACTATTTAATCTTTATTTCTAGTAGTAATTAGCTAGCTACTCACCTTGAGCTGAATTAGTTGCTAAATCTGGTGTAGCTAAATTTATAGTAATATTCCGTTCCAGACTTCCAATTAGTAACACACAGACTGTCACAATGTTACTATCTTCTATTGCCACATAAACCATTTCAGTAAAAGTGACAGTAGTAACTAAAAAATAAGAATTGTAACAATGAATCACAGTATTCATTATATTACCACATCCTCCTAATATGGCAGCAAATTAGTGGAAAATCTCTATTCAAGACACCTTGGGACAGAAAGCGTAGGAATGGATTTCAGGGAGTGAGTTCTATTAATGTTAATAAAGGTATTTAGAACATATCCAGGCAGGTGTTTCACTGTTGTCTACTCATACTACCAGTGCTACTAACACATTGCTACACTTAGACTACTGGTGCTACTCTGACTACCATACATCAAAAATGATGTAATTTGGATTTTGTTGCATGAAGAAAGATGTCAGGTATTTTTAGTAAAGGGTCCTAGGAGTGTGTACCTATTTATTTGGTAAAGGGTCCTAGTATTACCAATTTTGGTAAAAGATTATACCATGCTTAATGAATAAAATTTGAAAGTCCCTTGCTTGAGGTCATATAGGTAGAGAAAAAGCGAATCATTGTTACTTGGAATTACTTTACCAGATAACTGCTCATCATACGTAGCTTAAGATGATGCTAGCTATAGCTCTAGTTTTAATAAGGACAGTAGGAGAGGTATCATTGACCACATCACAGTTACTGGATAACCTACTGCAAATGCTTGAAACTAACCATAAAATGCATTACTTGGAATAGAGGGAGTGGTTACCACCCATTTCTCCCTCTTACCAAGGGATGATGTAAGATGTAGGTAACCACCCAATACTAAGTGGTATGAGGTTCTCATTCCCCTATTCTACCATGGGATGGATGTTACTACTCATTCCTCCTCTCTCGTATTAATTTAATACCATCAATATCCACTGTAGCCGTGGCTGTAACTTGACCCTCGATAAAACCACGATTTTGGATTGGAATAAAATTACTATATATTCTATATGCATCTGGCTGACGATATGATAGTGAATGTGTAAAGGCTGATATGGAATGGGAATCAAATTCAAAATTTATACCATTCCAAAGTTATAAAAGTATACTTTTTTGAATTTCATATAAAGTTTTACCTTTTCTAAAATCAATAATTAAAATTATTATATTACATGGTTAAAAAAATATGACAGTATCTTTACTTACCATCATTGTCAAATATAATAATCTGACCATTAGCCGGTACCACTGCAGTTATTGCAGGATCATTAAAAGCCACTGAGAAGGGAAATTCTTCAGTATTCTCAAGTATTTGATCATCATTACTTTGAACGGTGATACAGAGTTCAGTTTCACTTTCTGGAGAGAAGGTTACGGAACTTTCAATTGTTGGAAGGAAATCATCTATATAGCAGGAAGAATAATCAAAATGAATGAGAACTTGTGCAAAAAAGACAAATAAACAAGTAAACAAAACAAACAAACAAAATGGTTGAGTGCTAACATATTGGTGCTATCCACTATCCAGAAAATAGGCTGCCTAGTTCTGAAATCATAACATTGTCATAAGCTTATTTCTAGATACCTCAAACATCAAGCACCATAATAATAACACATAAGGTTCAAAAAAGCACTCAACTCAAATGATGAGCTACATAATATTTGCAAGGCATTACCTCCAAGCTGTTCTAAAATAAACTCCACTCTAACTTCTCGTTCCAGCTCTATGCTATTATTGAGGCATAACAAAGTGCTGTCTCCTTCAGTGATTTCGACTGGAGTAACTGGACTCAGGCTGATAACAGTCGTTGTGGAGTCTTCTATTATGACCTCAGCAATAGAATCACCTAAAACTATTCTACTATCGTTAGTGGCAAATAGAATTAAAAAGAAGTTCTCTTCAGTTTCGATAATATTATCTTGAGTGATTCCTATTTCTATGCACATTCTTGGACTACTGGTTACTCCAAAGTCGAATGTTGTTGGTGAAAATTGGAAATCTGTAGTACTTGCATTGCCTTCGGGTCCAAGATTAATAGCAATGGCTATGTTTAGTTCTGTGACACCATTGAGTACCACACACACTTCAAGTGATCCATTATTTTCACTGACCGGATATACTACTTCTTCAAACTGCAAAAATATGGCTGAGAAAAACAAACAAACAAAGCGTTATACAGGGTAAAATTACAAACACTTTGGGACAGATTAATTTAAAGTATACTGATTAGAGGAGTGGTCTCATTGGAATTCTATTAATGTAATGCACAATCTGTTATTGAAACATATAGATATCCAAGTATCCTCAATGCAGAGGTGTCCTCATTGGAATAGAGAGGTTCTACTGTATAGCCAGCCTTTGACTATGAAATAAAATGCTTTATAATCTGAATAACTGTCAAAATACAACTACAGTGAAACCTCTGAATAAAGGACACATTGGGATCAGGACTACTCTCCCTTGTAAGAGAATATCCTCATCTCAGGGGTACACTAGATTAACAAGATGGTACATTTTAATTGTTCTTTATACAGAGGTTGTCCATATTTATGAGGAGAAGTTCTACTTTGCCACTGAGATTAGAGAAAAGAAGTAATAACCGGATCCCAGTCAATCATAATAGTGCACTCATATGCTACTTTATACACAATTCACAATTACTTACCATCATCGTCAATAACCAGTATACTTGCTTGATTAGACACAAAGAGGACTGAACGATCATCACTTTGAATAGTCACATTAAATGACTCCTGATTTTCTACTGCATCATTATTAATTGCCAATACCTCCACACATAAAGGTTGATTCTGATTGGCAACAGTGAAAGTAAGATCCGTATCTCTTCCTCGTCCTACAAATACAACTGAAGAAAAGAGAGCAAACAGTTATCTCTCATGAGTATAGACAAGGTGGAATGAGGGGAAGAGACCTTAAGCCCCTTTCAAACTTATTATCAATGAACCTTTGGCTTTTAGAAAATGTGAATCTTACCTCCCAAAATCATTTAAAAGAGCCAAATTATAATTATTTTCCTAGGGAGTATGCCCTCAGCCACCACTAGCTTACATGTAGGTATCATGCATTCTCTGAAAGCCCATCCTATCCCCATCCTATCCCCACCCTGACCCCACCCCTTCTTTCTCAAAAAGTTATCTACACCATGTTTGCTTTACACTCTAATACAAATACAAATAATATTATATATAGAGTCCCTGTGGAGTAATTCAGCTTAAAGCCATGAAAATGACTATTAATTCATAACCCCTCATTAAACTGTGGCTCAGTTATAAAGTGGAACTTCTCTATTACAATATCTTGAAATGAGGATACATCTGTATAGCTACAGTGGAAGCCCTCTATTCTAACCCTCTGAAATGAGAAGTATACAGTGGATCCCCTTCATTTAAACACCTTAAAATGTGGAACCCCTCTATTTCAACCCTTTGAAATGAAGACACCCGATATAAATAGAACTTCACTCCCCAAAAAGAGGTCACCCCTCTAACCAGGACACCTTAATTTGTCATAGGGTATCTGGAATAGAGAGATTCCACTGTGTAGCTAATTATTGTAAAACCTCTGACTATCTTTCTGTTATATATTACCTTCATCAGTGTTGATTGATAGAGAAACTGTCACATCCCTTGCTAGAGTTCCTTCAGATATTTCAATACATACTAGGTCTGTTTCATTCTCCCTCAGTGGAATAATGAGATTGGTGAAGCGAATACGTACATCTACATTGAATATTAGTGAACATAGCTATAATACTACAGTTCTCTGTAGTAATTTACAAATGCATATAGTGAAACTTCTGGTAAAGGACACTTTGAAATAAGGACAACCTTCCTACTTGTCCTCTTTACAATGAACAAAGTATTATATTTCTAGTTAAGGACGACCTCTATATAAATGACAGCTTCCCAGGTCTCAATGTGTTTTATATTGATAGGTTCCACTGTACAGTATTATCTTTGAATTAAGGACAACCTCCATATAAAGGACCACTTCCAAGATCCAAATGTGTCCTTGATAAAGAGGATTCACTATAGCTAGTGTGTAAGTTCACTGTATTATTGTATAGTGGAACCCTTTTTTGTATTACTTGGATCTGAAAAACTCCTCTAATCATGTTCCACTGTACTTCATCTGAATAGTATACTAGCTGTGTATATATTAAACTTACCATTAACATCAGTTATAGTGATGACAGCCTGTGAATTTTCCAAAGGGATCACTAACCTCTCAGTATTACTCTCAATTGTAACATTAAATGTCTCATTTATCTCAACTAGCTCATCGGGAATAATACTGATAGTGAAGCAAGTAGAACCATTCAATAACAGAGGTCTATCGAGACCAATGAAGTCACTGCTTGTGGCTGAACCTTCTTGGGTTCGGATGGTCAATTGTAGACTGGTTTCTAGTGTGACATTATTTGTTATATTAATGCACACACTAACAGAATCGCTGTCCTCATCAATGACATAAAACAGCTGATCGAGTCTTGCAACAGCAGCTATCAAAATATACACAACACAATAACAAGACATTAGTGAGAAACCACAATACCTAATATGATAGTCAGCTTTAGTGCTATTGGTAGGCTATAACCAAAAATAATTTTTTTTAACAAAACGCTTGAAAGTACTAAGATAAGACTAAAATGAACATTTTAAAAAAATATAAGTCAAAAAAGAAGGTAAGACAACTTGGATGGAAATAGATATATATTTTTAATGTAATTATTATTGAATTAAGAAGCTAACTATAATAATAACATTTGCTTACATAGAAGTCTGTCTATTAATTGAAGGGGTTAAGAACCAGAGTGGTGTAACCCTCATAACACAACTTTTACTGTTAAAGTTTAGTAAAATTAAAAAGGAATTTTTTGAGGGTTACACCACTTTGGTTATGAGCCCTTCAATTATACTAGAGAGGGAAGCTACATTTTGAGATGGGTCACTGGTTGAGAGGAGCCATTGCATGGGAGAATCTATTACTCTCATCAAACAACTATCAAAGGCTATAGTAAACCAGATGGTACATCTTTTTACTGATGTTGTCCCTATATCAGAAGGTCCTTTATTAGAGATTCTATTCCATTATATTGTGCTAGTTACTTAATCAGTAGAGGACAGCTACTTAACTTACGTCCATCACTATCTTCTATAACTACTTCAGCTATTTGCTGATCAAATTGTACAGATTCATCTGAACTGGTGAGGGAAACAAAGAAACTTTCTGCTTCTTCGATACTCTGATCAGAAATGATTGTGATGTTGATGCACTGGGAGAATATTTCCTCAGAAAAGATCAATTCTTCTGATATTGGTTGATAGTCAGTATCAGCTGTAAGAAATTATGTAGTAGTAGTAGTAGTAGTAGTAGTAGTAGTAGTAATAATAATAATAATAATAATAATAATAGTATTAGTATTAAATGCTGTTGTTTTTTATTCATGTGACTTGTGACACAATATTATATTAATTTTGGACATTAGAATTCCTTGTACTACTTTGAAATGGCTTACAAATGTTGAATAAATTAATGATGATTATTAAACTATTTAATCTTTATTTCTAGTAGTAATTAGCTAGCTACTCACCTTGAGCTGAATTAGTTGCTAAATCTGGTGTAGCTAAATTTATAGTAATATTCCGTTCCAGATTTCCAATTAGTAACACACAGACTGTCACAATGTTACTATCTTCTATTGCCACATAATCCATTTCAGTAAAAGTAACAGCAACAACTAAAAATTAAGAGTTATAAGAGTTATTGCAACAACTAAGAGTTATAAGAGTTATTGCAACAACTAAAAATTAAGAGTTATAAGAGTTATAACAATGAATCAGTGTTCCACTGCATACTATAGAAACAGTATTACTTTGATTAGGCCATTTGGACAAGACCTGTGTTAGTTGATTCAAGATGAGCATGCATCTTAACTACATAGAATTAATTTTATGTGGTGGGCTGGTGGCCTAAAAGCTATCAATGGAGGAATCATGAGGTGGCTTGTCTATACAGTGGAACCTGTATATAGTGGCCATCCTTGGGACACAACCAGTTGACTGTTATACAGAGGTGGCCTAAATTACTATCAGAAGAACATATTGGGATGAACATGTTTGAAAATGATTGCAATGTACAAAAGTCATTATGCTTAAAGTAGGATGCATTGGTTAACTATTTAGCTAAGTTGTGAACTCAAGGTGTGTGTGTACCTGAGGTTTTCATTGTAATAATATTGTACTATGACATTCAGTACCCTTTATAGCAATTAGAATATATATATATAATTCCAGACACCTTGAGACAAAATAAATTGCTTTCCTGTTCATTTGTCACCTGAAGTTTAGCAAGGGAGTTGTAGCTTTGATAGACTTTTGCTTATGGATGTATACATAGAGTTACACTATCTATGAAAATTGAATGAGTGTTTAGATAGTTGTGACAAATTTTCCAAGTGATAAGTAAATTTAATGGACTTTTAGTTAGCAAGTGGATCCTCTCCATTCTGGACACCTTGGGATAAATCAAAGTGTCCTGATTAGAGGAGTGACCTAGATTCAGGATGTGAAGTTGTATTAATGTTTAACCAATTTGCAAGTGTCCTTAATAAAGAGGTATCATTATTTCAGGTGGTTAGAATAGTGGGTTCCATCATAATTTGAGGGAAGGAATGAATGTATCATAATGTCTGAACTCTTGATTCACAAATAATTATATGCATTAGCTCTATGCATGGCTATTATGTATGCCTATATGGAACTCATAACCCCGGACTCTCCTGCCCTCATGCAGAAAAATATATTATGCTCATTCTATAAGGAACATTCTACAGTAATTCTTGACATATACATTATGTAACTTATAGAGAATTCAAATGACAATAAACAAACACCATTACTAGCTAACTAGCTCTCACTCCAAGTCTAAATTCTGTCCAAGTTGACCTTGACCCAGAGTATATTGTAATTTAGAAATTTTATGTCTCTATAGCTACCTATTAAAAATTTTCACACCAAAATAATATGTTACATGAAAATTTCCTGGTAGTATAGCTATTACTATCCTAGCTACATTACATTCTTATAACTATTAATTAAATATACAAGATACTCTTAGGCCAACATGTGATTATACATAAAATGTCATATTATATAAATATAAGGAATTCTGGAAAGATATCTTACAAAAGGTGATTTCCTTTAGAAACTATAAAAGAAATTTTTCTAATGATTACACAATGGAGATTACATATGAGAAGAGATTTCAAATGTGAGTGAGCTGGGTTAGGATTAGGGATGTGAAACTTGTACTTGGGATAGTGACTGATACATGGTACCTTCAAATTTATTGAAACATCTTGAATCCAACCACCACACCTCTAATCTAACTCCCTAAATAAGAACACCTCTAACCTAACTCCCTAAAATAAGGACACCTCTAATCTAACTCCCTAAAATAAGAACACCTCTAACCTAACTCCCTAAAATAAGAACACCTCTAACCTAACTCCCTAAAATAAGAACACCTCTAATCTAACTCCCTAAAATAAGAACACCTCTAATCTAACTCCCTAAAATAAGAACACCTCTAATCTAACTCCCTAAAATAAGAACACCTCTAATCTAACTCCCTAAAATAAGAACACCTCTAATCTAACTCCCTAAAATAAGAACACCTCTAATCTAACTCCCTAAAATAAGAACACCTCTAACCTAACTCCCTAAAATAAGAACACCTCTAATCTAACTCCCTAAAATAAGAACACCTCTGTATATAGTGTAATCCTTCTATTCTGCTCCCTTGAAATTAGGACACTTCTATAATATTTCTGACATTTGGATATGTCTTTGTGCATTAAAATTTCACCCCCCCTCCCCCCTTGAAGTGAGGTCACCCTCTAATCAAGACACTTTTATTTGCCCCTATGTGTCTGAGGTCCCACTGTAAATCACTTTAAAGGAACCAAATAGCATAAACCATCAAACAATACCTTCAGGTTCTATGATCACGTCTTGGTCCACTCTAAATGCATACATCCCAGGTATGTTTACATTTGATGTATTTTCAATGTCAAGAAAGTTTTCAGAGTTTATAAGCACATTAAAAAACTGTTCTTGATTGCCAGAATTGAAGCCTATGGTAGTGTCACCACTACTCCATTGTATGTCTCCATAGAGAAATATCACATGCGATTCCTGTCCATTAGTGACCAATATTGCTTGGAAAGAATTTTCCTAATGGAGTGACAATACAAAGTGAGTGATACAGTATTCTTTGTAAAGATACAGTGAATCCTCTCTTTAAAGAACACATAGAAACCTTGAAAACTAGAGGAGGTTTAAGTATATAGGAAAGATGTCCTTTGCAGAGAGGTTTCCTTTAATAAGAGAGGTTCCACTCTATGCTTGATGTATATACCTGATTTGGAAAACCTACTCCAGCAACAGCATCCCAGGTTACAATGAACAATAATAGTGGATCCATCTCACTTCCAAATACTTCCCTAGAAATTGATCCTACTTGATTTAGAAGCGTTGGATCAACAGTAAAGCGAAAAAATATGTTTCCATTATCCACAATATCAACATCATCCCAAAATGGTGCTATTAACACATCAAAGCTGGTCAGAGGAAATTGTCGAGGAGTAAATGAAGTGAAAGGAGATTGAAATGAAAGAATTCCATTGGTGTTCACCTGGTTAATGGATAACAATAGTAATATTGTGTACTTACAAAGGAGCTAGCTAAAACCCCAAAAACTAGAATCCGAGACAAAGACGGTACCTATAAATTATGCTTATACTTACAAATATGTCAGATTCATTAGCTCCAAAGAATTGGAATGGAACACTGAATACTTGAACATCTGTTGATCCATTATCTAAACTTGTATCTCCAGCTAATATTCCAAAAGGTAGGAAGTTTCCTGAATAAAATAAAGTTATTAAAACTGTGATGAATATCTCCAGCAATAAGGTGTCATGGATGGTATTTAGGAGATATTGTGGAAAGAATCTTTCTGACTTGATGTAGCTAGCTACATGACCACATTTTAGATAAAATCATAAATACCCTCACTATGCATGACAACCCTCAAAATAGTACATTAACTATGTTTATAGGTAAGCAAATATAATTAAATTGATGAAAGACCATTGCTATAATATTAAAATGGTTGTAATAATATAGTTACTGGGCTGAAGCTATGCAAACTGCAACATATCTCAAGAACAAGGTTACAACATCTAAACTTCAAGACAAAACACCATTTGAGATGTGGTATATTTGAGAAAAGCTCCAATGTCAGTCACATATGGGTAGCTATTTGGCTGTGGAGATTGTGTACATGTACCTAGGGTTGGATGAGACAGAAATTGATGCACAACATCTGGTAGATGAACCATGCCATTCGCAAGAGTGAGAGAAGATAACCTGTCAGATTTGGAATTTGCTAATGTGCTAATGTAGTGAGAGTTGACCATGCATTCAATGTATGTCAGATTAATGAGCACAAAACTATTGAAGAAGCACTTAACAGTGAACATTCGAAACAGTGGAAAGAAGCTACAGATTCTGAGTTTAAGTCCTGATGGATATATGGGACTTAGGAACTAGTTGACTTGCATGAAAGGCGGGAGACTATTGGCTGTAAGTGGGTTTTAAACTCGAGTACACAAGAATTTGAATTTATTATGGTGTGTTTGATTTGATTCATGCTTGTAGTGAGTTTGATATCTTTCAACATACATGCCTTCAAATCTTCCTTGTGGAATCCAAAATTGAAAGTCCTAGCTAGTGAGAACAGCGTGTTTGTTATTATTATAATAGCAAGCTGAGTATAACTAATAGTGACCAGCTTATCTCAGAGTAGTAATTGTCCTATAAATTGTGAAATGTGGCCATGAGAGTATTTATAGAGTCACCTCTGTGAGCTTATACATAACCATGATTAAATATTGAATTTGCTACCTTATAAATAGTACTTGTGATATAGTTACATACTTATTATGCCCTTTTATATTCAACTGAGTTTGTTTGTATTATTAATAGTACTTGTGATAAACATACTTACCTATATGAATCTGTATACTTGTGGAATCATTGTTTATGTCTGTATCTCCAAAGGAATGTGACAACACAACAGTAAAGAACTCCTGAGGTTCAAACAGGCCATCATCCAGAATGGTGATGTCTACAGACAGTAGTTGACTTGAAGAAAGTTGAAAAACTTGTTGAATTGGAGTGTAGTCAACTGATTCTAAGAAACAAAGAAATATATTTACCCTTTTGCTAGGTAGTATCATTATTTTATATTAATAAGTTATGGATATTAATCTCGTCACCACCCATTGCATTACAGTTCATCTCACTAAAAAGCTAAATGAGAGGGAAAGTTTGTGATGTGTAAGTTTCCTTTCACTTAGTTTCCTTCTCTTGTTAGTGTACTTTTTTGCATTGTAACCGCATCCATTCCTTCATTCTCAATTGCATGCACTCAAAATTATTAGGAATATAGCAAAACACAATCATGTGAAGGGGGTAGTGAAATTTGAGACTATCAGTAGCTTACTAGCTAATGATAAGTACAAATAGTAATGAATAATGAAGTTCTTATACACAAAAAACAATACATAATATATAAACAACCTTTCCTCTCTGTAATTATCATAATATTCTGAGTTGCCACTGTACTCCATTGTACAAATCATTTTTTTTTTAATACTGGCTAATAAGAATTTTTATACTAGCTAGTTATAATTAAAGCCTAATATGTAGGAAGAGAGGGGGGGATTGTTTTGGAGTATTTATTAATGTTGTATTTACCATTAGACTGAAAGTTCACTACCATAAAATATTTTGCTATCACTTACCTTGAGCTGTGTCTTCTTGTGTTGCTATAGTAACAGTTAAAGTCAATGGAGGACTGCTGCTAGGTCCATCTTCAAAACTCACATTAAATGAGACATTCACTTGAATATCATCATCAAACGGAACAAATATTATTGGAGCATCAGCAATAACATCCACAGCTGTAAGATTAAGTCAATAAGATCTTTATTATATCATCTTCTCTAACAAAAAGTAGCTACATTTAAATCCCTACTCAACAGCAATATCCTCTTTTGAGTATAGCTACTTCTAGGATATCCTTGCTAATAGCTAGTATTTTACTAGGATATCAATACTATAGCTAGGATATCATTACTATAGCTAGGATATCAATACTATAGCTAGTTTTATTGTTATTATTAGGAAATAGTGATACATTGGACTCTCTGAATAACAGACAACATGCTTTCCTGTCCGATATGTCCTTTAATGTGGAGTTGGAACTACCCCAGCTTGGTCAAAACACTTTTGTATTGTTGCTTTGATCTTTCTCCATGCTGGTGCAACCCGTTAAGACCTTGACTGAATTTGTCACTTCAGTAGCAATATCAATATCAATTATTCTAGCCAATTTGGATCAATATGGATGAACAGCTCCAAGCAGGAAACGAAATTTTAACCCACAAAATAATTTTAATTTTCACGAATTTACAAGTGATTGAAAATTTTTGTAAAAAAGGTGTTTAAACTTTTGGCAGGAAATTGGCAGGAAAGACTCAGCATGTCTATAAATTCTTTTCTTCATCTTGGAATTTATTTTTTTTTTAACGGTAAACCAGTAATTATCAGCTTCCTCAGGAGCAGGCATTTGCTAACCCAAACCATGTCTTGTTTAAGACTATGCATGAAGCAACGAGAACTGTCATTAGTGATGGAGTGAGGTGGAGGTGCACGACATGTAAGACCAGTAAGAGGAAGGGAGTTTCTTCGCAAAATCTAGGTTACCACTAGATAAGTAGTTGCTTCTCCTTATTATATGTGGGCTCGTGATTATCAAATAAAGGATATAGCCCAAGAGGAAGAAGTAGATAAAAATGTAGCATGTTACATCATGAACTGGTTCTCCGTGAAGTATCCTCCATTAAGTAAATACAGACAGGCATTACCCTTGGTGGACCAGGTAAAGTCATTCAAATCAATGAAAGCCTAAGCCTAAGGTAAACATACTCTTCTTTAGCAAAAGATAATGTCTATGGACACTAACTTTCAGTGGTAGCTGAGTTATAATTTAATTCTCCAGTGGCCAGGGCTAGCTTTAAATGTTATAACTATCACTTGGTGATAACTTAGCACTACCAGTTATCAGTGTCAATAGACAGCCTTAACTAAATGGAAACATTTTTTTTAACTTGCAGAATCATCGAGGTAGGGGCGCCACACAACACATATGGATATTTGGAATGGCGGACCTTTCCCACAAACCTAGTTTGGGGTACATGGAAATTGTCCCTCAATAAGATGCTGCAACCCTCTTGCCCATTATTCAATCACATGTACAAACAGGAAGTACCATCCACTCAGATGAATGGACTGCTTACAATCCTCCCTAACATCAGTGCCCATTAGGTGGTAAACCACAGTCTTCATTTTGTAGACCCAGCCACTGGAGTTCACATGCAAAATGTTGAAAGTTATTGGAATAGAGTTAAGATCAAGTTGAAGTCAAAGGCTGCCATGCAGATCATCTCCAGGGATACGTATCTGGATGAGTATATGTGGAGGGAGTGGTATGGTACAGGGGTGTAGACAAAGGGGGGGGGGAGGCTTGGGGGGGTTAAGCCCCCCCAGATTTTTGAGATTAACTAGATAATAATAGCTAATAAGCTCAGGCTCTGGCATTTTTTTTGTAAACTGCATATTTTATATGATGTGCATTGTAGTGGTTTGGTAAACTGTATTTAATTATGACAGTAGTGGTTAACAGGTAAGCATGGTAACATCGTAACAGTTGCTTAGAGAACTTGAGCTTGACTCTTAGCCTAATTGCTAGTAGCTAGTACCATGTCTGTGAATCTCTAAGATAGTAGTTAGTTTAGCACTCCTTTAAAGCCACATTAATTGGCCAATGAAAATAAAGCCAGCTATCAGCCTAGCCAGCAGTCAGCCTGAACTGGTGAGCTAAGTTTTTCAATCAATGTATTAAATATTATAGTTTTACTAACTTGAAAGTGATGTTGAGGATCATGATGTTTCAGTACAGAATCCACTACTATCTTTAAATGAAATAGAGCCTAGCCTTGTGTACATATTAAAATATTATTTGAATATTACTCTAATTTACTCTCTTACACCTCTTGGATTTTGAAAAAAATTTCTGCTTTTGCACTTCGTGCAGGAGGGCCCCCTCCAGCACCCTCTCCCTTGAGCCGAATTGCAGATCTTTTGTCTTTACCTTATTAGCCCCCCTCCCAGTCTTAAAAAGTTGTCTATACCCCTGCGGTACCACAGCTGGGATGCCATCGACAATATTATTAAGGATATAGCAGAGCAGTATCCAAGTGTAGCTAGTTATCATAGCTTCTAACAATCATAGTCATCATTTTCAACGCTCACTCACTTTCCTGGGAGCATATATAGCTAAAAGATTAATTGCACACTCATGTGTCATTTCTATCACGTGCACGAAGTTAAAATTGCATTTTCTGCTTGGGGCCCGTTCATCCATCAATTTTCTCTGCACTTTATTGACCTCAGGGATACGTAAGAGGAATCCAGGCACTAGTGTAATCTTTGGCTAGATTTCATTGATGACAGATGCTGCTCTGTGGGGTGTGGCTAAAAGGGGCCCGCCTACAATGTCTGCAACTTGTCAGGTTGTTGGACCTTGGTGCAAGTAGTACATACTAATATACTGTCTGTTGTCCAATTCAGGTGTTGGACTTTCAGTTGGTACATGGACTATTGTCCGCTATTGTCCCCTATTAGACATACCTCCGCTATTGGGAGTGTCCGTTTCATGGAGAGTTTACTGTACACAATAGCTAGTATATTAGGCCAGTGTTGATGACATTCTGTCAACCGGCCGCATTGGAATTGAATCACGTTATATAACAAACGTGAAGCCGCTAGTGTGAATGACGTCACGATGAACTTTAACCTCCCAGAATAAGGAGAATTGTCCTTTGACCCCTCCAAGGACTTAGTAAAATACATACAGGGCAGCCAAAAACTCAAAATAACCCTTGTACAGTATCTTTTAATGTATTAATTTTAATGATCTTTGCATTTTTTATCAACAATAACTGACTCTGGTATTGGTCTTACTCTAGACTTGCTTTGGGGGAGGTATTGAACTTTGCAATTTTAAAGCATATTAATTTTGCTTCTTTAAAATGCTTCAAAGATACTATTTCAATATTTTTTTAAATAAGACTTTGGATTGCATTAAGATTTGGTAGCTCTGCTTTTATAATAATAGCAACAATTTTATTATAGTTAAATGAAAATAATGTGGCTGATGAAAATTAATGTTCTACAACAATGAATGAATGAATGATTTACTAGTTAGTCTATTGCCAGCCAAAGTGTTGGAGAAGCTGAGCTCTAGCCTGAGTAGTTTCTTTCTTCATAGATGACCTTTGTTAGGAACAACTGAGTGGCTGCCACTAATGTGTTATTTCCATAGTTCAATTTGCTCCAGCAGACTGCAGCAATTCAATAAGGAATGATCATATGGTTTTAAACTGTAGCTTTTCCAACAACATAGGAGTTTACTTCATACACTTCCATCAGCCATAGGTGTAGCGCTGGGTCAGGCAGGTCAGGCATTTGCCTGACCAATACTTTTGAAAAACCACACCCACATAAGAGTACGCAAATTGCTAGAACTTGCAAAGCAAGTAGCTAATGTAAACTTCATTCCGACCACTACTCTATAGAGAAGTCATGGTCAGTCTGAATGGAAGTTTACAATAACATTACCACTGTACTAGGGCATGTAAAATTAATTAACAATATGACCAGCTGCAAGTAAGGAGGACGGCTAGCTCTAGCTATGGATCTGCAAATCATCCTGTGAATTTTGCTTTTCCTAAGCGTTCCTTTGGGACCAAAGGAGAAAAGAGAGCATTCAATGCTTCATGGTTTCAAAAGTGGCCATGGCTGGATTATAACGAATCTAATGATTCAGTTTTGTTTTTCTACTGTTCTAAGGCAGATGAAAAAAACTTACTCCCTAGTGGTTTATATAGTAAAAGAGATTTAGCTTTTGTTTCTAAAGGATATATCAATTGGAAGGATGCTTGTGCTGCTTTCAAGTGAGTGTGATCATTATCTATGTTGGCTATGGTTTTAATTTTAAATGTCTAACAAGGAAGCATCAATCTTCAAGATATCATCAAGATGCAGTAATGAAGTCTGATGATGATGCACCACACCAAGATGTGGCTGAAATGCTCTCTCATTCCCATGCTATAGAAAAAGAGCAGAATAGAAAAATGCTGATGACCATTGTAGAGTCATTACAGTTTTTAGCCAGACAGAGTATCACCATTAGGGGCCATGATGATAAAGAGAGTAATTTCTTCCAGCTTTTGAATTTAAGAAGTTGTGATAATAAGGTACGTCATGAATAGTGTTAGCTGCTAATAATACCCTGACAGACAGTATATTTTTTTATAGGAAATATGTGATTGGTTGCAAAAAAAGGCAGACAAGTATACAAGTGGTGAAATTCAAAATGAGCTTTTAAAGATCATGGGATGCCAGGTTCAGCGAGCGATCATTGAGAATGCTGGGTTTTTCACCATTATGGTGGACGAATGTGTCGATACATCAAATAAAGAACAGTTAGTTATCTGTTTTAGATATGTGGACAGTGCATTACAGGTCCATGAGGATTTTGTTGGGTTAAATTTATCATCTTCCCAATATCACTGCCAACACCATTGTAGGAGCAATAAAGGATACCTTGATGAGATTTAATCTAAACATGTCCAGATGTAGAGGCCAGTGCTATGACGGGGCAAGCAATATGTCTGGTAGTAAAAGTGGGGTCAAAACACAGCTACTGAAGGAGGAGAAGAGAGCCCTGTATGTTCACTGTTATGGGCATGTGTTAAGTTTATGTGTTTGTGATACCATCAAAAATATCCCACTTTTACGTTCCTGCATGGACATAACACACGAGATAAGTAAACTACTTCAGTATTCACCAAAGCGTGCCAACCAGTTCAAGGATATTCAAGTTAATATGTGTGATGAAACAGCTGGTTTTCATATTCTCTGTCCCACAAGATGGACAGTGCGTAATGAGACCTTTGTTAGCATCATCAATAATTATACTGTGTTATTAGAATTGTGGTCTGAAATGAAAATATTGAATCAGAAGTGAGAGCTCGAGTTAATGGGGTGTTGAGTCAAATGGTTACTTTTAATTATTATTTTGGAGTGGAACTTACTCAGAAGATTCTGCGGCATACAGATAATCTCAGTAAGACTCTCCAACATACTAAGTTGAGTGCTGCAGAGGGACAGGATTTAGCTAAGAAAACTGTTATCACATTACAGGTAAAACTATTCTAGATAACTATAATGATGGTTTATTTTTATGCATGTCCAGTTAATTTGATCTGATGATGCATTTAATCTGTTTTGGCAAAATGTGGTCTTGAAGGCTAAAAGTCTAGATGATGAAGAGCCAACACTTCATCGGAAGCGAAAAGTACCACGTCGATATGAAGTTGGGAACAGCACTCCCACTACTTCTGAGGTCAGTCCAGAAGATCACTATAGAGCTATCTATTTTGAGGCCTTAGATACTGTAGATAAATGATAGATTTGAACAGGATGGTTATCACATGTACATGAAGCTTGAAAAGCTTCTTGCTGGGAAGTTGAATAGTGATGAATCAGATGAGGTGTTTGAATTTTACAGTGACGATTTTGTAAAGGATGATCTCTTAGCACAGCTTGATGCATTTACTGCCAATTATTCATTTGATTAATATGCTACTATACAATATTATTTTGATTGTTCAAGATATGTCACCTGGTCAAAAAGTTCTATTCAAAGAAGTTATAAAGCTTATTACTCTGATATTAGTTCTTCCTGCTACAAATGCTGTGAGCGAAAGGTCATTTTCAGCTATGAGACGTACAAAGTCATACTTGCGAACAACCATGACCCAGCAAAGATTCGATTCAATTATGCTTTTACACATTAACAAAGACTACACTGATAAGATTGATTTGAATGTTGTGTGCAATGAATTTCGTGACATAAGACTATAGAAAGGCTAAATTTCCAATATTTAGATAGACTGTATTGTTATAGTGTGTAAGGAATTATTATTGTCTACAGTTGTCGTATGCATTTGCTATTAAAATGGGTGTGGCCAAGCGAAATGGGTGTGGTCAAGCTGTTCACGTTTTTTTTTTTTTTTTTTTTTTTTTTTGCCTGACCAATGTGAAATGTACTGCTACACCTATGGTCAGCTGCTTGAATCTCAACACCAGTACCCCAATGGCAATAGAGGTAATTTCTTTTCAAGCTTGAAATTCTTTCAGGGATTAAATGAATTTTTTTTAACCCTATAATATAAATGTTATATAATTGACATTATTATGCTGCAATTTTATGCCATACCAAGCTTATTACTGTGCAGCTTCACAATGACTCACTAAGTCTACAGCTGTTCTAACACATGCACACCATAGAACAGATGTAGCTAACCTTAGAATTCTCACTGATAGGATCTGTGACATACTTGGGTGGAGCTAACATGGAGGGGGAATAACTTCAATCAGCTGAAGAGTGTGCCAAACCAGATTACATTTACTTTCTCCTTTATCTATAGCCAAAACTAACATGCTTCACTGGGGTCAAAGTTTGTTGTGACATCATTCACACGAGCGGCTTCACGCTGCATAGCGCGATTCATTGGAATTAAATTGACACCGCTCAAAAGTTATCATTATTGTATTTTAAGAGTTCAAATTGACCTTTGACTCTACAAGTGACTGCATGCAGTTGCAAATTAGTGCTGATAGGCAGGTGTTTAGCTTGTTTTAGCTTATAGCTACTTGCTATCTGCTACTTCAGAACCTATATAGTTTTCTAGATGAAGATGACTTTGCTAAACTATACTATATTCCAGTTCATCAAAGAAAATTGTACTGCCAAGACAGAGTATCTGTTCATAATGATGAATAATAATCACTGCCCGCCCACTAGATTGTGAAAGGAGATCTTGACCAGCAACAAGAATATCATTAACACTGGCCTTAATAGGACTTAGGAGCTGTAGTTAGTACACTACTAAGGTATCATCACTGTGCACATTGCTACAATGTAAGGGATGCAACATGATAGCATTTCAGTATATTTCTTTTGCCAAGGTTGTATCAGAATAATTAGCTATTCCACTTTAGACAGCTAGTTGATCTTAATCTTTCCTTAACTCTTCAATACTATCATATCCAGTAAGTAAAGAGAATGACCCACCCACCCCCTGATTAAGAATGAATGAAACAATATTTATATGTACCAGGGAAACAGTTTGAAGCTGTGATGTCACTGCAGCAATTTCCTACTTCAAAGCACTCTTGAGCACATGAACATTCAGAATTAAGTGTGCAGTTGGATACTTGTGGATCACAGCATGTTGTAAAACCAGCTCTCACACATGAACCTGCAATAACGAATAAATCAGCAGACTGAAGTTGGTGGTGAGTACATTGTACATTAATAACAAAATAGATCATCTGTAAACGATACAACAAGCCTTAAAATTCAATGTGTAAAGAATGGGTACAACAAAATCACTGAGTGACTGTTCACATGATAATAATGGAATGCACAGGAAAATCTATTATGCATGGGTATTGGGCTCGGTTTGGGGTGTGGCTTATAAATAAAGTATGAAAAATGAAGCTATGTACATACACAGCTTATTATACTATTAGTGAAAATAATTATGGGGGAAATACACTAACAGAGAGGAAGTTATTAAAATAGAAAAACTACAAAAACATATAGAAATGTTGCTTATGTATTGATATAATAGAAAATAACCTGCTGAAATAAGGAAACTCCTTAAAACAAAAATTTATATCAAGGTGACTAAAATAGAGAGTTTCATCCTAATTTGCTATAAAAAAAACTTTACAAATTTGGAATGCAATCCTCTAACAAGAATACTTATGTACATATGTCTAAGAATATCTAACCAGAATCATCTGTGATGTTGACAGGAACACTGTCAAGGATGAATGTAACACTAGGATCAGTTGTATCCAGAGAGAGTGTAAACATTTCAGTATCCTCAGCAATGACATCAGAAAGAATAGTTATATTTTCACACAAGCTTCGACTTGGTAAATCATCAGGTAAAAAAAAAGCAGTAATATCAAGGCCAATATAGTCATCAGGTGCTAAAAAATAACATATTATATAAATTACAGCTCATAATATAACAATATGAACTCTGAAAAAATTTAATCTGACGAAATGGTTATACAAACATGCATAAAATAAATGTATCTATTTTGAGAAGATTGTAAATTGATGTAAAATAATATTATATAAAGCTATATATGTTCAATAAAATAAAACTAGATATACCTATGGCAGTTTCATCCACTGTGGAAAGGTTAACTGTTACTTCTCTGTCTATGAAGCCATCAAGTACAACACATACTTCTAGAGTGCCGACAATTTCACTCACAGTGTACCCGTCTTCATCAAGGAATGACGTTACAACTATAAATATTATATGATAAAAAGACATGAAAAAGGAACTCCACAGGTTTAACAAAAATCCCTTCCTCACCTGAATCATCTGTGATATTGACTGGAGAACTCTCAAGTTGAAGAGAAACAGCGGAATCCATTGTGGCAAGAGAGAGTGTGAAAACTTCAGTATCCTCCACAACAAGATCAGTAGAAATGGATATATTTTCACACAGGCTTCGATTGGATAGGTCATCAGGTACAAAAACAAGAGGAATATCAATGCTACTGTAGTCATCAGGTGCTATGAAAAACCACAATAGTTTATAACATAAATTACTGCTCTTGATACATAGAGAGTAATTTTTGAAATAACGACAAAGTGTCTCTTTGGTTTAACCATAAAAAAGTAAGCTGTTTTACAAACATGAATACTTCCATAAAATTTAAAAATGTAAACATTATAAAAAGATTGAAAATTACTGAAAGAATATAGCTATATACAAACTAGATATACCTATGGCCGTTTCATCCACTGTGGAAAGGTTAACTGTTACTTCTCTGTCTATGAAGCCATCGAGAACAACACATACTTCCAGAGCGCCGTCAGCCTCACTCACAGTGTACTCATCTTCATCAAGGAATGCCGTTACAACTATAAATATTTTATGATAAAAATACATGAAATAAGAACTCCACAGGTTTAACAAAGATCACTTCCTCACCGGAATCATCTGTGATATTGACTGGAGAACTCTCAAGTTGAAGAGAAACAGTGGAATCCGTTGTGGAAAGAGAGAGAGTGAACACTTCAGTATATTCCACAACAAGATCAGTAGAAATGGATATATTTTCACACAGGCTTCGATTGGATAGATCATCAGGTACAAAAACAAGAGGAATATCAATGCTACTGTAGTCATCAGGTGCTATGAAAAACCACAATAGTTTATAATATAAATTACTGCTCCTG
This sequence comes from Diacarnus erythraeanus, assembly GCA_964016965.1. NCBI lineage: Eukaryota > Metazoa > Porifera > Demospongiae > Poecilosclerida > Podospongiidae > Diacarnus > Diacarnus erythraeanus. The sequence continues at coordinate 3,942,653 of OZ024682.1, forward strand.
ATACATAGAGAGTAATTTTTGAAACAACGACAAAGTGTCTCTTTGGTTTAACCATAAAAAAGTAAAGAAGCTGTTTTACAAACATGAATACTTCCATAAAATTTAAAAATGTAACCATTATAAAAAGATTGAAAATTACTGAAAGAATATAGCTATATACAAACTAGATATACCTATGGCCGTTTCATCTACTGTGGAAAGGTTAATTGTTACTTCTCTGTCTATGAAGCCATCGAGAATGACACATACTTCCAGAGCGCTGTCAGCCTCACTCACAGTGTATCCGTCTTCATCAAGGAATGCCGTTACAACTATAATTATGATAAAATACATGTAATCAGAAATTCACAGGTTTAACAAAGATCACTTCCTCACCTGAATCATCTGTGATATTGACTGGAGAACTCTCAAGTTGAAGAGAAACAGCGGAATCCGTTGTGGCAAGAGAGAGTGTGAAAACTTCAGTATCCTCCACAACAAGATCAGTAGAAATGGATATATTTTCACACAGACTTCGATTGGAGAGATCATCAGGTACAAAAACAAGAGGAATATCAATGCTATTGTAGTCATCAGGTGCTATGAAAAACCACAATAGTTTATAACATAAATTACTGCTCCTGATACATAGAGAGTAATTTTTGAAATAACGACAAAGTGTCTCTTTGGTTTAACCATAAAAAAATTAAGCTGCTTTACAAACATGAATACTTCCAGAAAATTTAAAAATGTAAACATTATAAAAAGATTGAAAATTACTGAAAGAATATAGCTATATACAAACTAGATATACCTATGGCCGTTTCATCCACTGTGGAAAGGTTAACTGTTACTTCTCTGTCTATGAAGCCATCGAGAACGACACATACTTCCAGAGCGCCGTCAGCCTCACTCACAGTGTACTCGTCTTCATCAAGGAATGCCGTTACAACTATAAATATTTTATGATAAAATACATGAAATAAGAACTCCACAGGTTTAACAAAGATCACTTCCTCACCTGAATCATCTGTGATATTGACTGGAGAACTCTCAAGTTGAAGAGAAACAGCAGAATCCGTTGTGGAAATAGAGAGAGTGAACACTTCAGTATTTTCCACAACAAGATCAGTAGAAATGGATATATTTTCACACAGGCTTCGATTGGATAGGTCATCAGGTACAAAAACAAGAGGAATATCAATGCTACTGTAGTCATTAGGTGCTATGAAAAACCACAATAGTTTATAACATAATTTACTGCTCCTGCTACATAGATAATTTTTGAAATAACGACAAAGTGTCTCTTTGGTTTAACCATATAAAAGTAAAGAAGCAGTTTTACAAACATGAATACTTCCATAAAATTTAAAAATGTAAACATTATAAAAAGATTGAAAATTACTGAAAGAATATAGCTATATACAAACTAGATATACCTATGGCCGTTTCATCCACTGTGGAAAGGTTAACTGTTACTTCTCTGTCTATGAAGCCATCGAGAACGACACATACTTCCAGAGCGCCGTCAGCCTCACTCACAGTGTACTCGTCTTCATCAAGGAATGCCGTTACAACTGTGATTATTATAAAATACATGAAATAAGAACTCCATAGGTTTAACAAAGATCACTTCCTCACATGAATCATCTGTGATGTTGACTGGAGAACTCTCAAGTTGAAGAGAAACAGCGGAATCCGTTGTGGCAAGAGAGAGTGTGAACACTTCAGTATCCTCCACAACAAGATCAGTAGAAATGGATATATTTTCACACAGGCTTCGATTGGATAGGTCATCAGGTACAAAAACAAGAGGAATATCAATGCTACTGTAGTCATTAGGTGCTATGAAAAACCACAATAGTTTATAACATAATTTACTGCTCCTGCTACATAGATAATTTTTGAAATAACGACAAAGTGTCTCTTTGGTTTAACCATATAAAAGTAAAGAAGCAGTTTTACAAACATGAATACTTCCATAAAATTTAAAATTTTAACCGTTATAAAAAGATTGAAAATTAATGAAAGAATAAAGCTATATACAAACTAGATATACCTATGGCCGTTTCATCCACTGTGGAAAGGTTAATTGTTACTTCTCTGTCTATGAAGCCATCGAGAACGACACATACTTCCAGAGCGCCGACAACCTCACTCACAGTGTACCCGTCTTCATCAAGGAATGCCGTTACAACTATAATTATGATAAAATACATGAAATAAGAACTCCACAGGTTTAACAAAGATCACTTCCTCACCTGAATCATCTGTGATATTGACTGGAGAACTCTCAAGTTGAAGAGAAACAGCGGAATCCGTTGTGGCAAGAGAGAGTGTGAACACTTCAGTATCCTCCACAACAAGATCAGTAGAAATGGATATATTTTCACACAGGCTTCGATTGGATAGGTCATCAGGTACAAAAACAAGAGGAATATCAATGCTACTGTAGTCATCAGGTGCTATGAAAAACCACAATAGTTTATAACATAAATTACTGCTCCTGATACATAGAGAGTAATTTTTGAAATAAGGACAAAGTGTCTCTTTGGTTTAACCATATAAAAGTAAAGAAGCTGATTTACAAACATGAATACTTCCATAAAATTTAAAATTTTAACCATTATAAAAAGATTGAAAATTACTGAAAGAATATAGCTATATACAAACTAGATATACCTATGGCCGTTTCATCCACTGTGGAAAGGTTAACTGTTACTTCTCTGTCTATGAAGCCATCGAGAACGACACATACTTCAAGAGCGCCGTCAGCCTCACTCACAGTGTACTCGTCTTCATCAAGGAATGCCATTACAACTATAAATATTTTATGATAAAAATACATGAAATAAGAACTACATAGGTTTAACAAAGATCACTTCCTCACCTGAATCATCTGTGATGTTGACTGGAGAACTCTCAAGTTGAAGAGAAACAGCGGAATCCATTGTGGCAAGAGAGAGTGTGAACACTTCAGTATCATCCACAACAAGATCAGTAGAAATGGATATATTTTCACACAGGCTTCGATTGGATAGATCATCAGGTACAAAAACAAGAGGAATATCAATGCTACTGTAGTCATCAGGTGCTATGAAAAACCACAATATTTTATAACATAAATTACTGCTCCTGATACATAGAGAGTAATTTTTGAAATAAGGACAAAGTGTCTCTTTGGTTTAACCATAAAAAAGTAAACTGTTATACAAACATGAATACTTCCATAAAATTTAAAAATGTAACCATTATAAAAAGATTGAAAATTATATAACTATTATACAAACTAGATATACCTATGGCTGTTCCATCTACTGTTGAAAGGATAATTGTTACTTCTCTGTCTATGAACCCATCGAGAATGACACATACTTCAAGAGCGCCGTCAGCCTCACTCACAGTGTATCCGTCTTCATCAAGGAATGCCGTTACAACTGTGATTATGATAAAATACATGAAATAAGAACTCCACAGGTTTAACAAAGATCACTTCCTCACATGAATCATCTGTGATGTTGACTGGAGAACTCTCAAGTTGAAGAGAAACAGCGGAATCCATTGTGGCAAGAGAGAGTGTGAACACTTCAGTATCCTCCACAACAAGATCAATAGAAATGGATATATTTTCACACAGGCTTCGATTGGATAGATCATCAGGTACAAAAACAAGAGGAATATCAATGCTACTGTAGTCATCAGGTGCTATGAAAAACCACAATAGTTTATAACATAAATTACTGCTCCTGATACATAGAGAGTAATTTTTGAAATAAGGACAAAGTGTCTATTTGGTTTAACCATAAAAAAGTAAGCTGTTTTACAAACATGAATACTTCCATAAAATTTAAAAATGTAACCATTATAAAAAGATTGAAAATTATATAACTATTATACAAACTAGATATACCTATGGCCGTTTCATCAACTGTGGAAAGGTTAACTGTTACTTCTCTGTCTATGAAGCCATCGAGAATGACACATACTTCAAGAGCGCCGACAACCTCACTCACAGTGTACCCGTCTTCATCAAGGAATGCCGTTACAACTATAATTATGATAAAATACATGAAATAAGAACTCCACAGGTTTAACAAAGATCACTTCCTCACCTGAATCATCTGTGATATTGACTGGAGAACTCTCAAGTTGAAGAGAAACAGCGGAATCCATTGTGGCAAGAGAGAGTGTGAACACTTCAGTATCCTCCACAACAAGATCAGTAGAAATGGATATATTTTCACACAGGCTTCGATTGGATAGATCATCAGGTACAAAAACAAGAGGAATATCAATGCTACTGTAGTCATCAGGTGCTATGAAAAACCACAATAGTTTATAACATAAATTACTGCTCCTGATACATAGAGAGTAATTTTTGAAATAACGACAAAGTGTCTCTTTGGTTTAACCATAAAAAAGTAAGCTGTTTTACAAACATGAATACTTCCATAAAATTTAAAAATGTAACCATTATAAAAAGATTGAAAATTACTGAAACAACATAACTATATACAAACTAGATATACCTATGGCCGTTTCATCTACTGTGGAAAGGTTAACTGTTACTTCTCTGTCTATGAAGCCATCGAGAACGACACATACTTCCAGAGCGCCGTCAGCCTCACTCACAGTGTACTCGTCTTCATCAAGGAATGACGTTACAACTATAAATATTTTATGATAAAATACATGAAATAAGAACTCCACAGGTTTAACAAAGATCACTTCCTCACCTGAATCATCTGTGATATTGACTGGAGAACTCTCAAGTTGAAGAGAAACAGCGGAATCCGTTGTGGCAAGAGAGAGTGTGAAAACTTCAGTATCCTCCACAACAAGATCAGTAGAAATGGATATATTTTCACACAGACTTCGATTGGAGAGATCATCAGGTACAAAAACAAGAGGAATATCAATGCTACTGTAGTCATCAGGTGCTATGAAAAACCACAATAGTTTATAATATAAATTACTGCTCCTGATACATAGAGAGTAATTTTTGAAATAACGACAAAGTGTCTCTTTGGTTTAACCATAAAAAAGTAAGCTGTTTTACAAACATGAATACTTCCATAAAATTTAAAAATGTAAACATTATAAAAAGATTGAAAATTACTGAAAGAATATAGCTATATACAAACTAGATATACCTATGGCCGTTTCATCCACTGTGGAAAGGTTAACTGTTACTTCTCTGTCTATGAAGCCATCGAGAACGACACATACTTCCAGAGCGCCGTCAGCCTCACTCACAGTGTACTCGTCTTCATCAAGGAATGCCGTTACAACTATAAATATTTTATGATAAAATACATGAAATAAGAACACCACAGGTTTAACAAAGATCACTTCCTCACCGGAATCATCTGTGATATTGACTGGAGAACTCTCAAGTTGAAGAGAAACAGCAGAATCCGTTGTGGAAATAGAGAGAGTGAACACTTCAGTATTTTCCACAACAAGATCAGTAGAAATGGATATATTTTCACACAGGCTTCGATTGGATAGGTCATCAGGTACAAAAACAAGAGGAATATCAATGCTACTGTAGTCATCAGGTGCTATGAAAAACCACAATAGTTTATAACATAAATTACTGCTCCTGATACATAGAGAGTAATTTTTGAAATAACAACAAAGTGTCTCTTTGGTTTAACCATATAAAAGTAAAGAAGCTGTTTTACAAACATGAATACTTCCATAATTTTAACCATTATAAAAAGATTGAAAATTACTGAAATAATATAATTATACAATAAAATAAAACTAGATATACCTATGGCCGTTCCATCTACTGTTGAAAGGATAATTGTTACTTCTCTGTCTATGAAGCCATCGAGAATGACACATACTTCAAGAGCGCCGTCAGCCTCACTCACAGTGTATCCGTCTTCATCAAGGAATGCCGTTACAACTGTGATTATTATAAAATACATGAAATAAGAACTCCATAGGTTTAACAAAGATCACTTCCTCACATGAATCATCTGTGATGTTGACTGGAGAACTCTCAAGTTGAAGAGAAACAGCGGAATCCGTTGTGGCAAGAGAGAGTGTGAACACTTCAGTATCCTCCACAACAAGATCAGTAGAAATGGATATATTTTCACACAGGCTTCGATTGGATAGATCATCAGGTACAAAAACAAGAGGAATATCAATGCTACTGTAGTCATCAGGTGCTATGAAAAACCACAATAGTTTATAACATAAATTACTGCTCCTGATACATAGAGAGTAATTTTTGAAATAACGACAAAGTGTCTCTTTGGTTTAACCATAAAAAAGTAAGCTGTTTTACAAACATGAATACTTCCATAAAATTTAAAAATGTAACCATTATAAAAAGATTGAAAATTACTGAAACAACATAACTATATACAAACTAGATATACCTATGGCCATTTCATCTACTGTGGAAAGGTTAACTGTTACTTCTCTGTCTATGAAGCCATCGAGAACGACACATACTTCAAGAGCGCCGTCAGCCTCACTCACAGTGTATCCGTCTTCATCAAGGAATGCCGTTACAACTATAATTATGATAAAATACATGAAATAAGAACTCCACAGGTTTAACAAAGATCACTTCCTCACATGAATCATCTGTGATGTTGACTGGAGAACTCTCAGGTTGAAGAGAAACAGCGGAATCCATTGTGGCAAGAGAGAGTGTGAACACTTCAGTATCCTCCACAACAAGATCAGTAGAAATGGATATATTTTCACACAGGCTTCGATTGGATAGATCATCAGATACAAAAACAAGAGGAATATCAATGCTACTGTAGTCATCAGGTGCTATGAAAAACCACAATAGTTTATAACATAAATTACTGTTCCTGATACATAGAGAGTAATTTTTGAAATAAGGACAAAGTGTCTATTTGGTTTAACCATAAAAAAGTAAGCTGTTTTACAAACATGAATACTTCCATAAAATTTAAAATTTTAACCATTATAAAAAGATTGAAAATTTTATAACTATTATACAAACTAGATATACCTATGGCCGTTTCATCTACTGTGGAAAGGTTAATTGTTACTTCTCTGTCTATGAAGCCATTTAGAATGACACATACTTCAAGAGCGCCGTCAGCCTCACTCACAGTGTATCCGTCTTCATCAAGGAATGCCGTTACAACTATAATTATGATAAAATACATGTAATCAGAAATTCACAGGTTTAACAAAGATCACTTCCTCACCTGAATCATCTGTGATATTGACTGGAGAACTCTCAAGTTGAAGAGAAACAGCGGAATCCGTTGTGGCAAGAGAGAGTGTGAAAACTTCAGTATCCTCCACAACAAGATCAGTAGAAATGGATATATTTTCACACAGACTTCGATTGGAGAGATCATCAGGTACAAAAACAAGAGGAATATCAATGCTATTGTAGTCATCAGGTGCTATGAAAAACCACAATAGTTTATAATATAAATTACTGCTCCTGATACATAGAGAGTAATTTTTGAAATAAGGACAAAGTGTCTCTTTGGTTTAACCATAAAAAAGTAAGCTGTTTTACAAACATGAATACTTCCATAAAATTTAAAAATGTAAACATTATAAAAAGATTGAAAATTACTGAAAGAATATAGCTATATACAAACTAGATATACCTATGGCCGTTTCATCCACTGTGGAAAGGTTAACTGTTACTTCTCTGTCTATGAAGCCATCGAGAACGACACATACTTCCAGAGCGCCGTCAGCCTCACTCACAGTGTACTCGTCTTCATCAAGGAATGACGTTACAACTATAAATATTTTATGATAAAATACATGAAATAAGAACACCACAGGTTTAACAAAGATCACTTCCTCACCGGAATCATCTGTGATATTGACTGGAGAACTCTCAAGTTGAAGAGAAACAGCAGAATCCATTGTGGCAAGAGAGAGTGTGAAAACTTCAGTATCCTCCACAACAAGATCAGTAGAAATGGATATATTTTCACACAGGCTTCGATTGGATAGGTCATCAGGTACAAAAACAAGAGGAATATCAATGCTACTGTAGTCATCAGGTGCTATGAAAAACCACAATAGTTTATAACATAAATTACTGCTCCTGATACATAGAGAGTAATTTTTGAAATAACGACAAAGTGTCTCTTTGGTTTAACCATAAAAAAGTAAGCTGTTTTACAAACATGAATACTTCCATAAAATTTAAAAATGTAAAAATTATAAAAAGATTGAAAATTACTGAAAGAATATAGCTATATACAAACTAGATATACCTATGGCCGTTTCATCCACTGTGGAAAGGTTAACTGTTACTTCTCTGTCTATGAAGCCATCGAGAACGACACATACTTCCAGAGCGCCGTCAGCCTCACTCACAGTGTACTCGTCTTCATCAAGGAATACCGTTACAACTATAAATATTTTATGATAAAATACATGAAATAAGAACTCCACAGGTTTAACAAAGATCACTTCCTCACCTGAATCATCTGTGATATTGACTGGAGAACTCTCAAGTTGAAGAGAAACAGCGGAATCCGTTGTGGAAATAGAGAGAGTGAACACTTCAGTATTTTCCACAACAAGATCAGTAGAAATGGATATATTTTCACACAGGCTTCGATTGGATAGGTCATCAGGTACAAAAACAAGAGGAATATCAATGCTATTGTAGTCATCAGGTGCTATGAAAAACCACAATAGTTTATAACATAAATTACTGCTCCTGATACATAGAGAGTAATTTTTGAAATAAGGACAAAGTGTCTCTTTGGTTTAACCATAAAAAAGTAAGCTGTTTTACAAACATGAATACTTCCATAAAATTTAAAAATGTAAACATTATAAAAAGATTGAAAATTACTGAAAGAATATAGCTATATACAAACTAGATATACCTATGGCCGTTTCATCCACTGTGGAAAGGTTAACTGTTACTTCTCTGTCTATGAAGCCATCGAGAACGACACATACTTCCAGAGCGCCGTCAGCCTCACTCACAGTGTACTCGTCTTCATCAAGGAATGACGTTACAACTATAAATATTTTATGATAAAATACATGAAATAAGAACACCACAGGTTTAACAAAGATCACTTCCTCACCGGAATCATCTGTGATATTGACTGGAGAACTCTCAAGTTGAAGAGAAACAGCAGAATCCATTGTGGCAAGAGAGAGTGTGAAAACTTCAGTATCCTCCACAACAAGATCAGTAGAAATGGATATATTTTCACACAGGCTTCGATTGGATAGGTCATCAGGTACAAAAACAAGAGGAATATCAATGCTACTGTAGTCATCAGGTGCTATGAAAAACCACAATAGTTTATAACATAAATTACTGCTCCTGATACATAGAGAGTAATTTTTGAAATAACGACAAAGTGTCTCTTTGGTTTAACCATAAAAAAGTAAGCTGTTTTACAAACATGAATACTTCCATAAAATTTAAAAATGTAAAAATTATAAAAAGATTGAAAATTACTGAAAGAATATAGCTATATACAAACTAGATATACCTATGGCCATTTCATCCACTGTGGAAAGGTTAACTGTTACTTCTCTGTCTATGAAGCCATCGAGAACGACACATACTTCCAGAGCGCCGTCAGCCTCACTCACAGTGTACTCGTCTTCATCAAGGAATACCGTTACAACTATAAATATTTTATGATAAAATACATGAAATAAGAACTCCACAGGTTTAACAAAGATCACTTCCTCACATGAATCATCTGTGATGTTGACTGGAGAACTCTCAGGTTGAAGAGAAACAGCGGAATCCATTGTGGCAAGAGAGAGTGTGAACACTTCAGTATCCTCCACAACAAGATCAGTAGAAATGGATATATTTTCACACAGGCTTCGATTGGATAGATCATCAGGTACAAAAACAAGAGGAATATCAATGCTACTGTAGTCATCAGGTGCTATGAAAAACCACAATAGTTTATAACATAAATTACTGTTCCTGATACATAGAGAGTAATTTTTGAAATAAGGACAAAGTGTCTATTTGGTTTAACCATAAAAAAGTAAGCTGTTTTACAAACATGAATACTTCCATAAAATTTAAAATTTTAACCATTATAAAAAGATTGAAAATTTTATAACTATTATACAAACTAGATATACCTATGGCCGTTTCATCTACTGTGGAAAGGTTAATTGTTACTTCTCTGTCTATGAAGCCATTTAGAATGACACATACTTCAAGAGCGCCGTCAGCCTCACTCACAGTGTATCCGTCTTCATCAAGGAATGCCGTTACAACTATAATTATGATAAAATACATGTAATCAGAAATTCACAGGTTTAACAAAGATCACTTCCTCACCTGAATCATCTGTGATATTGACTGGAGAACTCTCAAGTTGAAGAGAAACAGCGGAATCCGTTGTGGCAAGAGAGAGTGTGAAAACTTCAGTATCCTCCACAACAAGATCAGTAGAAATGGATATATTTTCACACAGACTTCGATTGGAGAGATCATCAGGTACAAAAACAAGAGGAATATCAATGCTATTGTAGTCATCAGGTGCTATGAAAAACCACAATAGTTTATAATATAAATTACTGCTCCTGATACATAGAGAGTAATTTTTGAAATAACGACAAAGTGTCTCTTTGGTTTAACCATAAAAAAGTAAGCTGTTTTACAAACATGAATACTTCCATAAAATTTAAAAATGTAAACATTATAAAAAGATTGAAAATTACTGAAAGAATATAGCTATATACAAACTAGATATACCTATGGCCGTTTCATCCACTGTGGAAAGGTTAACTGTTACTTCTCTGTCTATGAAGCCATCGAGAACGACACATACTTCCAGAGCGCCGTCAGCCTCACTCACAGTGTACTCGTCTTCATCAAGGAATACCGTTACAACTATAAATATTTTATGATAAAATACATGAAATAAGAACTCCACAGGTTTAACAAAGATCACTTCCTCACCTGAATCATCTGTGATATTGACTGGAGAACTCTCAAGTTGAAGAGAAACAGCGGAATCCGTTGTGGAAATAGAGAGAGTGAACACTTCAGTATTTTCCACAACAAGATCAGTAGAAATGGATATATTTTCACACAGGCTTCGATTGGATAGGTCATCAGGTACAAAAACAAGAGGAATATCAATGCTACTGTAGTCATCAGGTGCTATGAAAAACCACAATAGTTTATAACATAAATTACTGCTCCTGATACATAGAGAGTAATTTTTGAAATAACGACAAAGTGTCTCTTTGGTTTAACCATAAAAATGTAAGCTGTTTTACAAACATGAATACTTCCATAAAATTTAAAAATGTAAACATTATAAAAAGATTGAAAATTACTGAAAGAATATAGCTATATACAAACTAGATATACCTATGGCCGTTTCATCCACTGTGGAAAGGTTAACTGTTACTTCTCTGTCTATGAAGCCATCGAGAACGACACATACTTCCAGAGCGCCGTCAGCCTCACTCACAGTGTACTCGTCTTCATCAAGGAATGCCGTTACAACTATAAATATTTTATGATAAAATACATGAAATAAGAACTCCACAGGTTTAACAAAGATCACTTCCTCACCTGAATCATCTGTGATATTGACTGGAGAACTCTCAAGTTGAAGAGAAACAGCGGAATCCGTTGTGGAAATAGAGAGAGTGAACACTTCAGTATTTTCCACAACAAGATCAGTAGAAATGGATACATTTTCACACAGGCTTCGATTGGATAGGTCATCAGGTACAAAAACAAGAGGAATATCAATGCTACTGTAGTCATCAGGTGCTATGAAAAACCACAATAGTTTATAACATAAATTACTGCTCCTGATACATAGAGAGTAATTTTTGAAATAACAAAGTGTCTCTTTGGTTTAACCATATAAAAGTAAAGAAGCTGTTTTACAAACATGAATACTTCCATAATTTTAACCATTATAAAAAGATTGAAAATTACTGAAATAATATAATTATACAATAAAATAAAACTAGATATACCTATGGCTGTTCCATCTACTGTTGAAAGGATAATTGTTACTTCTCTGTCTATGAAGCCATCGAGAATGACACATACTTCAAGAGCGCCGTCAGCCTCACTCACAGTGTATCCGTCTTCATCAAGGAATGCCGTTACAACTGTGATTATGATAAAATACATGAAATAAGAACTCCACAGGTTTAACAAAGATCACTTCCTCACATGAATCATCTGTGATGTTGACTGGAGAACTCTCAAGTTGAAGAGAAACAGCGGAATCCGTTGTGGCAAGAGAGAGTGTGAACACTTCAGTATCCTCCACAACAAGATCAATAGAAATGGATATATTTTCACACAGGCTTCGATTGGATAGATCATCAGGTACAAAAACAAGAGGAATATCAATGCTACTGTAGTCATCAGGTGCTATGAAAAACCACAATAGTTTATAACATAAATTACTGCTCCTGATACATAGAGAGTAATTTTTGAAATAACGACAAAGTGTCTCTTTGGTTTAACCAAAAAAAGTAAGCTGTTTTACAAACATGAATACTTCCAGAAAATTTAAAAATGTAACCATTATAAAAAGATTGAAAATTACTGAAACAACATAACTATATAGATATACCTATGGCCGTTTCATCTACTGTGGAAAGGTTAACTGTTACTTCTCTGTCTATGAAGCCATCGAGAACGACACATACTTCCAGAGCGCCGTCAGCCTCACTCACAGTGTATCCGTCTTCATCAAGGAATGCCGTTACAACTATAATTATGATAAAATACATGAAATAAGAACTCCACAGGTTTAACAAAGATCACTTCCTCACATGAATCATCTGTGATGTTGACTGGAGAACTCTCAAGTTGAAGAGAAACAGCGGAATCCATTGTGGCAAGAGAGAGTGTGAACACTTCAGTATCCTCCACAACAAGATCAGTAGAAATGGATATATTTTCACACAGGCTTCGATTGGATAGATCATCAGGTACAAAAACAAGAGGAATATCAATGCTACTGTAGTCATCAGGTGCTATGAAAAACCACAATAGTTTATAACATAAATTACTGCTCTTGATACATAGAGAGTAATTTTTGAAATAAGGACAGAGTGTCTATTTGGTTTAACCATAAAAAAGTAAGCTGTTTTACAAACATGAATACTTCCATAAAATTTAAAAATGTAACCATTATAAAAAGATTGAAAATTATATAACTATTATACAAACTAAATATACCTATGGCTGTTTCATCTACTGTGGAAAGGTTAACTTTTACTACTCTGTCTATGAAGCCATCAAGAACGACACATACTTCCAGAGCGCCGACAACCTCACTCACAGTGTACCCGTCTTCATCAAGGAATGCCGTTACAACTATAATTATGATAAAATACATGAAATAAGAACTCCACAGGTTTAACAAAGATCACTTCCTCACCTGAATCATCTGTGATATTGACTGGAGAACTCTCAAGTTGAAGAGAAACAGCGGAATCCGTTGTGGCAAGAGAGAGTGTGAACACTTCAGTATCCTCCACAACAAGATCAGTAGAAATGGATATATTTTCACACAGGCTTCGATTGGAGAGATCATCAGGTACAAAAACAAGAGGAATATCAATGCTACTGTAGTCATCAGGTGCTATGAAAAACCACAATAGTTTATAACATAAATTACTGCTCCTGATACATAGAGAGTAATTTTTGAAATAAGGACAAAGTGTCTCTTTGGTTTAACCATATAAAAGTAAAGAAGCTGTTTTACAAACATGAAAACTTCCATAAAATTTAAAATTTTAACCATTATAAAAAGATTGAAAATTACTGAAAGAATATAGCTATATACAAACTAGATATACCTATGGCCGTTTCATCCACTGTGGAAAGGTTAACTTTTACTACTCTGTCTATGAAGCCATCGAGAACGACACATACTTCAAGAGCGCCGACAACCTCACTCACAGTGTACCCATCTTCATCAAGGAATGCCGTTACAACTATAATTATGAGAAAATACATGAAATAAGAACTCCACAGGTTTAACAAAAGATCACTTCCTCACCTGAATCATCTGTGATATTGACTGGAGAACTCTCAAGTTGAAGAGAAACAGCGGAATCCATTGTGGAAATAGAGAGAGTGAACACTTCAGTATTTTCCACAACAAGATCAGTAGAAATGGATATATTTTCACACAGGCTTCGATTGGAGAGATCATCAGGTACAAAAACAAGAGGAATATCAATGCTACTGTAGTCATCAGGTGCTATGAAAAACCACAATAGTTTATAACATAAATTACTGCTCCTGATACATAGAGAGTAATTTTTGAAATAAGGACAAAGTGTCTCTTTGGTTTAACCATATAAAAGTAAAGAAGCTGTTTTACAAACATGAAAACTTCCATAAAATTTAAAACTTTAACCATTATAAAAAGATTGAAAATTACTGAAAGAATATAGCTATATACAAACTAGATATACCTATGGCCGTTTCATCTACTGTGGAAAGGTTAACTTTTACTACTCTGTCTATGAAGCCATCGAGAACGACACATACTTCAAGAGCGCCGACAACCTCACTCACAGTGTACCCATCTTCATCAAGGAATGCCGTTACAACTATAATTATGAGAAAATACATGAAATAAAAACTCCACAGGTTTAACAAAAGATCACTTCCTCACCTGAATCATCTGTGATATTGACTGGAGAACTCTCAAGTTGAAGAGAAACAGCGGAATCCATTGTGGAAATAGAGAGAGTGAACACTTCAGTATTTTCCACAACAAGATCAGTAGAAATGGATATATTTTCACACAGGCTTCGATTGGAGAGATCATCAGGTACAAAAACAAGAGGAATATCAATGCTACTGTAGTCATCAGGTGCTATGAAAAACCACAATAGTTTATAACATAAATTACTGCTCCTGATACATAGAGAGTAATTTTTGAAATAAGGACAAAGTGTCTATTTGGTTTAACCATATAAAAGTAAAGAAGCTGTTTTATAAACATGAATACTTCCATAAAATTTAAAATTTTAACCATTATAAAAATATTGAAAATTAATGAAAGAATATAGCTATATACAAACTAGATATACCTATGGCCGTTTCATCTACTGTGGAAAGGTTAACTGTTACTTCTCTGTCTATGAAGCCATCGAGAACGACACATACTTCCAGAGCGCCGTCAGCCTCACTCACAGTGTATCCGTCTTCATCAAGGAATGCCGTTACAACTATAATTATGAGAAAAAAGACCTGAAATCAGAAATTCACAGGTTTAATAAAGATCATTTTCTCACCTGAATCATCTGTGATATTGACTGGAGAACTCTCAAGTTGAAGAGAAACAGCAGAATCCATTGTGGCAAGAGAGAGTGTGAACACTTCAGTATCCTCCACAACAAGATCAGTAGAAATGGATATATTTTCACACAGGCTTCGATTGGATAGGTCATCAGGTACAAAAACAAGAGGAATATCAATGCTACTGTAGTCATCAGGTGCTATGAAAAACCACAATAGTTTATAATATAAATTACTGCTCCTGTTACATAGAGAGTAATTTTTGAAATAAGGACAAAGTGTCTATTTGGTTTAACCATAAAAAAGTAAGCTGTTTTACAAACATGAATACTTCCATAAAATTTAAAAATGTAACCATTATAAAAAGATTGAAAATTATATAACTATTATACAAACTAGATATACCTATGGCCGTTTCATCTACTGTGGAAAGGTTAACTGTTACTTCTCTGTCTATGAAGCCTTCGAGAATGACACATACTTCCAGAGTGCCGACAACCTCACTCACAGTGTACCCGTCTTCATCAAGAAATGCCGTTACAACTATAATTATGATAAAATACATGAAATAAGAATTCCACAGGTTTAACAAAGATCACTTCCTCACATGAATCATCCGTGATATTGACTGGAGAACTCTCAAGTTGAAGAGAAACAGCGGAATCCGTTGTGGCAAGAGAGAGTGTGAACACTTCAGTATCCTCCACAACAAGATCAGTAGAAATGGATATATTTTCACACAGGCTTCGATTGGATAGATCATCAGGTACAAAAACAAGAGGAATATCAATGCTACTGTAGTCATCAGGTGCTATGAAAAACCACAATAGTTTATAACATAAATTACTGCTCCTGTTACATAGAGAGTAATTTTTGAAATAAGGACAAAGTGTCTATTTGGTTTAACCATAAAAAAGTAAGCTGTTTTACAAACATGAATACTTCCATAAAATTTAAAAATGTAACCATTATAAAAAGATTGAAAATTATATAACTATTATACAAACTAGATATACCTATGGCCGTTTCATCTACTGTGGAAAGGTTAACTGTTACTTCTCTGTCTATGAAGCCTTCGAGAATGACACATACTTCCAGAGTGCCGACAACCTCACTCACAGTGTACCCGTCTTCATCAAGAAATGCCGTTACAACTATAATTATGATAAAATACATGAAATAAGAACTCCACATGTTTAACAAAGATCACTTCCTCACCTGAATCATCTGTGATATTGACTGGAGAACTCTCAAGTTGAAGAGAAACAGCGGAATCCGTTGTGGCAAGAGAGAGTGTGAACACTTCAGTATCCTCCACAACAAGATCAGTAGAAATGGATATATTTTCACACAGACTTCGATTGGATAGGTCATCAGGTACAAAAACAAGAGGAATATCAATGCTACTGTAGTCATCAGGTGCTATGAAAAACCACAATAGTTTATAACATAAATTACTGCTCCTGATACATAGAGAGTAATTTTTGAAATAACGACAAAGTGTCTCTTTGGTTTAACCATATAAAAGTAAAGAAACTGTTTTACAAACATGAATACTTCCATAAAATTTAAAATTTTAACCATTATAAAAAGATTGAAAATTACTGAAATAATATAATTATACAATAAAATAAAACTAGATATACCTATGGCCGTTTCATCCACTGTGGAAAGGTTAACTGTTACTTCTCTGTCTATGAAGCCATCGAGAACGACACATACTTCCAGAGCACCGTCAGCCTCACTCACAGTGTACTCGTCTTCATCAAGGAATGCCGTTACAACTATAAATATTTTATGATAAAAATACATGAAATAAGAACTCCACAGGTTTAACAAAGATCACTTTCTCACCTGAATCATCTGTGATATTGACTGGAGAACTCTCAAGTTGAAGAGAAACAGCGGAATCCGTTGTGGAAATAGAGAGAGTGAACACTTCAGTATTTTCCACAACAAGATCAGTAGAAATGGATATATTTTCACACAGGCTTCGATTGGAGAGATCATCAGGTACAAAAACAAGAGGAATATCAATGCTACTGTAGTCATCAGGTGCTATGAAAAACCACAATAGTTTATAACATAAATTACTGCTCCTGATACATAGAGAGTAATTTTTGAAATAACGACAAAGTGTCTCTTTGGTTTAACCATATAAAAGTAAAGAAGCTGTTTTACAAACATGAATACTTCCATAAAATTTAAAATTTTAACCATTATAAAAAGATTGAAAATTACTGAAAGAATATAATTATACAATAAAATAAAACTAGATATACCTATGGCTGTTCCATCTACTGTTGAAAGGTTAATTGTTACTTCTCTGTCTATGAAGCCATTGAGAACGACACATACTTCCAGAGCGCCGTCAGCCTCACTCACAGTGTATCCGTCTTCATCATGGAATGCCGTTACAACTATAATTATGAGAAAAAAGACCTGAAATCAGAAATTCATAGGTTTAATAAAGATCACTTTCTCACCTGAATCATCTGTGATATTGACTGGAGAACTCTCAAGTTGAAGAGAAACAGCGGAATCCATTGTGGCAAGAGAGAGTGTGAACACTTCAGTATCCTCCACAACAAGATCAGTAGAAATGGATATATTTTCACACAGGCTTCGATTGGATAGGTCATCAGGTACAAAAACAAGAGGAATATCAATGCTACTGTAGTCATCAGGTGCTATGAAAAACCACAATAGTTTATAACATAAATTACTGTTCCTGATACATAGAGAGTAATTTTTGAAATAAGGACAAAGTGTCTCTTTTGTTTAACCATATAAAAGTAAAGAAGCAGTTTTATAAACATGAATACTTCCATAAAATTTAAAATTTTAACCATTATAAAAAGATTGAAAATTACTGAAATAATATAATTATACAATAAAATAAAACTAGATATACCTATGGCTGTTCCATCTACTGTTGAAAGGTTAATTGTTACTTCTCTGTCTATGAAGCCATTGAGAACGACACATACTTCCAGAGCGCCGTCAGCCTCACTCACAGTGTATCCGTCTTCATCATGGAATGCCGTTACAACTATAATTATGAGAAAAAAGACCTGAAATCAGAAATTCATAGGTTTAATAAAGATCACTTTCTCACCTGAATCATCTGTGATATTGACTGGAGAACTCTCAAGTCGAAGAGAAACAGCGGAATCCATTGTGGCAAGAGAGAGTGTGAACACTTCAGTATCCTCCACAACAAGATCAGTAGAAATGGATATATTTTCACACAGGCTTCGATTGGATAGGTCATCAGGTACAAAAACAAGAGGAATATCAATGCTACTGTAGTCATCAGGTGCTATGAAAAACCACAATAGTTTATAACATAAATTACTGCTCCTGATACATAGAGAGTAATTTTTGAAATAACGACAAAGTGTCTCTTTGGTTTAACCATAAAAAAGTAAGCTGTTTTACAAACATAAATACTTCCATAAAATTTAAAAATGTAAACATTATAAAAAGATTGAAAATTACTGAAACAATATAACTATATACAAACTAGATATACCTATGGCCGTTTCATCTACTGTGGAAAGGTTAACTGTTACTTCTCTGTCTATGAAGCCATCGAGAACGACACATACTTCCAGAGCGCCGTCAGTCTCACTCACAGTGTATCCGTCTTCATCAAGGAATGCCGTTACAACTATAATTATGATAAAATACATGAAATAAGAACTCCACAGGTTTAACAAAGATCACTTCCTCACATGAATCATCTGTGATATTGACTCGAGAACTCTCAAGTTGAAGAGAAACAGCGGAATCCGTTGTGGCAAGAGAGAGTGTGAACACTTCAGTATCCTCCACAACAAGATCAGTAGAAATGGATATATTTTCACACAGGCTTCGATTGGATAGGTCATCAGTTACAAAAACAAGAGGAATATCAATGCTACTGTAGTCATCAGGTGCTATGAAAAACCACAATAATTTATAACATAAATTACTGCTCCTGATACATAGAGAGTAATTTTTGAAATAAGGACAAAGTGTCTCTTTTGTTTAACCATATAAAAGTAAAGAAGCAGTTTTACAAACATGAATACTTCCATAAAATTTAAAATTTTAACCATTATAAAAAGATTGAAAATTACTGAAATAATATAATTATACAATAAAATAAAACTAGATATACCTATGGCTGTTCCATCTACTGTGGAAAGGTTAATTGTTACTTCTCTGTCTATGAAGCCATTGAGAACGACACATACTTCCAGAGCGCCGTCAGCCTCACTCACAGTGTATCCGTCTTCATCAAGGAATGCCGTTACAACTATAATTATGAGAAAAAAGACCTGAAATCAGAAATTCATAGATTTAATAAAGATCACTTTCTCACCTGAATCATCTGTGATATTGACTGGAGAACTCTCAAGTCGAAGAGAAACAGCGGAATCCATTGTGGCAAGAGAGAGTGTGAACACTTCAGTATCCTCCACAACAAGATCAGTAGAAATGGATATATTTTCACACAGGCTTCGATTGGATAGGTCATCAGGTACAAAAACAAGAGGAATATCAATGCTACTGTAGTCATCAGGTGCTATGAAAAACCACAATAGTTTATAACATAAATTACTGCTCCTGATACATAGAGAGTAATTTTTGAAATAACGACAAAGTGTCTCTTTGGTTTAACCATAAAAAAGTAAGCTGTTTTACAAACATAAATACTTCCATAAAATTTTAAAATGTAACCATTATAAAAAGATTAAAAATTACTGAAAGAATATAACTATATACAAACTAGATATACCTATGGCCGTTTCATCTACTGTGGAAAGGTTGACTGTTACTTCTCTGTCTATGAAGCCATCGAGAACGACACATACTTCCAGAGCGCCGTCAGCCTCACTCACAGTGTATCCGTCTTCATCAAGGAATGCCGTTACAACTATAATTATGATAAAATACATGAAATAAGAACTCCACAGGTTTAACAAAGATCACTTCCTCACATGAATCATCTGTGATATTGACTGGAGAACTCTCAAGTTGAAGAGAAACAGCGGAATCCGTTGTGGCAAGAGAGAGTGTGAACACTTCAGTATCCTCCACAACAAGATCAGTAGAAATGGATATATTTTCACACAGGCTTCGATTGGATAGGTCATCAGTTACAAAAACAAGAGGAATATCAATGCTACTGTAGTCATCAGGTGCTATGAAAAACCACAATAGTTTATAACATAAATTACTGCTCCTGATACATAGAGAGTAATTTTTGAAATAAGGACAAAGTGTCTCTTTGGTTTAACCATATAAAAGTAAAGAAGCAGTTTTATAAACATGAATACTTCCATAAAATTTAAAATTTTAACCATTATAAAAAGATTGAAAATTACTGAAATAATATAATTATACAATAAAATAAAACTAGATATACCTATGGCTGTTCCATCTACTGTGGAAAGGTTAATTGTTACTTCTCTGTCTATGAACCCATCGAGAACTACACATACTTCCAGAGCGCCGTCAGCCTCACTCACAGTGTATCCGTCTTCATCAAGGAATGCCGTTACAACTATAATTATGATAAAATACATGAAATAAGAACTCCACAGGTTTAACAAAGATCACTTCCTCACCTGAATCATCTGTGATATTGACTGGAGAACTCTCAAGTTGAAGAGAAACAGCAGAATCCGTTGTGGCAAGAGAGAGTGTGAACACTTCAGTATCCTCCACAACAAGATCAGTAGAAATTGATATATTTTCACACAGGCTTCGATTGGATAGGTCATCAGGTACAAAAACAAGAGGAATATCAATGCTACTGTAGTCATCAGGTGCTATGAAAAACCACAATAGTTTATAAAATAAATTACTGCTCCTGATACATGGAGAGTAATTTTTGAAATAAGGACAAAGTGTCTCTTTAGTTTAACTAAGCTGTTTTACAAACATGAATACTTCCATAAAATTTAAAAATGTAACCATTATAAAAAGATTGAAAATTAATGAAAGAATATAGCTATATACAAACTAGATATACCTATGGCCGTTTCATCCACTGTGGAAAGGTTAACTGTTACTTCTCTGTCTATGAAGCCATCGAGAACGACACATACTTCCAGAGCGCCGACAACCTCACTCACAGTGTACCCGTCTTCATCAAGGAATGCCGTTACAACTATAATTATGATAAAATACATGAAATAAGAACTCCACAGGTTTAACAAAGATCACTTCCTCACCTGAATCATCTGTGATATTGACTGGAGAACTCTCAAGTCGAAGAGAAACAGCGGAATCCATTGTGGCAAGAGAGAGTGTGAACACTTCAGTATCCTCCACAACAAGATCAGTAGAAATGGATATATTTTCACACAGGCTTCGATTGGATAGGTCATCAGGTACAAAAACAAGAGGAATATCAATGCTACTGTAGTCATCAGGTGCTATGAAAAACCACAATAGTTTATAACATAAATTACTGCTCCTGATACATAGAGAGTAATTTTTGAAATAACAACAAAGTGTCTCTTTGGTTTAACCATATAAAAGTAAAGAAGCTGTTTTACAAACATGAATACTTCCATAAAATTTAAAATTTTAACCATTATAAAAAGATTGAAAATTACATAATTATACAATAAAATACAACTAGATATACCTATGGCTGTTCCATCTACTGTGGAAAGGTTAATTGTTACTTCTCTGTCTATGAAGCCATCGAGAACGACACATACTTCCAGAGCGCCGTCAGCCTCACTCACAGTGTATCCGTCTTCATCAAGGAATGCCGTTACAACTATAATTATGATAAAATACATGAAATAAGAACTCCACAGGTTTAACAAAGATCACTTCCTCACCTGAATCATCTGTGATATTGACTGGAGAACTCTCAAGTTGAAGAGAAACAGCGGAATCCATTGTGGAAAGAGAGAGAGTGAACACTTCAGTATTTTCCACAACAAGATCAGAAGCAATGGATATATTTTCACACAGGCTTCGATTGGATAGATCATCAGGTACAAAAACAAGAGGAATATCAATGCTACTGTAGTCATCAGGTGCTATGAAAAACCACAATATTTTATAACATAAATTTTACTGATACATAGAATTTAATATTTGATTTAGAGACAAAATGTCTCTTTATAAAGAGGTTTAACCATATAAATGAAATACAAATTATACCTATGGCCGTTCCATTCACTGTGGAAAGGTTAACTGTTACTTCTCTGTCTATGAAGCCATCAAGTACAACACATACTTCTATAGTGCCCTTAACCTCACTCACAGTGTACCCATCTTCATCAAGGAATGCTGTTATGACTATAAATATGATAAAAAAGACATGAAATTGTTGTGATGTGTTAATTGAACAGCCTGTTCTATTTATGTGGTTCATGCATTATGTTATTATCAATTACCACAATCATACACAGCTCATGTTTATTATGTAATCATTCTAGAACTTTCTATCACTCCCATGTGCTTGTGATTCTTTATGATTGATATTGAACAATAGGTTATGGGCCCAGATCCCATGTGAACAATGAGAGAAGCAGGTAACTAGTCTAGTATTAGTATCTAATGTCAGGATCAATGGAAGACAAATGGACTATTGACAAGTTAGATGGCTCTAATTGGATATCATGGAAGTTTCAAATGCATCACTTGTTGCTAGCAAAAGATTATGGGGTCATATAGATGGATCTGATGTATTGGCTCCCGATGCTGGTGATGCTGTACGAACTGAGTTCAAGCAGAAAGCCCAAAGAGCATTTTCTACAATCATTATGGCTGTTAGCACACCTCAATTATACTTGGTGACTAATGCAAGGAGCCAAAGGAAGTCTGGAATAAGTTATGTGATCATTTCGAGTGTGAAACACTGGCAAACAAACTGTTCTTGAAGAAAAAATACTTTCGGACAGAAATGAAAGAAGGCACATCAATGGAGCTACACTTGAAGCATATGAAAGAAATCACAGACAAACTTGCAGCTATTGGGGCTCCTATTTCAGAAGAGGACCAAGTTGTGACATTGTTAGGAAGTGTCCCACCAATCTATTCAGCTTTGGTTACTACTCTGGAATCTCGTATCGATAGTGTAAAATTGAGTTATGTACAACAGGCACTACTCCATGAGGAGAGAAAGCAGCAAGAAAAATTAGGGTCTCTGAATGGAGCACAGTCCATCAGTCAGTCTGATTCAGCCCTTGTGGGAACCCTGGAGAAAACTCAAAGGACAGTCAGGTGCTTTGGATGTGGTGAACTGGGACATATTCATCATTTTGGCCATGTAAGAAAGAATTTTGATAATGCAGGACTACCTCACAAGGCTAAGACTGCGGAAGTAAATGTCTCCAATAGTGATGGAGCATTTGCAGTATCAATGACATCTCTACAGCGTTCTCAGAGCAATCAGTGATTGGTGGACTCAGGTGCATCCAGTCACATGACAAGAGAAAGAGAACTGTTGTTGACTACACGGAATTTGAAAAATCAGAGAAAGTTGGGCTTGGTGATGGCAAAAATGTAGAAGCAGTGGGAGTTGGAAATATTCACATGAACATGCTAATGAAGGAGAGCGAGCTGTACTCTACAGTGTATTATATGTACCAAAACTTGCTTGTAACCTGTTTTCACTCAGAGTTGCTGCAGCTAAAGGCAATGTTGTCAAATTTGGTCGATCAAAGTGCTGGATTCACGATAGAGATGGAAAGCTTAGGGGAATGGGTTCATTTGTGGATAAACTGTATCGATTAGACTGTCAACCTCTCACCAATACTATGGAGCATGCCTCAGTGGCTTCACAAGGACAAAGTGATGCAGATTTGTGGCATCAATGTTTTGGTCATTTGAATTGATGGCAACTTGAAGACATAGTTTAGAATGAACTAGTAACTGGTGTCAAAATGCCTAGAAAGGTGAAGCTGTCATTCTGTGAAGGGTGTGTTGAAGGCAAGATGCATCGATACCATTCAAACCAGCAGTAGAAATTCCATCCACCAGAAAGCTACAGTTAGTGCACAGTGATGTGTGTGGCCCAATGCTTACAGAGTCAATTGGTGGGTGCAAATATTTTGTCACATTCATTGATGACTATTCTCGGTGTTGTAATGTCTATTTTCTGAGACACAAGTCAGAAGTGCTGGAGAAGCTAAAAGAATTTGAGGTGATTACAAGTGGAAGTGATAGGAGAATCGAAACATTGAGGACAGATAATGGTGGAGAGTATCTTTCAGGAGAATTCAAGGAGTATCTGAAATCCAAGGGAATTCACCATGAGCTTACCGTGCCACACACACCAGAACAAAATGGTGTAGCAGAACGATTGAATAGAACCCTGATGGAATCAGCTCATACAATGATTGCTCATGCTGGTCTATCCAATAATTATTGGGCCAAAGCTGTGGCTGCTGCAGCCTATGTCTGGAACAGGACTCCAACCAGAGCTTTCAAGGAGGCCATAACACCATATGAAAGGTGGTATGAAAGAAAACCAAATGTTAGTCATTTGCGTGTCTTTGGCTGTATTGCGTATGCACATATACCAGATATAGGAAGACAGAAGCTTGATAAGAAGGCTGAAAAATTACGTTTTGTCAGCTATAGCAAGGCTTCAAAAGAGTATCGTCTCTTAAATGAGAAGAATAAGAAAATTATAGTCCGACGAGATGTGTTATTTGATGAAACGAACTTTGATTCTAAAGTTGACCAAGAATTATCAAATCAGAAGGAAGTGATTGTAGTGGATGCCAGGTCAGAGGAGGTTAGAAGACCAGAGAGACCAGAACCAGAGCTTCGATGATCAGAATGGGAACGGCGATTTCCAGTCAGGTTTGGAGTTGATGAGTATGCTGACACAGCAATTGTAATGGAAGAGACTCATCATTTTGTATACAATGCCTGCCAGATTGAAGAACCAAACACCATGGAGGAGGCTTTGTCTGGTGATTTTGCTAAAGAGTGGAAAGCTGCTGCAAATGCTGAATATGAATCACTCCTCGAAAATGAGACATGGGAACTGGTTGAGCTTCCTCCTGGTAGAAGTGCAATTGGATCTAAGTGGGTATTCAGGATTAAGTACAAGAGTGATGGGAGAGTTGAACGATTCAAGGCAAGGATGGTGGCCAAGTGGTATTCCCAGAAATATGGCATTAATTATGACGAAACATTTTCTCCAGTGGTCCGTTTCTCCTCAATTCGAGCACTTCTGGCATATGCAGTTCAAAATGATATGCCAGTTCATCAGATGGAAGTTGTAACTGCTTTTCTAAATGGAAAACTTGATGAAGAGATATAAATGTCACAGCCTGATGGTTACATTGAACCAGGAAAGGAACATCTTGTTTGTAAACTAAAGAAATCAATATATGGCTTGAAGCAGTCACCACGATGCTGGAACAGAGCATTTTGTGAACATTTGGTATCTATTGGTTTCAAACAGAGTGGAGCTGATCCATGCGTATACATCAAAAAATCAGAACTACTGACCATTATAGCTGTGTATGTTGATGATTTAATTTTGATTGCCAAAACAGAAACAGAAATGCAGAAAGTAAAGGAAAACCTTGCAATTCAGTTCAAGATGAAAGACCTTTGTGAAATCCACTATTGTCTTGTTGAATGGAACAAGCCTCAGAAGTCTCTTAGGCTGCATCAGAAACAGTATATTCTGAATGTGATTAAGAAGCATGGTCTTACAGAAGCTAAGACTGTTTCCACTCCTATTGATCTCAGTGTCAAACTAGAGAAGGATGATGGCATTAGCAAGGCAGTAAATCCAATCTCTTATCAGTCCATAATTGGAAGCTTGATGTATGTTACCACTGCAACTCGCCCAGATATTTCATTTGCAGTGGGAGTACTGTCTAAATTCAACTCTAAACCAAACCAAACTCACTTAACTGCAGCCAAACGAGTTCTTCGATATCTGAAGGGAACAGCACACATGGCACTGAAATATTGCAAAGCAGCGGATGAAAATTTAGTGGGATACTCTGATGCTGATTGGGCAAGTGACTTAGATGACTGGCATTCCACAAGTGGAAATGTATTCTTGATGGCTGGTGGAGCAATCAGCTGGGTAAGCAAGAAGCAAGCAACCATTGCTCTTTACACAGCAGAGGCTGAGTATGTTGCACTCAGTTCAGCAACTCAGGAGGTAGTTTGGTTGAGAAGACTCCTCACTGATCTCAAGATACTGCAAGATCGGCCAACAGTATTGATGGGAGACAACCAGGGTGCTATTGCTATTGCAAGAAACGCTGTTGCTCATGCCAGGACTAAACATATCGATATACGGTACCATTACATTCATGAGGCTCTGAAGGAAGGAATTATTGACTTACGCTTTTGTCCAAAAAATGAGATGACTGCAGACTTGCTGACTAAACCATTACCAAGGGGACAGTTTGAACAATTACGATTGGCAATGGGCATGGACATACCACCACAGACTGCCAATTAGTGGGAGTGTTGTGATATGTTAATTGAACAGTCTGTTCTATTTATGTGATTTATGCATTATGTAATTATCAATTACCAATATCATGCACAGCTCATGTTAATTATGTAATCATTCTATCATTCCCATGTGCTTGTGATTCTTTATGATTGATATTGAACAATAGAAATAAGAAATTCACAGGTTTAATTCATTCCTGACCTGAATCATCTGTGATATTGACTGGAGAACTCTCAAGTTGAAGAGAAACAGCGGAATCCATTGTGGCAAGAGAGAGAGTGAACACTTCAGTATTTTCCACCACAAGATCAGAAGCAATTGATATATTTTCACACAGGCTTCGATTGGATAGATCATCAGGTACAAAAACAAGAGGAATATCAATGCTACTGTAGTCATCAGGTGCTATGAAAAAACAGCAATAGTTTATAACATAAATTTTACTGATACATAGAATATAATTTTTGATATAGAGACAATATATTTCCTTATAAAGAGGTTGTTTAACCATATAAATGAAATACAAATGATACCTATGGCCGTTCCATTCACTGTGGAAAGGTTAACTGTTACTTCTCTGTCTATGAAGCCATCGAGAACAACACATACTTCCAGAGCGCCGTCAACCTCACTCACAGTGTACCCATCTTCATCAAGGAATGCCGTTACAACTATAAATATGATAAAAATACATGAAATATAAACTCCACAGGTTTAACAAAGATCTCTTCCTCACTTGAATCATCTGTGATGTTGACTGAAGAACTCACAAGTATAAAAGAAACAGCGGAATCCGTTGTGGAAAGAGAGAGAGTGAACACTTCAGTATTTTCCACCACAAGATCAGAAGCAATGGATATATTTTCACACAGGCTTCGATTGGATAGATCATCAGGTACAAAAACAAGAGGAATATCAATGCTACTGTAGTCATCAGGTGCTATGAAAAAACACAATAGTTTATAACATAAATTTTACTGATACATAGAATTTAATTTTTAATTTAGAGACAAAATGTCTCCTTATAAAACCATATAAATGAAATACAAATTATACCTATGGCCGTTCCATTCACTGTGGAAAGGTTAACTGTTACTTCTCTGTCTATGAAGCCATCGAGAATGACACATACTTCCAGAGCGCCGTCAACCTCACTCACAGTGTACCCATCTTCATCAAGGAATGCCGTTACAACTATAAATATGATAACAATACATAAAATAAGAACTTCACAGGTTTAACAAAGATCTCTTCCTCACTTGAATCATCTGTGATATTGACTGGAGAACTCTCAAGTTGAAGAGAAACAGCGGAATCCGTTGTGGCAAGAGAGAGAGTGAACACTTCAGTATTTTCCACCACAAGATCAGAAGCAATTGATATATTTTCACACAGGCTTCGATTGGATAGATCATCAGGTACAAAAAGAAGAGGAATATCAATGCTACTGTAGTCATCAGGTGCTATGAAAAAACAGCAATAGTTTATAACATAAATTTTACTGATACATAGAATTTAATTTTTGATATAGAGACAATATATTTCCTTATAAAGAGGTTGTTTAACCATATAAATGAAATACAAATTATACCTATGGCCGTTCCATTCACTGTGGAAAGGTTAACTGTTACTTCTCTGTCTATGAAGCCATCGAGAATGACACATACTTCTATAGTGCCGTCAACCTCACTCACAGTGTACCCATCTTCATCAAGGAATGCCGTTACAACTATAAATATGATAAAAATACATGAAATATAAACTCCACAGGTTTAACAAATATCTCTTCCTCACTTGAATCATCTGTGATATTGACTGGAGAACTCTCAAGTTGAAAAGAAACAGCGGAATCCGTTGTGGAAAGAGAGAGAGTGAACACTTCAGTATTCTCCACCACAAGATCAGAAGCAATTGATATATTTTCACACAGGCTTCGATTGGATAGATCATCAGGTACAAAAACAAGAGGAATATCAATGCTACTGTAGTCATCAGGTGCTATGAAAAAACACAATAGTTTATAACATAAATTTTACTGATACATAGAATTTAATTTTTAATTTAGAGACAAAATGTCTCCTTATAAAACCATATAAATGAAATACAAATTATACCTATGGCCGTTCCATTCACTGTGGAAAGGTTAACTGTTACTTCTCTGTCTATGAAGCCATCGAGAACGACACATACTTCCAGAGCGCCGTCAACCTCACTCACAGTGTACCCATCTTCATCAAGGAATGCCGTTACAACTATAAATATGATAAAAATACATGAAACATAAACTCCACAGGTTTAACAAAGATCTCTTCCTCACTTGAATCATCTGTGATGTTGACTGGAGAACTCTCAAGTTGAAGAGAAACAGCGGAATCCGTTGTGGCAAGAGAGAGAGTGAACACTTCAGTATTTTCCACCACAAGATCAGAAGCAATGGATATATTTTCACACAGGCTTCGATTGGATAGATCATCAGGTACAAAAACAAGAGGAATATCAATGCTACTGTAGTCATCAGGTGCTATGAAAAAACAGCAATAGTTTATAACATAAATTTTACTGATACATAGAATATAATTTTTGATATAGAGACAATATGTCTCCTTATAAAGAGGTTGTTTAACGATATAAATGAAATACAAATTATACCTATGGCCGTTCCATTCACTGTGGAAAGGTTAACTGCTACTTCTCTGTCTATGAAGCCATCAAGTACAACACATACTTCTATAGTGCCGTCAACCTCACTCACAGTGTACCCATCTTCATCAAGGAATGCCGTTACAACTATAAATATAATAAAAATACATGAAATATAAACTCCACAGGTTTAACAAATATCTCTTCCTCACTTGAATCATCTGTGATATTGACTGGAGAACTCTCAAGTTGAAGAGAAACAGCGGAATCCGTTGTGGCAAGAGAGAGAGTGAACACTTCAGTATTTTCCACCACAAGATCAGAAGCAATGGATATATTTTCACACAGGCTTCGATTGGATAGATCATCAGGTACAAAAACAAGAGGAATATCAATGCTACTGTAGTCATCAGGTGCTATGAAAAAACACAATAGTTTATAACATAAATTTTACTGATACATAGAATTTAATTTTTGATTTAGAGACAAAATGTCTCCTTATAAAACCATATAAATGAAATACAAATTATACCTATGGCCGTTCCATTCACTGTGGAAAGGTTAACTGTTACTTCTCTGTCTATGAAGCCATCGAGAACGACACATACTTCCAGAGCGCCGTCGACCTCACTCACAGTGTACCCATCTTCATCAAGGAATGCCGTTACAACTATAAATATGATAAAAATACATGAAATATAAACTCCACAGGTTTAACAAAGATCTCTTCCTCACTTGAATCATCTGTGATGTTGACTGGAGAACTCACAAGTATAAAAGAGACAGCGGAATCCGTTGTGGAAAGAGAGAGAGTGAACACTTCAGTATTTTCCACCACAAGATCAGTAGCAATGGATATATTTTCACACAGGCTTCGATTGAATAGATCATCAGGTACAAAAACAAGAGGAATATCAATGCTACTGTAGTCATCAGGTGCTATGAAAAAACATAATGGTTTATAACATAAATTTTACTGATACATAGAATTTAATTTTTGATTTAGAGACAAAATGTCTCCTTATAAAGAGGTTTAACCATATAAATGTAATACAAATTATACCTATGGCCGTTCCATTCACTGTGGAAAGGTTAACTGTTACTTCTCTGTCTATGAAGCCATCGAGAACGACACATACTTCTATAGTGCCGTCAACCTCACTCACAGTGTACCCATCTTCATCAAGGAATGCCGTTACAACTATAAATATAATAAAAATACATGAAATATAAACTCCACAGGTTTAACAAAGATCTCTTCCTCACTTGAATCATCTGTGATGTTGACCGGAGAACTCTCAAGTTGAAGAGAAACAGCGGAATCCATTGTGGCAAGAGAGAGAGTGAACACTTCAGTATTTTCCACCACAAGATCAGAAGCAATGGATATATTTTCACACAGGCTTCGATTGGATAGATCATCAGGTACAAAAACAAGAGGAATATCAATGCTACTGTAGTCATCAGGTGCTATGAAAAAACACAATAGTTTATAACATAAATTTTACTGATACATAGAATTTAATTTTTGATATAGAGACAATATGTCTCCTTATAAAGAGGTTGTTTAACCATATAAATGAAATACAAATTATACCTATGGCCGTTCCATTCACTGTGGAAAGTTTAACTGCTACTTCTCTGTCTATGAAGCCATCGAGAACGACACATACTTCCAGAGCGCCGTCAACCTCACTCACAGTGTACCCATCTTCATCAAGGAATGCCGTTACAACTATAATTATGATAAAAATACATGAAATATGAACTCCACAGGTTTAACAAAGATCTCTTCCTCACTTGAATCATCTGTGATGTTGACTGGAGAACTCAAAAGTATAAAAGAGACAGAGGAATCCGTTGTGGAAAGAGAGAGAGTGAACACTTCAGTATTTTCCACCACAAGATCAGAAGCAATGGATATATTTTCACACAGGCTTCGATTGGATAGATCATCAGGTACAAAAACAAGAGGAATATCAATGCTACTGTAGTCATCAGGTGCTATGAAAAAACACAATGGTTTATAACATAAACTTTACTGATACATAGAATTTAATTTTTGATTTAGAGACAAAATGTCTCCTTATAAAGAGGTTTAACCATATAAATGTAATACAAATTATACCTATGGCCGTTCCATTCACTGTGGAAAGGTTAACTGTTACTTCTCTGTCTATGAAGCCATCGAGAACGACACATACTTCTATAGTGCCGTCAACCTCACTCACAGTGTACCCATCTTCATCAAGGAATGCCGTTACAACTATAAATATAATAAAAATACATGAAATATAAACTCCACAGGTTTAACAAAGATCTCTTCCTCACTTGAATCATCTGTGATGTTGACCGGAGAACTCTCAAGTTGAAGAGAAACAGCGGAATCCATTGTGGCAAGAGAGAGAGTGAACACTTCAGTATTTTCCACCACAAGATCAGAAGCAATGGATATATTTTCACACAGGCTTCGATTGGATAGATCATCAGGTACAAAAACAAGAGGAATATCAATGCTACTGTAGTCATCAGGTGCTATGAAAAAACACAATAGTTTATAACATAAATTTTACTGATACATAGAATTTAATTTTTGATATAGAGACAATATGTCTCCTTATAAAGAGGTTGTTTAACCATATAAATGAAATACAAATTATACCTATGGCCGTTCCATTCACTGTGGAAAGGTTAACTGTTACTTCTCTGTCTATGAAGCCATCGAGAACGACACATACTTCTATAGTGCCGTCAACCTCACTCACAGTGTACCCATCTTCATCAAGGAATGCCGTTACAACTATAAATATACATGAAATATAAACTCCACAGGTTTAACAAAGATCTCTTCCTCACTTGAATCATCTGTGATGTTGACCGGAGAACTCTCAAGTTGAAGAGAAACAGCGGAATCCGTTGTGGCAAGAGAGAGAGTGAACACTTCAGTATTTTCCACCACAAGATCAGAAGCAATGGATATATTTTCACACAGGCTTCGATTGGATAGATCATCAGGTACAAAAACAAGAGGAATATCAATGCTACTGTAGTCATCAGGTGCTATGAAAAAACACAATAGTTTATAACATAAATTTTACTGATACATAGAATTTAATTTTTGATATAGAGACAATATGTCTCCTTATAAAGAGGTTGTTTAACCATATAAATGAAATACAAATTATACCTATGGCCGTTCCATTCACTGTGGAAAGTTTAACTGCTACTTCTCTGTCTATGAAGCCATCGAGAACGACACATACTTCCAGAGCGCCGTCAACCTCACTCACAGTGTACCCATCTTCATCAAGGAATGCCGTTACAACTATAATTATGATAAAAATACATGAAATATGAACTCCACAGGTTTAACAAAGATCTCTTCCTCACTTGAATCATCTGTGATGTTGACTGGAGAACTCAAAAGTATAAAAGAGACAGAGGAATCCGTTGTGGAAAGAGAGAGAGTGAACACTTCAGTATTTTCCACCACAAGATCAGAAGCAATGGATATATTTTCACACAGGCTTCGATTGGATAGATCATCAGGTACAAAAACAAGAGGAATATCAATGCTACTGTAGTCATCAGGTGCTATGAAAAAACACAATGGTTTATAACA
This sequence comes from Diacarnus erythraeanus, assembly GCA_964016965.1. NCBI lineage: Eukaryota > Metazoa > Porifera > Demospongiae > Poecilosclerida > Podospongiidae > Diacarnus > Diacarnus erythraeanus. The sequence goes on from OZ024682.1 coordinate 3,975,635, forward strand.
TAAACTTTACTGATACATAGAATTTAATTTTTGATTTAGAGACAAAATGTCTCCTTATAAAGAGGTTTAACCATATAAATGTAATACAAATTATACCTATGGCCGTTCCATTCACTGTGGAAAGGTTAACTGTTACTTCTCTGTCTATGAAGCCATCGAGAACGACACATACTTCTATAGTGCCGTCAACCTCACTCACAGTGTACCCATCTTCATCAAGGAATGCCGTTACAACTATAAATATAATAAAAATACATGAAATATAAACTCCACAGGTTTAACAAAGATCTCTTCCTCACTTGAATCATCTGTGATGTTGACCGGAGAACTCTCAAGTTGAAGAGAAACAGCGGAATCCATTGTGGCAAGAGAGAGAGTGAACACTTCAGTATTTTCCACCACAAGATCAGAAGCAATGGATATATTTTCACACAGGCTTCGATTGGATAGATCATCAGGTACAAAAACAAGAGGAATATCAATGCTACTGTAGTCATCAGGTGCTATGAAAAAACACAATAGTTTATAACATAAATTTTACTGATACATAGAATTTAATTTTTGATATAGAGACAATATGTCTCCTTATAAAGAGGTTGTTTAACCATATAAATGAAATACAAATTATACCTATGGCCGTTCCATTCACTGTGGAAAGGTTAACTGTTACTTCTCTGTCTATGAAGCCATCGAGAACGACACATACTTCTATAGTGCCGTCAACCTCACTCACAGTGTACCCATCTTCATCAAGGAATGCCGTTACAACTATAAATATACATGAAATATAAACTCCACAGGTTTAACAAAGATCTCTTCCTCACTTGAATCATCTGTGATGTTGACCGGAGAACTCTCAAGTTGAAGAGAAACAGCGGAATCCGTTGTGGCAAGAGAGAGAGTGAACACTTCAGTATTTTCCACCACAAGATCAGAAGCAATGGATATATTTTCACACAGGCTTCGATTGGATAGATCATCAGGTACAAAAACAAGAGGAATATCAATGCTACTGTAGTCATCAGGTGCTATGAAAAAACACAATAGTTTATAACATAAATTTTACTGATACATAGAATTTAATTTTTGATATAGAGACAATATGTCTCCTTATAAAGAGGTTGTTTAACCATATAAATGAAATACAAATGATACCTATGGCCGTTCCATTCACTGTGGAAAGGTTAACTGCTACTTCTCTGTCTATGAAGCCATCGAGAACGACACATACTTCCAGAGCGCCGTCAACCTCACTCACAGTGTACCCATCTTCATCAAGGAATGCCGTTACAACTATAAATATAATAAAAATACATGAAATATAAACTCCACAGGTTTAACAAAGATCTCTTCCTCACTTGAATCATCTGTGATGTTGACCGGAGAACTCTCAAGTTGAAGAGAAACAGCGGAATCCGTTGTGGCAAGAGAGAGAGTGAACACTTCAGTATTTTCCACCACAAGATCAGAAGCAATGGATATATTTTCACACAGGCTTCGATTGGATAGATCATCAGGTACAAAAACAAGAGGAATATCAATGCTACTGTAGTCATCAGGTGCTATGAAAAAACACAATAGTTTATAACATAAATTTTACTGATACATAGAATTTAATTTTTGATATAGAGACAATATGTCTCCTTATAAAGAGGTTGTTTAACCATATAAATGAAATACAAATTATACCTATGGCCGTTCCATTCACTGTGGAAAGTTTAACTGCTACTTCTCTGTCTATGAAGCCATCGAGAACGACACATACTTCCAGAGCGCCGTCAACCTCACTCACAGTGTACCCATCTTCATCAAGGAATGCCGTTACAACTATAATTATGATAAAAATACATGAAATATGAACTCCACAGGTTTAACAAAGATCTCTTCCTCACTTGAATCATCTGTGATGTTGACTGGAGAACTCAAAAGTATAAAAGAGACAGAGGAATCCGTTGTGGAAAGAGAGAGAGTGAACACTTCAGTATTTTCCACCACAAGATCAGTAGCAATGGATATATTTTCACACAGGCTTCGATTGGATAGATCATCAGGTACAAAAACAAGAGGAATATCAATGCTACTGTAGTCATCAGGTGCTATGAAAAAACACAATAGTTTATAACATAAATTTTACTGAAACATAGAATATAATTTTTGATATAGAGACAATATATTTCCTTATAAAGAGGTTGTTTAACCATATAAATGAAATACAAATGATACCTATGGCCGTTCCATTCACTGTGGAAAGGTTAACTGCTACTTCTCTGTCTATGAAGCCATCGAGAACGACACATACTTCCAGAGCGCCGTCAACCTCACTCACAGTGTACCCATCTTCATCAAGGAATGCCGTTACAACTATAAATATAATAAAAATACATGAAATATAAACTCCACAGGTTTAACAAATATCTCTTCCTCACTTGAATCATCTGTGATATTGACTGGAGAACTCTCAAGTTGAAGAGAAACAGCGGAATCCGTTGTGGAAAGAGAGAGAGTGAACACTTCAGTATTTTCCACCACAAGATCAGAAGCAATGGATATATTTTCACACAGGCTTCGATTGGATAGATCATCAGGTACAAAAACAAGAGGAATATCAATGCTACTGTAGTCATCAGGTGCTATGAAAAAACACAATAGTTTATAACATAAATTTTACTGATACATAGAATTTAATTTTTGATTTAGAGACAAAATGTCTCCTTATAAAACCATATAAATGAAATACAAATTATACCTATGGCCGTTCCATTCACTGTGGAAAGGTTAACTGTTACTTCTCTGTCTATGAAGCCATCGAGAACGACACATACTTCCAGAGCGCCGTCAACCTCACTCACAGTGTACCCATCTTCATCAAGGAATGCCGTTACAACTATAAATATGATAAAAATACATGAAATATAAACTCCACAGGTTTAACAAAGATCTCTTCCTCACTTGAATCATCTGTGATGTTGACTGAAGAACTCACAAGTATAAAAGAGACAGAGGAATCCGTTGTGGAAAGAGAGAGAGTGAACACTTCAGTATTTTCCACCACAAGATCAGTAGCAATGGATATATTTTCACACAGGCTTCGATTGAATAGATCATCAGGTACAAAAACAAGAGGAATATCAATGCTACTGTAGTCATCAGGTGCTATGAAAAAACACAATGGTTTATAACATAAATTTTACTGATACATAGAATTTAATTTTTGATTTAGAGACAAAATGTCTCCTTATAAAACCATATAAATGAAATACAAATTATACCTATGGCCGTTCCATTCACTGTGGAAAGGTTAACTGCTACTTCTCTGTCTATGAAGCCATCGAGAACGACACATACTTCCAGAGCGCCGTCAACCTCACTCACAGTGTACCCATCTTCATCAAGGAATGCCGTTACAACTATAAATATGATAAAAATACATGAAATATGAACTCCACAGGTTTAACAAAGATCTCTTCCTCACTTGAATCATCTGTGATGTTGACTGAAGAACTCACAAGTATAAAAGAGACAGCGGAATCCGTTGTGGAAAGAGAGAGAGTGAACACTTCAGTATTCTCCACCACAAGATCAGAAGCAATGGATATATTTTCACACAGGCTTCGATTGGATAGATCATCAGGTACAAAAACAAGAGGAATATCAATGCTACTGTAGTCATCAGGTGCTATGAAAAAACACAATAGTTTATAACATAAATTTTACTGATACATAGAATTTAATTTTTGATATAGAGACAATATGTCTCCTTATAAAGAGGTTGTTTAACCATATAAATGAAATACAAATTATACCTATGGCCGTTCCATTCACTGTGGAAAGTTTAACTGCTACTTCTCTGTCTATGAAGCCATCGAGAACGACACATACTTCCAGAGCGCCGTCAACCTCACTCACAGTGTACCCATCTTCATCAAGGAATGCCGTTACAACTATAATTATGATAAAAATACATGAAATATGAACTCCACAGGTTTAACAAATATCTCTTCCTCACTTGAATCATCTGTGATGTTGACTGGAGAACTCAAAAGTATAAAAGAGACAGAGGAATCCGTTGTGGAAAGAGAGAGAGTGAACACTTCAGTATTTTCCACCACAAGATCAGTAGCAATGGATATATTTTCACACAGGCTTCGATTGGATAGATCATCAGGTACAAAAACAAGAGGAATATCAATGCTACTGTAGTCATCAGGTGCTATGAAAAAACACAATAGTTTATAACATAAATTTTACTGATACATAGAATTTAATTTTTGATTTAGAGACAAAATGTCTCCTTATAAAACCATATAAATGAAATACAAATTATACCTATGGCCGTTCCATTCACTGTGGAAAGGTTAACTGTTACTTCTCTGTCTATGAAGCCATCGAGAACGACACATACTTCCAGAGCGCCGTCAACCTCACTCACAGTGTACCCATCTTCATCAAGGAATGCCGTTACAACTATAAATATGATAAAAATACATGAAATATAAACTCCACAGTTTAACAAAGATCTCTTCCTCACTTGAATCATCTGTGATGTTGACTGGAGAACTCACAAGTATAAAAGAGACAGCGGAATCCGTTGTGGCAAGATAGAGAGTGAACACTTCAGTATTTTCCACCACAAGATCAGTAGCAATGGATATATTTTCACACAGGCTTCGATTGAATAGATCATCAGGTACAAAAACAAGAGGAATATCAATGCTACTGTAGTCATCAGGTGCTATGAAAAAACACAATGGTTTATAACATAAACTTTACTGATACATAGAATTTAATTTTTGATTTAGAGACAAAATGTCTCCTTATAAAACCATATAAATGAAATACAAATTATACCTATGGCCGTTCCATTCACTGTGGAAAGGTTAACTGTTACTTCTCTGTCTATGAAGCCATCGAGAACGACACATACTTCCAGAGCGCCGTCAACCTCACTCACAGTGTACCCATCTTCATCAAGGAATGCCGTTACAACTATAAATATGATAAAAATACATGAAATATAAACTCCACAGGTTTAACAAAGATCTCTTCCTCACTTGAATCATCTGTGATGTTGACTGGAGAACTCACAAGTATAAAAGAGACAGCGGAATCCGTTGTGGAAAGAGAGAGAGTGAACACTTCAGTATTTTCCACCACAAGATCAGTAGCAATGGATATATTTTCACACAGGCTTCGATTGGATAGATCATCAGGTACAAAAACAAGAGGAATATCAATGCTACTGTAGTCATCAGGTGCTATGAAAAAACACAATAGTTTATAACAAATTTTACTGATACATAGAATATAATTTTTGATATAAAGACAATATGTCTCCTTATAAAGAGGTTGTTTAACCATATAAATGAAATACAAATTATACCTATGGCCGTTCCATTCACTGTGGAAAGTTTAACTGCTACTTCTCTGTCTATTAAGCCATCGAGAACGACACATACTTCCAGAGCGCCGTCAACCTCACTCACAGTGTACCCATCTTCATCAAGGAATGCCGTTACAACTATAAATATGATAAAAATACATGAAATATAAACTCCACAGGTTTAACAAAGATCTCTTCCTCACTTGAATCATCTGTGATGTTGACTGAAGAACTCACAAGTATAAAAGAGACAGCGGAATCCGTTGTGGAAAGAGAGAGAGTGAACACTTCAGTATTCTCCACCACAAGATCAGAAGCAATGGATATATTTTCACACAGGCTTCGATTGGATAGATCATCAGGTACAAAAACAAGAGGAATATCAATGCTACTGTAGTCATCAGGTGCTATGAAAAAACACAATAGTTTATAACATAAATTTTACTGATACATAGAATTTAATTTTTGATATAGAGACAATATGTCTCCTTATAAAGAGGTTGTTTAACCATATAAATGAAATACAAATTATACCTATGGCCGTTCCATTCACTGTGGAAAGTTTAACTGCTACTTCTCTGTCTATGAAGCCATCGAGAACGACACATACTTCCAGAGCGCCGTCAACCTCACTCACAGTGTACCCATCTTCATCAAGGAATGCCGTTACAACTATAATTATGATAAAAATACATGAAATATGAACTCCACAGGTTTAACAAAGATCTCTTCCTCACTTGAATCATCTGTGATGTTGACTGGAGAACTCAAAAGTATAAAAGAGACAGAGGAATCCGTTGTGGAAAGAGAGAGAGTGAACACTTCAGTATTTTCCACCACAAGATCAGTAGCAATGGATATATTTTCACACAGGCTTCGATTGGATAGATCATCAGGTACAAAAACAAGAGGAATATCAATGCTACTGTAGTCATCAGGTGCTATGAAAAAACACAATAGTTTATAACATAAATTTTACTGATACATAGAATTTAATTTTTGATTTAGAGACAAAATGTCTCCTTATAAAACCATATAAATGAAATACAAATTATACCTATGGCCGTTCCATTCACTGTGGAAAGGTTAACTGTTACTTCTCTGTCTATGAAGCCATCGAGAACGACACATACTTCCAGAGCGCCGTCAACCTCACTCACAGTGTACCCATCTTCATCAAGGAATGCCGTTACAACTATAAATATGATAAAAATACATGAAATATGAACTCCACAGGTTTAACAAAGATCTCTTCCTCACTTGAATCATCTGTGATGTTGACTGGAGAACTCACAAGTATAAAAGAGACAGCGGAATCCGTTGTGGAAAGAGAGAGAGTGAACACTTCAGTATTTTCCACCACAAGATCAGTAGCAATGGATATATTTTCACACAGGCTTCGATTGGATAGATCATCAGGTACAAAAACAAGAGGAATATCAATGCTACTGTAGTCATCAGGTGCTATGAAAAAACACAATAGTTTATAACATAAATTTTACTGATACATAGAATTTAATTTTTAATTTAGAGACACAATGTCTCCTTATAAAGAGGTTTAACCATATAAATGAAATACAAATTATACCTATGGCCGTTCCATTCACTGTGGAAAGGTTAACTGTTACTTCTCTGTCTATGAAGCCATCGAGAACGACACATACTTCCAGAGCGCCGTCAACCTCACTCACAGTGTACCCATCTTCATCAAGGAATGCCGTTACAACTATAAATATGATAAAAATACATGAAATATGAACTCCACAGGTTTAACAAAGATCTCTTCCTCACTTGAATCATCTGTGATGTTGACTGGAGAATTCACAAGTATAAAAGAGACAGCGGAATCCGTTGTGGAAAGAGAGAGAGTGAACACTTCAGTATTCTCCACCACAAGATCAGTAGCAATGGATATATTTTCACACAGGCTTCGATTGGATAGATCATCAGGTACAAAAACAAGAGGAATATCAATGCTACTGTAGTCATCAGGTGCTATGAAAAAACACAATAGTTTATAACATAAATTTTACTGATACATAGAATATAATTTTTGATATAGAGACAATATGTCTCCTTATAAAGAGGTTGTTTAACCATATAAATGAAATACAAATTATACCTATGGCCGTTCCATTCACTGTGGAAAGTTTAACTGCTACTTCTCTGTCTATTAAGCCATCGAGAACGACACATACTTCCAGAGCGCCGTCAACCTCACTCACAGTGTACCCATCTTCATCAAGGAATGCCGTTACAACTATAAATATGATAAAAATACATGAAATATAAACTCCACAGGTTTAACAAAGATCTCTTCCTCACTTGAATCATCTGTGATGTTGACTGGAGAACTCACAAGTATAAAAGAGACAGCGGAATCCGTTGTGGCAAGAGAGAGAGTGAACACTTCAGTATTTTCCACCACAAGATCAGTAGCAATGGATATATTTTCACACAGGCTTCGATTGGATAGATCATCAGGTACAAAAACAAGAGGAATATCAATGCTACTGTAGTCATCAGGTGCTATGAAAAAACACAATAGTTTATAACATAAATTTTACTGATACATAGAATTTAATTTTTAATTTAGAGACACAATGTCTCCTTATAAAGAGGTTTAACCATATAAATGTAATACAAATTATACCTATGGCCGTTCCATTCACTGTGGAAAGGTTAACTGTTACTTCTCTGTCTATGAAGCCATCGAGAACGACACATACTTCCAGAGCGCCGTCAACCTCACTCACAGTGTACCCATCTTCATCAAGGAATGCCGTTACAACTATAAATATGATAAAAATACATGAAATATAAACTCCACAGGTTTAACAAAGATCTCTTCCTCACTTGAATCATCTGTGATGTTGACTGGAGAACTCACAAGTATAAAAGAGACAGCGGAATCCGTTGTGGAAAGAGAGAGAGTGAACACTTCAGTATTTTCCACCACAAGATCAGTAGCAATGGATATATTTTCACACAGGCTTCGATTGGATAGATCATCAGGTACAAAAACAAGAGGAATATCAATGCTACTGTAGTCATCAGGTGCTATGAAAAAACACAATAGTTTATAACAAATTTTACTGATACATAGAATATAATTTTTGATATAAAGACAATATGTCTCCTTATAAAGAGGTTGTTTAACCATATAAATGAAATACAAATTATACCTATGGCCGTTCCATTCACTGTGGAAAGTTTAACTGCTACTTCTCTGTCTATGAAGCCATCGAGAACGACACATACTTCCAGAGCGCCGTCAACCTCACTCACAGTGTACCCATCTTCATCAAGGAATGCCGTTACAACTATAAATATGATAAAAATACATGAAATATGAACTCCACAGGTTTAACAAAGATCTCTTCCTCACTTGAATCATCTGTGATGTTGACTGAAGAACTCACAAGTATAAAAGAGACAGCGGAATCCGTTGTGGAAAGAGAGAGAGTGAACACTTCAGTATTCTCCACCACAAGATCAGAAGCAATGGATATATTTTCACACAGGCTTCGATTGGATAGATCATCAGGTACAAAAACAAGAGGAATATCAATGCTACTGTAGTCATCAGGTGCTATGAAAAAACACAATAGTTTATAACAAATTTTACTGATACATAGAATATAATTTTTGATATAAAGACAATATGTCTCCTTATAAAGAGGTTGTTTAACCATATAAATGAAATACAAATTATACCTATGGCCGTTCCATTCACTGTGGAAAGTTTAACTGCTACTTCTCTGTCTATGAAGCCATCGAGAACGACACATACTTCCAGAGCGCCGTCAACCTCACTCACAGTGTACCCATCTTCATCAAGGAATGCCGTTACAACTATAAATATGATAAAAATACATGAAATATGAACTCCACAGGTTTAACAAAGATCTCTTCCTCACTTGAATCATCTGTGATGTTGACTGAAGAACTCACAAGTATAAAAGAGACAGCGGAATCCGTTGTGGAAAGAGAGAAAGTGAACACTTCAGTATTCTCCACCACAAGATCAGAAGCAATGGATATATTTTCACACAGGCTTCGATTGGATAGATCATCAGGTACAAAAACAAGAGGAATATCAATGCTACTGTAGTCATCAGGTGCTATGAAAAAACACAATAGTTTATAACAAATTTTACTGATACATAGAATATAATTTTTGATATAAAGACAATATGTCTCCTTATAAAGAGGTTGTTTAACCATATAAATGAAATACAAATTATACCTATGGCCGTTCCATTCACTGTGGAAAGTTTAACTGCTACTTCTCTGTCTATGAAGCCATCGAGAACGACACATACTTCCAGAGCGCCGTCAACCTCACTCACAGTGTACCCATCTTCATCAAGGAATGCCGTTACAACTATAAATATGATAAAAATACATGAAATATGAACTCCACAGGTTTAACAAAGATCTCTTCCTCACTTGAATCATCTGTGATGTTGACTGAAGAACTCACAAGTATAAAAGAGACAGCGGAATCCGTTGTGGAAAGAGAGAGAGTGAACACTTCAGTATTCTCCACCACAAGATCAGAAGCAATGGATATATTTTCACACAGGCTTCGATTGGATAGATCATCAGGTACAAAAACAAGAGGAATATCAATGCTACTGTAGTCATCAGGTGCTATGAAAAAACACAATAGTTTATAACAAATTTTACTGATACATAGAATATAATTTTTGATATAAAGACAATATGTCTCCTTATAAAGAGGTTGTTTAACCATATAAATGAAATACAAATTATACCTATGGCCGTTCCATTCACTGTGGAAAGTTTAACTGCTACTTCTCTGTCTATGAAGCCATCGAGAACGACACATACTTCCAGAGCGCCGTCAACCTCACTCACAGTGTACCCATCTTCATCAAGGAATGCCGTTACAACTATAAATATGATAAAAATACATGAAATATGAACTCCACAGGTTTAACAAAGATCTCTTCCTCACTTGAATCATCTGTGATGTTGACTGAAGAACTCACAAGTATAAAAGAGACAGCGGAATCCGTTGTGGAAAGAGAGAGAGTGAACACTTCAGTATTCTCCACCACAAGATCAGAAGCAATGGATATATTTTCACACAGGCTTCGATTGGATAGATCATCAGGTACAAAAACAAGAGGAATATCAATGCTACTGTAGTCATCAGGTGCTATGAAAAAACACAATAGTTTATAACAAATTTTACTGATACATAGAATATAATTTTTGATATAAAGACAATATGTCTCCTTATAAAGAGGTTGTTTAACCATATAAATGAAATACAAATTATACCTATGGCCGTTCCATTCACTGTGGAAAGTTTAACTGCTACTTCTCTGTCTATGAAGCCATCGAGAACGACACATACTTCCAGAGCGCCGTCAACCTCACTCACAGTGTACCCATCTTCATCAAGGAATGCCGTTACAACTATAAATATGATAAAAATACATGAAATATGAACTCCACAGGTTTAACAAAGATCTCTTCCTCACTTGAATCATCTGTGATGTTGACTGAAGAACTCACAAGTATAAAAGAGACAGCGGAATCCGTTGTGGAAAGAGAGAGAGTGAACACTTCAGTATTCTCCACCACAAGATCAGAAGCAATGGATATATTTTCACACAGGCTTCGATTGGATAGATCATCAGGTACAAAAACAAGAGGAATATCAATGCTACTGTAGTCATCAGGTGCTATGAAAAAACACAATAGTTTATAACATAAATTTTACTGATACATAGAATTTAATTTTTGATTTAGAGACACAATGTCTCCTTATAAAGAGGTTTAACCATATAAATGAAATACAAATTATACCTATGGCCGTTCCATTCACTGTGGAAAGGTTAACTGCTACTTCTCTGTCTATGAAGCCATCGAGAACGACACATACTTCCAGAGCGCCATCAACCTCACTCACAGTGTACCCATCTTCATCAAGGAATGCCGTTACAACTATAAATATGATAAAAATACATGAAATATAAACTCCACAGGTTTAACAAATATCTCTTCCTCACTTGAATCATCTGTGATGTTGACTGGAGAACTCACAAGTATAAAAGAGACAGCGGAATCCGTTGTGGCAAGAGAGAGAGTGAACACTTCAGTATTTTCCACCACAAGATCAGTAGCAATGGATATATTTTCACACAGGCTTCGATTGGATAGATCATCAGGTACAAAAACAAGAAGAATATCAATGCTACTGTAGTCATCAGGTGCTATGAAAAAACACAATAGTTTATAACATAAATTTTACTGATACATAGAATTTAATTTTTAATTTAGAGACACAATGTCTCCTTATAAAGAGGTTTAACCATATAAATGAAATACAAATTATACCTATGGCCGTTCCATTCACTGTGGAAAGTTTAACTGCTACTTCTCTGTCTATTAAGCCATCGAGAACGACACATACTTCCAGAGCGCCGTCAACCTCACTCACAGTGTACCCATCTTCATCAAGGAATGCCGTTACAACTATAAATATGATAAAAATACATGAAATATAAACTCCACAGGTTTAACAAAGATCTCTTCCTCACTTGAATCATCTGTGATGTTGACTGGAGAACTCACAAGTATAAAAGAGACAGCGGAATCCGTTGTGGCAAGAGAGAGAGTGAACACTTCAGTATTTTCCACCACAAGATCAGTAGCAATGGATATATTTTCACACAGGCTTCGATTGGATAGATCATCAGGTACAAAAACAAGAGGAATATCAATGCTACTGTAGTCATCAGGTGCTATGAAAAAACACAATAGTTTATAACATAAATTTTACTGATACATAGAATTTAATTTTTAATTTAGAGACACAATGTCTCCTTATAAAGAGGTTTAACCATATAAATGTAATACAAATTATACCTATGGCCGTTCCATTCACTGTGGAAAGGTTAACTGTTACTTCTCTGTCTATGAAGCCATCGAGAACGACACATACTTCCAGAGCGCCGTCAACCTCACTCACAGTGTACCCATCTTCATCAAGGAATGCCGTTACAACTATAAATATAATAAAAATACATGAAATATAAACTCCACAAGTTTAACAAAGATCTCTTCCTCACTTGAATCATCTGTGATGTTGACTGGAGAACTCACAAGTATAAAAGAGACAGCGGAATCCGTTGTGGCAAGAGAGAGAGTGAACACTTCAGTATTTTCCACCACAAGATCAGTAGCAATGGATATATTTTCACACAGGCTTCGATTGGATAGATCATCAGGTACAAAAACAAGAGGAATATCAATGCTACTGTAGTCATCAGGTGCTATGAAAAAACACAATAGTTTATAACATAAATTTTACTGATACATAGAATTTAATTTTTAATTTAGAGACACAATGTCTCCTTATAAAGAGGTTTAACCATATAAATGAAATACAAATTATACCTATGGCCGTTCCATTCACTGTGGAAAGGTTAACTGTTACTTCTCTGTCTATGAAGCCATCGAGAACGACACATACTTCCAGAGCGCCGTCAACCTCACTCACAGTGTACCCATCTTCATCAAGGAATGCCGTTACAACTATAAATATGATAAAAATACATGAAATATAAACTCCACAGGTTTAACAAAGATCTCTTCCTCACTTGAATCATCTGTGATGTTGACTGGAGAACTCACAAGTATAAAAGAGACAGCGGAATCCGTTGTGGAAAGAGAGAGAGTGAACACTTCAGTATTTTCCACCACAAGATCAGAAGCAATGGATATATTTTCACACAGGCTTCGATTGGATAGATCATCAGGTACAAAAACAAGAGGAATATCAATGCTACTGTAGTCATCAGGTGCTATGAAAAAACACAATAGTTTATAACATAAATTTTACTGATACATAGAATATAATTTTTGATATAGAGACAAAATGTCTCCTTATAGTAGATCTCCTAAGCACTTTATTTGTTCACTTTTTGATAAAAGCATTAAACTTGGTACATAGCTTGTATACACTATAAGGGTCATTTTCAGATAGGGAGCCATCTCAGATTTGACCTTTGATGACCTCTAGAAGTTAATTAAGTTCTGAAAACTACAACTTTACAGGCTACCATTTTTACAAGGAATAAAAATGAAGTGTTTTGTATCAAAGGAAAGCTGACACTTCAAGGAGCAAAATAAGACTGGAATTATGTCTGTAACACATTCCATTCCAAAGATATGAATTTTTCATATTTCAATTTCCACCTTTACTAGGCTGTGATATTGTTTTATATTTGTTTGTTAAACATGTTGAATGCAATTAAGCATTATGTTGAATGCAAGCATATGCAGGAATCTATAAGCACATGCATAAAAATGCAAGCAAAAATAGTTTTGTATCACAATGTTATTACGACCAAGAACTAACTTCATTGCATGATTCAAAGAGTTCCGTGAAGATGTTTAACATAACAAGCAATGGTTTTCTGTCAGCTGGTTGACTGACTGGCTAGATTATGGGAATTTAGGTAGCTTGGGACTTCACTGTGTGCAATTACTTATGAACAATTATGTCTGACACCTTTATAATGGTCACCATTAAGTTTATGTCATTACCCATAATGATGTTGGAATGCCTAAAAAGACACACTAAACTTACATTATATACAGTACCAGCCAAAAGTTTGGAACGACTAATTAATTGACAGTAATGCTTGCATAAAGGGAGAATCAATTCACTTATGGTTATGAATTTCCTGCAGTAATGTTCTGTTTTAAGGGTAATTGCCACTAATAGCATAGATGTAGGAACTAGGGGGGCACTGGGGGCATGTGTCCCCCCAATATTTTGGGTCACTAATACAAAATTATTCCAGTGCCCCCCCAATCTGACAAAATAGATTGCAGGTTGCTTGAAGGAATCAAGGTCCTATTCAAGCAACCACTTAAAGTTAGCTGATGAATAGGCAGTCCTTATTGACTCCCTATACCTAGTAGCTATCAACATTTGTGGCCTATGGTGTCTCTCTTGGTGCATGTAGCAGCTGCTCAGTATTAGCTAGAGCTAGGTACATATTGCTGAGAAGTTTATAGGTAAAAATAAGCATTTTTGGTTCTTGTATTAAAAATGTGTGGCTAGTGGTGTGGTCACTCAAAATTTTCGCCGACACTCCATACAAGTGTCCCCACAATCAAAATCTCATTCCTACACCTATAAATAGTTCAGTAGTTCTAAAATGGAGTGTCTTTATCAAAAAACATACAGGCTGGTAAGGAAACCACCATTATAAGGTGTGGTTGCTGGGGAAATTCTAGCTATGTGCATTATTTGAGTGAGGGGAATAAGCATGCTCGGTTGTGTTGAACATGTTTATTTGTAATGCTTATGAACAAAATACAAGTTAATGACAGGCTCACAGCTGTATTTAACAATTATAATAGTGTCACAAAGAAGGCTAACACACCATGATTTAATTAAAATTACAGTATTAGAGAAGAAGGGGTATTCAATGGAAACTATTGCTGCAAGAGTTAGGCGTAGTTATAATGCAGTGTCTAAGACACTCAGCAGATTCAAGGAAATGTGCAGTGTGGATGATGATACCACGTTCTAAACTTTCTGCTCCCCAAGATAGAATGTTGGTTAGACTTAGTGTAAGAAATTGGAGGCTTACAAGCACTCAATTGAAAAGGGAATGGGAGGAGATAACTACAGAAGTACTAGTGCTAAAACTGTGAGAAGGAGACTAGATGATACTGGAATGTATGGGAAAGTGGCCAGAAAAAAGCCACTGTTAACAGAACGGCACAGGAATATTGCCTAAATTGGAAAAAGATTGGACTATTAGTAATTTTTACAAGGTGATTTGGAGTGATGATGAGTCTAAATTTAATTTGTTTGGGTCTGATGGGAGGGTGTATGTAAGAAGAAGGGTGGGTGAGGACTTTTTACCTGAATGTGGGGACCTAACAGTTAAATTTGGAGGTGGAATGTTATAATGTGGGGGTGTATAACATGTGATGGTGTGGGACCTTTGGTTAAAGTTAAGGGAAGGATGAATTCAGATGATTATATCAAACTTTTTTCTGACACTTTACTGTCATTTACTGCATCAATGGGGCCTGAACTGTTTTATTATCCTGCTTTTGTTATATCATTAAAAATTTTAATCGTTCCAAACTTTTGGCCGGTACTGTATATATCACAGTGGCTTTATTTAATTTCATCATGTAGCAAGTAACTTCCTACTATTATTATTAAATAATTCATGTAATTACAAATAGTGGAATGCTGAATGTTATTATTTCACATTCATGCATGTGATTAGGAGCATATTACAAATTATTTAGCTACATGTTTATATCATTCAAAAGCATGTGTGAATTATTGATGCTATGATAGACAGGAAATTGCTGGCCATTATATAGTTACATTCTATCCAGGAGTAATTCCAACAAGCATTCTAATTAATATGGGTCCTTATATGTATGTGTAAATTCCTGACAGTGTATATTACAGTAATCTTTTACTAATAGAGCTCCTAAGCACTTACTTTTTGATAAAAGTGCACAAATAAAGTGGACTGGAATGGTTTGTGGTGCTGCTTTATGATTGTACAAGTGACATCATGAATGTAAATAATAACTGAAAGTATTTGTTTACACAGAAGTCCAGGAGCCTCGACAACCTACCACCAACTCAAGAAGTGCTCAAGCAACACATTAAATGAGCTAGTTACCAGTCTAACTGCTGGAAGAAGGCTCTAAATACTATGCAGGAACTTCCTGACCTAGCAAATTGGGGGTGGAGAAAGGACACTACAGGTTGAGAACCACTATGAACCACCATTTCAGAAGTGTCCCAAGCATGCTAATGCAAGAAAGGATGTACTAGGCAAGGCAAGTAAGTAAAGGCTGCTCTTAATCGCACTGCTCTATGTTTCTGTCAGGGAGAATGCCAACAGGTTTCATGTGCTTGCCACTTTTGATATAGAATTTCATTACTACAATGTATAAAATTTTATTGCCCATTCATATACGTAGGGTGATTAGCATATGAAATTAAATAACTTTGGAATGGAATGTGTTACAGACCTAAATCCAGTCTTATTATGTTCCTTGAAGTGTTAGCTTTCCTCTGATACCAAACACTTCATGTTTATTCACTGTAAAAAATGATGGTAACTCATAGGGTCGTGGTTTTCCACACTTAATTTACCTCTAGAGGTCACCAAAGGTCAAATCTGAGATGGCTTCCTATCTGAAAATTACCCTTATGATGTAAATAAATTTATGTACCGAGTTTCATGCTTTTATCAAAAAGTGCACAAAACAATCTATTTTTGGTGCTAAGGAGCTCTACTATTATAAAGAGTTTTAACCATATTATAAATGAAATACAAATTATACCTATGGCCGTTCCATTCACTGTGGAAAGATTAACTGTTACTTCTCTGTCTATGAAGCCATCGAGAACAATGCATACTTCCAGAACGCCGACAACCTCACTCACAGTGTACCCGTCTTCATCAAGGAATGCCGTTACAACTATAATTATGATAAAAATATGAACTCCACAGGTTTAACAAAGATCTCTTCCTCACTTGAATCATCTGTGATGTTGACTGGAGAACTCACAAGTATAAAAGAGACAGCGGAATCCGTTGTAGCAAGAGAGAGAGTGAACACTTCAGTATTTTCCACCACAAGATCAGAAGCAATGGATATATTTTCACACAGGCTTCGATTGGATAGATCATCAGGTACAAAAACAAGAGGAATATCAACGCTACTGTAGTCATCAGGTGCTATGAAAAACCACAATAGTTTATAACATAAATTACTGCTCCTGATACATAGTGAAATAGAGACAAAGTGTCTCTTTTAAAATGAGGTCTTAACACATTAGAAAGGAATAGAAGTAGCATTATAAACATGAATACAAATTATACCTATGGCCGTTCCATCCACTGTGGAAAGGTTAACTATTACTTCTCTGTTTATGAAGCCATCAAGTATAACGCATACTTCTAGAGTGCCGACAACCTCACTTACAGTGTACTCATATTTGTCAAGGAATGCAGTTACCACTATTAATATGAACAGAGAGATATAAAATTAGAACTTCGAAGGTTTGATAAAGATTTTTTTCTCACCTGAATCATCTGTGATATTGACTGGAGAACTCTCAGGTTGAAGAGAAACAGCGGAATCCATTGTGGCAAGAGAGAGAGTGAACACTTCAGTATTCTCCACTAAGAGATCAGTTTCAATTGATATATTTTCACACAGGCTTCGATTGGATAGATCATCAGGTACAAAATCAACAGAAACATCAATGCTATTGTAGTCATCAGGTGCTATGAAAAATAATATAATATGATAAATTACTGTTCATGTGTTGTATACTCTCTGAAATAAAGTGAAAGATGTTTCATCTTATAACAGTAAACAAATGGTTCTACAAACATTAAAACTTCTATAAAAATATTACAAATAGTATTGTCATGAAAAGCAAATATTAATGAACAATAAAATACTTGCAATGGCTTGATTATTATAGTATCTATATTATTGGTTGAGGCTTATCTGGACACACTTGTGTAGTTTCCATTTATCTGGACTTATGGTTTTGTTAAGTGAGAACTTGTAGTTTAGTTTAATTTTTGTTTGTAATTATCAAGTATTTTAACTAATTTTTTTGAACAGGTAGTAGCCTGCCACTCAGTGTTAGTATTAGTCATTTAGGGAGTGAGATTATTAAGATTTTGTTCAAAAAGACTATTGTGATATTATGCTCGGTCAATTACATTTAGATGGCAGTGGTGGGAGAGAGAGAGTTGACAGAAGGATACTGTCTAGATCTACAATTTTGATGAATAGCTATACAAGATCTGTAAAAGCCTATAATCTCTGAAGAAAATTCAAGTAGATTAGTACGCCTAGTAACATGGTTCAGTTTATGCGAATGTTCCTAGAGAATCGCCAACGGATGGAGAGAATGTTCGAAGAGATACAACACCAGATAGA
This sequence comes from Diacarnus erythraeanus, assembly GCA_964016965.1. NCBI lineage: Eukaryota > Metazoa > Porifera > Demospongiae > Poecilosclerida > Podospongiidae > Diacarnus > Diacarnus erythraeanus. Next base: position 3,994,017 of record OZ024682.1, read on the forward strand.
TGAAGAACCTGGACGACATGTAGAAGCTCTGGAAGAGCTAGATGTTATAATATTAGAATTATCATACTTATACTTAAGTAGCTTTCAATCATTTGAACAGACCTATGTAGCTGTTATAAGAACAATTACATAGTTGTGGTTAACTGAACTTGTTAACTCATATTTAGCTTACATGATCATGCACATTGATTACACACATCATCACTTATCATGTTCTAGAATATTCTTATATAGCCACATGTATAGACTTTATTATAACAGGTTATGGGCCCAGGATCCTTACCTGTGCTTTCTGTCTGAAGTATACAGCTAGTTTCTAGATATAGTATAAGACTGTAGACAAGATGGCTACTGCTTCTTTCGAGAAATTGTTTATGAACATTCCTCAGCTCAAGAGTGAAAAGGACTGGCTGGTTTGGAAGTTCCAGGTAATGCATGCAATGAAGGTTGCTGGTCTGTGGGACCATGTAACTGGAACAGCTAGTCGAGAAGGAGATGATAACTTAAGCTTAGAACAGAAAGCTTTTTATCTAATTCTACAGTGTATTGGGCAGGTGTATGTGCCTATGGTGATGAGCTGTACGAAGCCTAAGGACCTGTGGGACACTCTTAGTCAATTCTTTGAGAGAAAGACTGTCAGCAATAAGATCTACACACTGATGCAACTCTATGGACTTCGTATGAAAAAGGGTATTCGAATACAAGATCACCTGCGTGAACTAGATGAACTGTCTGATAAGCTAACAGCTATTGGAGAGGAAGTGAGTGAAAACCACAAAGTAGCTGTACTGCTACGAAGTGTACAAGATTGGTACCCGACTCTTGTGACTGCTCCCCTAGTGAAAGGAGATGATGAGCTTACCTTGGTTTTCATCAAACAGGCCCTTTTGGATGAAGAGCAAAGGTGTGGAAAGTCTAACAACAACTCAGAAGGGGTAGCTGAATCCAAAGGGAGTGATACAGCTCTGAAAGCTCTGAGATTTAGCAGAAGAAAATCAGGTGCCTGTTTGAACTGTGGCCAGAAGGGTCATTTCATCCGAAACTGTCCCTTTCTTGTGAAGGATAAGTTTGAACATCGAGCTAAAGCTGCTGAAGAACACCTCAATAATTCTGAGAACTCAGATACAGGAGGAGGATGGATGTTCGTTGCCACTATGGGACTCAAAGCAGATACACAAGATGGTGAATGGATAATCGACTCATGTGCTATCAGACACATGACCTTTCAATACAACATACTCAGGGAGTACAAGAAATTCGATAATCCTGAACCAGTTCAACTTGCTGATGGACACACTGTCAGTGCTATTGGAACTGGAAAAGTCAAGATAGACTATTTCATGGTCGTAAGACTACTGTATGGATGACTGATGTGCTCTATGTGCCAAAGCTGACCAGCAATCTATTCAGTGTGCACTCGGCTGCTCTAAAAGGAAATGTGGTGTCATTTGGGCACAAGAATTGCTGGATACGAAACCGGAAGAGGGAGCTAATTGGCACAGGCTCTCCACTTGGGAAGCTCTACAAGCTCAATTGCAAGGTTCTCAAGTCATCAGTTGAGAAGGCTAAAATAGCTGGTGCATCAAAAGAAAGGAGCATGATTGATCTCTGGCATCAGAGGCTAGCTCGTGTGAATGTGAAACAGATACTTCAGTTAGTAGACAATAGTACAGGAATTGATCTACCTCCAAATGAGAAGCAAAGTTTTTGTGAAGCCTGTGTGAAGGGAAAGATGCATCGCTTACCACATCGTTCACTGAAAGAGATCAAATCTACTGAGAGATTACAACTAGTGTATACCGATGTCTGTGGACCAATGCAAACTCTATCATATGGAGGAAGTCGCTATTTCATAACATTTACAGATGACTATTCATGCTACTGTAAGACATACTTCATGAGGAAGAAGTCTGAGGCCTTTGAAAAATTCAAGGAGTTCAAGGAAGCAGCAGAAAATGAGTCTGGCCTCAAGATCAAGGCTCTACGAGCAGACTGAGGTGGTGAGTATCTGTCACAGTAGTTTGAAGACTACCTCAAAAGGTGTGGAATCCAATTTGAATCAACTGCAGCTTACTCTCCACAACAGAATGGAGTAGCAGAACATTTAAATCGAACCCTGGTAGAAGCTGCTAGGTCTATGGTCTATCATGCTGGTCTCACCTACTCTTTCTGGGCAGAAGCTATTGCCACTGCAACTTACCTTCAAAATAGAATGGTGACTACTGAAGTGTGGGGAAATGCCATATCAGTTGTGACATGGAGAGAAACCCAACCTGGATCACATCGGAGTGTTTGGTTGTGCTGTCTATGTACATATACCTGACAGTGAGCGAAAAAAGCTCGACGAGAAGGCAAAGAAGTTGCGGTTTATTGGATACACCAATACAGTAGGAAACTACAAAGTGTGAGATGAAGCAAAGCAGAAATGCTATATCCGTCATGATGTCATCTTCAATGAAAGTGACTTTAAAAGGAGCTCACGCAAATCAGAGTGTGAAAAACAAGAACCAGAAAAGAACATACAAATCAATCTGGATTATCAACAGGAGGAGGAGGTTCCTGATGATGATCAATCTGATGCAAACCTACCCAGACATTCTGATAGAGTCAGGAAACTATGCATTCGTTATGGTATTGATGAGAATGTAAACCATGTTGCTTTTCGAGCGGCAGAGATTGAGGAACCATCCACTATTGAAGAAGCACTATCTGGTAGTAATTCAAAAGAGTGGAAAACAGCAGCTGACTCTGAGTATCAATTACTAATTGAAAATGACACCTGGAAATTAGTCAATCTACCTCCAGATCGAAAGGCAATTGGCTGCAAGTGGGTTTTTCGAGTAAAGTACGATGGGCAAGGTGAAGTGAAGAGCTTTAAGGGTCGACTGGTGGCTCAAGGATTCTCCCAAAAGTATGGAATCGATTATGATGAAGTGTTCTCTCCTGTTGCTTGGTTCTCCTCTGTTCATACACTGCTGGCATTTGCAGTTGAAAGAAAGATGCTTATCCATCAGATGGACGTTGTAACATTCTTAAATGGTGACCTGAAAGAAGAAATCTATATGAGACAGCCACCTGGGTATGTCATCCCAGGCAAGGAGAAGCAAGTGTGCAAGCTGAAAAAATCCCTTTATGGATTAAAGCAGTCGCCACGTTGCTGGAATGAGAAGCTCTGCAACCATCTAAAACTACTTGGTTACAAGCAAAGTGGTGCTGATCCCTGTGTGTTTATTCGTAACAGCAAAGAGAAGCTTGAAATAATTGCTATCTACGTTGATGACCTGATTCTTGTTGCTATGACATCCACTCAGATCCAAGAGATGAAGAAAACCCTCTCTGATACATTCAGGATGAAAGACATGGGACAATTGCAGTATTGTCTTGGAGTAAACTTTGAACAGACTGAAGGTAGCATCTCAATGTCTCAAAAACAGTATCTCCTGAAACTACTGGAGAAATATAATCTGAATGAAGCAAACATTGTCGCTACACCAATGTATATGAATGACAAACTGGTCAAAGATGATGGCTACAGCAAGAAAGTGAATCCAATTCATTATCAATCTATGGTAGGAAGTCTCCTACATGCAGCCAGAGCTACCCGACCAGACATATCACATGCAGTAGGAGTTGTCTCAAAGTTTAACTCAGAACCAACAGAGGCTCATTTAACAGCAGTAAAAAGGATATTTCGATATCTCAAGGGGACACTTGACCTAGTGCTACAGTACAAATCTACTGGAAGAAACCTCTTGGGCTACTCTGATGCCGACTGGGCAAACGACCTGGACAGCCATCACTCAACAAGTGGTAATGTCTTTGTGATGTCTAAAGGAGCCATAAGCTGGCTTAGTCAGAAACAAGCTACAGTTGCCTTATCAACAGCAGAGGCTGAGTACATTGCTTTAGGATCTGCAACTCAAGAAGCAATTTGGTTGCGCCAACTACTATCTGATCTGAAAGTTAATGTCCAAGAACCAACTGAGATATTTGAAGATAACCAAGGATCCATTGCTATGGCAAAAAATCCAGTTGGACATAAGAGATCCAAGCACATTGATATTCGTCATCATTTTATTAGAGAAGCTGTACAAGCAGGTACAGTCAGACTATCATATTGCCCTTCAAAAGAAATGGTTGCGGACATCTTTACCAAGTCATTGCCAAAGGAACAGTTTGTGAAACTAAGGAAAGAACTAGGACTGATCGACATCACAACTATCAATTGAGGAGGAGTGTTATAAGAACAATTACATAGTTGTGGTTAACTGAACTTGAGGACTGATCGACATCACAACTATCAATTGAGGAGGAGTGTTATAAGAACAATTACATAGTTGTGGTTAACTGAACTTGTTAACTCATATTTAGCTTACATGATCATGCACATTGATTACACACATCATCACTTATCATGTTCTAGAATATTCTTATATAGTCACATGTATTAAAAAGTATAGACTTTGTTATAACAGTAGCTTCCAATTATCTGGACTTACTTATATTTGCAGTTTAATTGTGCTTATTTGTAGTTATATCCCTTACCCAACCTCAATAAAATTAGTATTTAGCATGAGCACTTCAATTAATTCACTTATCTGAATTAAAAAAAAAACTGTCTGCTAAATTGATGGATCCAGATATCATGTCATGCTGTACTTTAATTTTTTCTCAATTATTATAGTTGTTGGATTAATGCTGACCCTAATGAACCAGCTATAATTATATTGGACTTATTGTTCCAATGTTGCTAATCATCATGGTAAGACATTTTGGCCACAAATCATGTTTTTCAAGTTATTGGTTCTGTACCTTCCCACAGTTTTAGCTTCTCCAGACTAGCTGTTTTCCTATGTGTTCTGGCACCTCTAGACTACCTCTGGTACCTTTAATATCTAATATCTGAGTCTGTTCCTCATTATACTTCCTCTAGATTAGCAGACAATTTTCACATAGGTATACATGACACACAAAAATAATTAAATAAGTCAAGCAAGTGTGACAAGGTCCTGTAAGTTTTAATGTGTTAACAATACCTGGCGTGGCTTAATAGCAGCTGTCAGCTGTAGTCAGAGAACTTTCTTACTACTTTAGATACATAAAATGACTAGTTAAGGCTATGCTACTTAGCGTTGGTATAAAAAGAGGAGTCTGTTAGTGATTTAGGTAAAAGAGTAAGATTTTGTTCAAAAAGACTATTGTTATATTAGCTCAGTCAGTTACACCATACCTGTGGCTGTGCCATCCACTGTGGAAAGGTTAACTGTTACTTCTCTCTCTATGAATCCATCAAGTACAACACATACTTCTATAGTGCCGACAACCTCACTCACAGTGTACCCGTCTTTATCAAGAAATACCTTTACAACTATAAATATGAACAGAAAGACATGATATCATGAAATTAGAACTCCACAGATTTAATAGGATCCTCTCTCACCTGAATCGTCTGTGATATTGACTGGAGAACTCTCAAGTTGAAGAAAAACAGCAGAATCTGTTGTGGCTAGAGAGAGAGTGAACACTTCAGTATTCTCCACAACGAGATCAGTGACAATGGATATATTTTCACACAGGCTTCCATTTGGTATATTATCAGGTTCAAAAACCACAAGAATATCAAGGCCAATGTAGTCATCAGGTGCTAAGAAAAACCACAATATCATAATTATGATAAATTTTTTTCATTTTATATACAATGCAACCTCTGAAATAAGGACAAAGGAAGTTTTAGTTGGGGAGTTTTCATGTTCTACAAGCATGAAAACTTCCCTATATATAATATTAAAAAGTAAAAGATAAAAATTTGCAGAAAAACAGAATTATAAAATAGACCTTTGGCCGTTCCATCTTCTGTGGAAAGGTTAAGTGCTACTTCTCTGTCTATGAATCCACCAAGTACAACACATACTTCTAGAGTGCCGACAACCTCACTTACAGTGTACTCATTTTTGTCAAGGAATGCAGCTACCACTAATAATATGAACAGAGAGACATGAAATTAGAACTTCAAAGGTTTCTCATCCTCACTTGAATTATCTGTGATATTGACTGGAGAACTCTCAAGTTGAAGAGAAACAGCAGAATCAGTCGCAACAAGAGAGAGAGTGAACACTTCAGTATTCTCTGCCACAAGATCAGTAGCAATGGATATATTTTCACACAGGCTTCGATTGGATAGATCATCAGGTACAAAAACAACAGGAATATCAATGCTACTGTAGTCATCAGGTGCTAAGAAAAATCATATTATCATAATGATAAAACTGCTCATGTTATGCATATTGTACTCTAAAGACAAAGTGTGCCTTTAAAAGAGAGGTTTTGCCTTATAATAATAAAGAAATGGCTCTACAAACATTAAAACTCCCAAAAATATTACAAATATACAGTAGTATTGTCATAAATATAAATATAAAATACAACTAGATATACCTATGGCCGTTCCATCCACTGTGGAAAGGTTAACTGTTACTTCTCTGTCTATGAAGCCATCGAGAACGACACATACTTCTAGAGTGCCAACAACCTCACTCGCATTGTACTCATCTTGATCAAGGAATGCCGTTACAACTATAAGAGAGACGTGAAATTAGAACTCCACAGATTTAATGAAGATCCACCCTCACCTGAATCATCTATGATGTTAACTAAAGAACTCTCAACTTGAAGAGAAACAGCAGAATCCGTTGTGGAAAGAGAGAGAGTGAACACTTCAGTATTCTCCACCACAAGATCAGTAGCAATGGATATATTTTTACACAGGCCTCGATTGGATAGATCATCAGGTACAAAAACAAGAGGAATATCAATGCTACTGTAGTCATCAGGTGCTATGAATATCAAAGATGAATTTCTGCTCATTTTATTTACAATTTAAATAGGGACAAATTGTGTTCTTTAAAAGAGGTTTCACCTTATAAAAAATGCTTCTACAAACATGAAAACTTCCCTAACTATAATAATTATTACAAATGTAACTATTGGGGAAAAATATATAGAAGTTTGCTGAAAAACAGAACAACTAGCTACATATACCTATGGCCGTTCCATTCACTGTGGAAAGGTTAACTGTTACTTCTCTTTCTATGAAGCCATCAAGTACAACACATACTTCCAGAGCGCCGTCAACCTCACTCACAGTGTACCCATCTTCATCAAGGAATGCCGTTACAACTATATATGAACAGAGAGACATGAAATTAAAACTCTACAGATTTAATGAAGATCCCTCCCTCACCTGAATTGTCTGTGATATTGACTGGAGAACTCTTAAGTTGAAGAGAAACAGAGGAATTCGTTGTGGCAAGAGAAAGAGTGAACACTTCAGTATTTTCCACCACAAGATCAGAAGCAATGGATATATTTTCACACAGGCTTCGATTGGATAGATCATCAGGTACAAAAACAAGAGGAATATCAATGCTACTGTAGTCATCCGGTGCTATGAAAAAACACAACTTAAATTACTACTCCTGATACATAGAATGTAATACGTAAGTGTAATACGTAAGTGTCTCTTTTATGAAGAGATTTAACAATAAAGAAGTGGTTTTACATACATGAATACAAATTATACCTATGGCCGTTCCATCCACTGTGGAAAGGTTAACTGTTACTTCTCTGTCTATGAAGCCATCGAGTATAACACATACTTCTATAGTGCCCTCAACCTCACTCACAGTGTACTCATCTTTGTCAAGGAATGCAGTTACCACTATTAATATGAACAGAGAGACATGAAATTAGAACGTCAAAGGTTTGATAAAGATCTTTTTCTCACCTGAATTATCTAAGATATTGACTGGAGAACTCTCAAGTTGAAGAGAAACAGCGGAATCCGTTGTGGAAAGAGAGAGAGTGAACACTTCAGTATCCTCCACCACAAGATCAATAGAAATGGATATATTTTCACACAGGCTTTGATTGGATAGATCATCAGGTACAAAAACAAGAGGAATATCAATGCTACTGTAGTCATCAGGTGCTAATAAATATAACACATATTAAGTGTAATGATCACCAGATAACAATAACACAAACAAGATAATAAATAAATAGCATTATTAATTATCAGATGGACAGACATAAAAGCAACAATATTAATATTAATTTTAGGGTATAGCTACTTCACATATCCTCTTCCTTTGTAGCACTTTGAGAGGAGACAGAGTTTTAGCCTTTTGTTTTTAGAGTTATCTTTTTAAAAACAAAAGGTTAAAGCTCTGTCTCCTCTCAAAGTGCTACATTTGGGGGCCAGTCCGGGAGAAAAGGCCAAAGCACTAACATGGTATCACTGTTTACCAAGATTTTGATCAGCCGGTTTAGTTGCAAATTTGTCTCTTTTTCCCCCCTAATCATCATAGAGGACTATCACTCTATCCACTGTGCACACTGCAAACTTAGTGTTGTTTGGAGCCCAGGCCAATGCCACCACCTTGGCTGCACCTTCCTGAGCAGCCAACAGTGTCTTTAGATGTTTGAGACGCATCTTATTTCCCTTACTCTCAGGTAGCTTATCCTATATCTGAATATAGGCCTTCTTTATCATACATGATGCCGTGGCCATGTGTATTACTAGTAACTGAAAACAAAAGGCTAAAACTCTCTGTCTCCTCTCAAAGTGCTACACCTTGTTATTTTCTTCACTTGTTAATTCCAGTGTTTAGTGTGTGTGTATAAGTTAGTAGGGGATTTGAAAAGAAACTGATGTGATAGCTAGTGAAAAATATACATTTTAATCATTATGAAGGCTGTAGTAGCATTGTCATTTCTAACTTATTCAATTATAGTTTTAAGTCTCAAGGTGTGTTTTATGCATGCTATACAAATACTCTTTCTATTACCTCTTGCTGTTCCATCTACAGTGAATAGGTTAATGACGACTTCCCTCTCAATGAATCCATCAAGCACTACACATACTTCAACAACACCAACTTCTTCTCTGACAGTGTAACTGTCTTGATCAAGAAATACTCCTGCGACTATAATTACAGAAGATAAAATTCACATGAAAACACTGATATAGAATATCCCATTTGATAAACTTACACCTCCTACTATTAAAATAACATCTGAAACATCTCAAGGCTACTTTACAGGGACTTCTGGAAGCAAGTCACTGTTAATGACCAAGAGCAGAAGGAGAAAGGCATGTTTTTATACTGATGATATTATATCTCTTCCAAGCTTTGCAAGGAAAGGGACATATTCACACTCACTCCTTGCTAGGGTGTAGACAACTTTTTTAGTGCTTTAGATAAAACGTTTTGTAAATCTATGTGTATTCTGAATTGGTGGAGGATATGCTATTATTAGAGTGATCTCAAGTAAAGTTTCACATTTACTAAAGCCAAAAGTTAAAAAGAAACTGTGAAGTATCCAAAGTCTTTCTTCTCTCTACTCTTGCCCTGTGGACACTCTGGATCTGTTTATTAAGTATAAGGATCAGAGAAATGTGTGCTATCATTAAAATATTGCAGATTTCTTGTGCACATATTATTTTGGAAGTACAGTCAAACTCACTTAATTGGAATCCTGATATTAGCAATATTTGAATAACTGATATTTCTTTCCATAGACTTAGTATAAAATTAAGTTGGTTGAAATTCACTTTATTGAAATATTCTTGTAATTGGAAGAAATTCTTAAACTTCTTCCATTAACAAGTCATAGATGTAAATGTAGATAGCTACATACTGTACAAAGTGTTATCTTAGTGTGTGCACATTCTGGTGTCTGGTGTGCATCATATTGAGGTATGCATCGGAAAAGATTTAGCTAACTCTGAAAGAGAAGTATGAAATTGCCCTTTTCTTGGAAAAGAATCCAAGCATGAAGTGCAAAGACAGAACTTCAAAGTTCAACACATTTGTACATTTTAATGGAAATTTCAGGGTTTGTGTCTGAATTTCAATTAGAAATACTAACTAATGGAACTTCTTTTAATTGAAAGGTTTTTGTGCTCCCTTCATGTTCCATTTTGAGTTTGACTGTATTTGCAATTATTTGTTTGTTTGTTTGTTTGTTTGTTTGTTTACTAACTTATTTATTTATTTATTTATTTATTTATTTATTTATTTATTTATTTATTTATTTATTTATTTATTTATTTATTTATTGATATTAGGTTTTGATGGAAAAATTACAGACATAGAGAAATTACTACATGGCCAAGATAAAACTCTACACAGTGGAACTTTTAAATAAAGGACACATTACAATCAGGTCTACTGTCCCCTAATTCTTGGCAAATTCCTCAACAGCCCTAAAACAAAGAAGTTATTTCTACTCAAGATTGGTACAGTGGGACCTCTTTATTCGTGAAACTTTTGGGCAAATTAAGTGTCATGATTAGAGGGATGTCCTCATTTCAGTGGGTGAAGTTATTCACAAGCTGTTATTTGGGTAAGTATCATCATTTCAATGAGTTAGAATATAAGGTTCCACTGTATACAGAAGTGTTGAGTTGGAATAGAGAGCTTTCAATATTATACACATCAAAAGTATATTTATTCCAACAGTTAGGTATTCCAAATGAAGTATCCTCATTCCAGTGGGTTGGAATAAAGAAGTTCTACTGTATAGCTACAGTAGTGCTAATTGTTGAGCAATAATTATTGCGCTTATAGCCCCACACAGGAAGGAAATATATTATATGCACGTATTCTTACCTGAACCATCAAATATTCTTATTGTTTCATTCTCAGAGATGATTATAACATCTGAAATTGGTGATAGAGTAATAGCAAATATTTCATCATTTTCTAAGATGCTGTCATCTGTGATGAAAATAGGCACACATGTTTGGCTGCTGTTTTGTAATTCTATCACCTCATCAAGGACTTCAAAATCCTCACTTGATGCTGTATTTATATGAAGGGTGGAAGTAAGAGAAAAAGGAAAAGAGTGGAAGAGAGAAAGATGAGGGAAGGAAAGCGGAGAAGGGGGAGGGGGAGCAGAAAAAGGGGAGGGGAGGGGATTAATAGAATACTTGCTTCTCTAAATTTTGTCATATTGCTATATACTTGTATATATTAGTTGTATATTTGTTGTATATTTGTTGTATATTAGTTGTATATTTCTTGTATATTTACTGTATATTTGTTGTATATTTGTTGTATATTAGTTGTATATTTCTTGTATATTTACTGTATATTTGTTGTATATTTGTTGTATATTAGTTGTATGTTTGCTGTATATATCAGTTGTATATTGTTGTATACTTGTTGTGTATGGGTGGAGAAAGCTGTGTTTACCTCTCTGCGTTATTGGTATGATGTCAACATTGGAAGTGGTGATTAAACGAACCAATGAACCACTGACATTTGTTCCAGCTAGGACATTAATGCAAGCAAAGACTGTGCCTCCTTCATCAACAGTAGTGTTTAATACCTTCAATGTCACCAAAATATCTACAAATAATTATATACATGAATTTAGGAATTCAATTTGGCAAAGCAAATTACCACCAATATGACTAAAATAGAGTAAAACTCTCCTCTGAAATGAGAACACCTCTTTATTAATAACACTTAGATATATCATGCTTAACATTACTAGAATAACTTCCCCCTCTGAAATGAGATCACCTCTCTAATCAGGACACTTTTATTTATCCCTAGGTATCCGGAATAGAGAGGTCCCAATGTAATGCACATTAACACCAAATAGTGTAAACTATCAAACAATACCTCCAGGTTCTATGATCACGTCTTGGTCCACTCTAAATGCATATATTCCAGGTATGTCTACATTTGATGTATTTTCAATGTCAAGAAAATTTTCAGAGTCTATAAACACATTCAAAAACTGTTCTTGATTGCCAGAATTGAAGCCTATGGTAGTGCTACCACTACTCCATTGTATGTCTCCATAGAGAAATATCACATGCGATTCCTGTCCACTGGTGGCCAATATTGCTTGGAAAGAATTTTCCTAATGGAGTGACAATACAAAGTCAGTGATACAGTATTCTTTGTAAATCCTCTCTTTAAAGAACACATGAAGACCTTGAAAACTAGAGGAAGTTTAAGTACACAGAAAAAATGTCCTTTGCAGAGTTTAATAAGAAAGATCCTACCGTATGTATGCTTGATGCATATACCTGATTTCGAAAACTTGCTCCAGCAACAGCATCCCAGGTTACTATGAACAATAATAGTGGATCCATCTCACTTCCAAATACTTCCCTAGAAAATGATTCTACTTGATTTAGAAGTGCTGGATTAGCAGTAAATCGAAAAAATATGTTTCCATTGACCTTGGTGCTAATATCGTCCCAAAATGGTGTTATTAATATGGCGAAATCGGTCAAAGGAAATGTTACTGGAGTAAATGTATCGAAAGGAGATCGAAAAGAAAGAACTCCATTAATGTTCACCTGAATAATAATAGTAATATTGTGTACCCAAAGACTATGTATGGAATCTTCTAACTTCCAAGACAAAGACAGTACCTATAATACTTATACTTACAAATATGTCAGTTTCATTAGATTCAAAGAATCGAAATGGAATACTGAATACTTGAACATCTGTTGCTCCATCATCAGAAATTGGTGCTAATGCATCTCCAGCTAGCGTTCCAAAAGGTACAAAGTTTCCTGAATAAAGTATCATTTTTGTAAAGTTACATAAACTGTGATGAATATCTCCAGAAAGTAAACACTCCAGATGGAAAGATATTGAGGCAGATGTAGCTAGCTACAGAAGGTATGAGTAGCCCTTGGAATGGACACCTTACAAACTGCTTTATCTCCGAGTGTTGAAAAACTATTATTACCACGGTAATTTTAAAATGTGCAATGCTGGTTGTGTGGCCTTTGAACTATTTTAATTCTAGAACATTCTGTTTTATTTGTGTTATGGTGTGTTCCATTATTCATGCTAGTAGTGCTTGATTGAGTTTGATATTTTTAAATATATGCACCTTTAGATTTTAATTGTGGAATACAAAATTGGAAGTCTCCCAAGAATTTAGTTAGTGAGAACAATGCATGTATTAACAAGTTGAGCATAGTTTATAGTAATCAGCTTAAGTCAGAGTGGTTGATTGTCATAACTATAGCTGAAAAATGAAATTCTCCATGTGAAATGTGGCCATTAGAGTATTTATAGAGACACCTCTATGGGCTTTATTATGGCAGCTATATATGTATATTCAATTGAATTTGCTACCTATATACCTTATAAATAGTACTTTATACATACTTACCTATATGAATCTGTACACTTGTGGAATCATTGTTTATGTCTGTACCGCCAAATGAATGTGACAACACAACAGTAAAGAACTCCTGAGGTTCAAACAGGCCATCATCCAGAATGGTGATGCCTACAGACAGTAGCTGACTTGAAGAAGAAAGTTGAAAGACTCGTTCAATTGGAGTATAGTCAACTGATTCTAAGAAACAAAGAAAATATACTTATCAATAATTTTGCTAGGTATTATAATTTTAGATCAATCTTGTCACCACCCATCATAACTTCCATTATAATAGCCTCAAATTTCACTATTTTTGTATACCCCCTTCATATGATCAAGTGTTTTATATACGTAATAATAATACTAATAATAATAAAAATAATAATAATAATATCATTTGGCCTTTATTGTGTACAAATTATTAAAAGGGAAAATACTTTATAGGGAATGTTGGCAATAAATTAAAAGTGCACTAACAAGAGAAAGAAACTAAGTAAAAGAAAACTTACACAGTACAAACTTTCCCTCCCATTTAACTTTAGTGAAATGAACTTTCAATAGCTAATAACAACTTACCTTGAGCTGTGCCTTCTTGCGTTGCTATAGTAACAGTTAAATTCAGTGGAGGACTGCTTCTAGGTCCATCTTCAAAACTCACACTAAATGAGACATTCACTTGAATATTATCATCAAATGGAACAAATATTATTGGAGACTCAGCAATAACATCCACAGCTGTAAGATTAAGATCTTTATGACAACATCTTCTCTAAGAAAGAGTACATTCAAACTTTCTACCCAAAAGCAAAATATCTTTATTAGAATATTTTTTAGAATATCATTACCATAGCTAGTTATTGTTATTACTAGGAAATAGCTAGTAGCTATATTGTAGCTATAGCTAGTAAATTACAACTTTGCTATAGCTAGAATAAGATATCACTATAGCTAAGAAATAGCAAGTACATTATTAGGATATCGTCACTATATATCTAGTATATTATCAGGATATCATCACTATAGTTAGTATATTACAATAGGATATTATCATCATTCAGTATTGAGTCACCCTGCTGCAATAATTAAATGTAAATGGTACAATTAAGGTATGTTTCATTTGCCAAGTTTGTATCAGAATATTCCTGTTTAGACAGCTAGTTGATTTTAACCTGTCAATAATTCTTCAATACAAACATATCCAGTAAGTCAAGAGAATGTCTCATCCGCTCTCTGAATAAATACTACTGATTATTTTCAAGACACTTTATTTTCACTGATCTGATAAAATCTTGTGTTATGAAGCAATTCACATTTTTTTTAATTTTTGCTGGGGAGAAGGGATTTCAATTAGGTAATGCTGTATGCAATTATTGAAGTTTTTTATTTTTGCTTCCCTTTACCTACCGCGAAAATAGCGAAATTAAAAGTCACAGTGAAATTAACCGGATCTATGTATGTACCAGGAAAACAGTTTGAAGCTGTAATGTCACTGCAGCAATTTCCTACTTCAAAGCACTCTTGAGCACATGAGCATCCGGAATTAACTGTGCAGTTGGAGGATACTTGTGGATCACAGCATGTTGTAAAACCAGCACTCACACACGAATCTGCAATGATGATTAAATCAGTGGACTGAAGTTGGTGGTGAATACATTGTGCATTAATTGACAGTATCTAATATATTATTCAGAAATTGTGAGATCCATGTAGTGGTGTGCCTACATTGATTGGTTCATAGTATTATTATATTTTTTTGATGTCGATTTTTTTTTTATCATGTAAGTATTCTGGATGTTTTGTATAACATATGGATTATAAGAATAAGAAGAGTAGCTCTCCAGGTAAGCAGACTAGACAGACACTTGTTGCTCATTTACGTTGAGATTTTATGCCTTATTCCTCCAGTATTGATGACTTCACACATTGTTTGATATTAACAAAGCAAAAAGTCAAGAAAGGAAATACTTGGGCATCAAAGCTCCTCCCACCAACTCACTGTCTATGCCTCTGCACTATTTTATGCTGGTCATTATGTCACACATGATATGTATACAAAGTGAATTCTCTACCTTGGGAATGAATAAACGTGTCATTAAAGGGATGGTCTCATTTCAAAGGGTTGAGTTCTATACACAAGCTGTTATCAGGGACATACCCAATTGTACATCATGGGATTGAAGTGTAGATTGGTATTCTCTCATATGATGAAGAAACCATAACACTGAAAAATTAGCTAATTTTGTGCAATCTGAAACGTTCACATTCTCAGGCCATGTAAAGTAAATCTAATAAATATTGTCCTTTCCTGTCCATAAATTTTGTCATCTGATGTTTAACAAGGGAGTTAGCTATAGTTTTGATCAGCTCAATATACATACTTCTTCTTATGGCTGTGTACGTAGAATTATACAGATGATGAAATTTAGTGAAAAAATGCAAATTAAAGTGTCCTAATTCCTAATTAGAGGGATGGCCCCATTTCAGAGGGTGTTTAATCAAGCCAAGTGTCCTCAATACAGAGGTGTCTTCATTTCAGGGGTTTGGCACAGAGAATTCCACTGTAGTTTGGGGGAAGGAATGATTTAATTATACCATATTATATTATAATAATAGCTACATAACTGTGAACTCATGATTCACAAATTAAAAATAATAATTATAATTATATTAGCTATAAGCATGGCCCTTGCAGGTTATGTATACCTAGATGGAACTCATAACCCCTGGACCACTCTTCCCTCATGCAGAAAAATATATATTATATTATTATGCAAATCTATTTACTTTAAGGAGCATTCTACAATATTTCTTGACATAACATGAATGACAAACAGAGCATGTAAAACACCATTACTAGCTAATTATACAGTTCACATTCAAGTCTAAACTACCTGACTTTAGCTAAATTCTGTCCAAAAAACCTGAGTTTCAATTGTAATGTATTTTCCTATAGAGAAGCAAGCTAACTTTTCTGTATTAATTATTTGTTAAACAGATAGACTCAAAAAACAAACAAAACAAACAAAAAACAAACAAAAAAACAAACAATAAATAAACATTTTATGTACAATAAAAGTGATGGCATTTGAGATTTTGAAATTTATATAGAGCTCAAAAATCAGCTATCAAGATTATCTTATTTCCCACATGCAGATGCAGGAATCTATTTTTTAGCATTTCACCATCTACATTAATTCTATTAGAGTTGCATGTCTACTTCTCCTTTTGAGTCAATATCTAATAATATTACTATGAAACGAGGCTACTTTGCATCAATTATGAGTCTTACCTTGCGCTTTTACCATGAAAAAATGAACTGCTATTAGAAAACATGCCAGAATGATTTGTTTCCTCATGGTGATACACTCCTGCACCTTGAAAACAAGGCAGAAGAAGGTAGAAGACAGAAGAAGGTACCTCTACCAAGTTTACTGATCAACTGTCAAAATGTTTTTCAGTGGTCTTTAAGAAAATCTATTCTAGTAGTGTACAGTAGCTGTTAAAGTCTGTAAAAATAGTTTTTATCTACTCTCCATGCAGCAAGAGCTAATTGTGTATAGATACTGCTACACTAAGCTATAGTGCACTTCTTCTTGGCTTGTAGCTAATCTAGTACCAACCTAACTGTAAAGGAATGTGTCTAACCACCACCAATTAAATGTAATATGCAGATACTGTTAAAGATATGATTGATACATCAAAATGTCATAATAGCTTACAGAAGGTGGCTTCCTTTAGAGACTAACATAAGTGGTTAACAGATAAGAAGACACTAGAGAGTGGACTAGGAATTTAGGAAAACTTGTGGCTAGTAAATGGTAAAATTTCATACTCTAATAACCACTAGTAGGCCCTGGTAGATTCTGTTCAAAATTTGCTCTTTGCTAGCTAATGCCAAACTTACTATGGTCCACATGTATAGCGGGAAATTTCCGAGGGGAAATATTTTCATGGATTTCGTGGTTGGAATAAAACCACGAATGTTTTACCCACAATTTTATTAAGACAGCACCGAGCTGTAAACCACGAATTTTTTTCCACGAATAAATTTGATTATTGAAAACCACGAAAATATTTCCCCTCAGAAGTTTCCCGCTATATGATATGTGATGGGAAAGAAATGAGGAAATACATGTGCATGCAAGAAAATACTTCTCTACCAACCATCATCAGCCTGCATTGTTTTATGTTGTTGTTATTGTTTGTTTGTTTGTTTGTTTGCTTGCTTGCTTGCTTGCTTGCTTGCTTGCTTGCTTTAAAGCAATTTACTGAACAATAGCAGTTCTTATTAGAAGATTAAGTATAAACATCACTAATGATACAGTACAATAATAAGGTGAAATAACTTTATACACTCCCAAAATGTTTTAATAAGCTCATAATGCCAGTAAAATCAGCCAAGGCCTAGATTCACTACACATGTTATAAAGCAAGTTTAATTAGATGTTATTTCTGCTAACATTAGGAGAATCTGTTAACTGAAGGCGTGTGGGGGTTGATTTTTTTGTCTTGTTTTATTTTGTCCTACTCTTAAAGAACAGTGAACATATTCCTTAGTATAGAGACATCAGTAATGATGCAGTATGAATCTAGAAAGTGAAAAATTATCTGTGACTCTGTACTGTGTAGTAATATAACACTATGGGTATAGCTTGAACAAGTTTCCTGTACGCTAGAAAATTATGGGGGAAAGTTTAGCATATATTGGCAAGTCCTATGTAGCTAGGATCTTATAGCAACTTAGCTATTACAAAATAATAAGCTATACCTGAGAAACTTGACTGGTTTCTCTATGCCAGTATACATATAGCTAATGTATAAGGACTTGCAGCTGTGTACAGAATATTCATTGTGTAAAAATAATAAAGACAAAAATGTCCAAGAGAAGAAGCAGGTAGGAAAATATTTTGAATCAGAATAGTACCTGGTTTAAATTTACCTTTAGGCATACAATTTTAGGGGGATTGTCTACAACTAATTTTGTTACTAAAGATGAACTACAAATTTAACTGAACCAAGGGGGTATTTGAGCACCCAAATAAACCCTCACCTCCACCCTGCACCACTATTATGTTTATTCCTGCTTACAAAAATACAACAGCAATCATCTCACAATTAGTTCCATACCTGGTTCAACCCAACACCAGATATGTTATTCAAAGAAGCCAAAAGGGGTATTTTTAGATTTCCTTAAAGCAATAAAATCAAGTAAGTAGCCAATAGTGTCATGAAAAAGATCAAAGAGTACATAGAATCATTATAAATGTAATATTTACAGTCTATTCCACTCCCCTTGAAATGAACATTCCTCCATGTGCAGTTGAAAAAACAGTTATAGCCAAGTTTCCCCATACATGCATCTTTATGCTTACTAATTTCGTTGAAATAAAATACATACCTTTCTCAGATACATTAAAGTTACACTTTTGAACTTACTAGATTTCTCAAGAAATGCAATAATTGTCATAATATTTATTAACTGAATGACTTCAGTGTCTTCTCATCTTGTCTGATCTCACAAATGTTATGTTATGTTATATAAGTTTCATCAGACTATTTGTCTATATCAGAGTAACTTTACATAAGTAATCAATCAAGGAATACTATACAATAGTTATCATCATACTTGAAAGAAAAGAAAATTTTCCCTACAAAATGTCGTATGAACTTTTGAAAATGTGTAGATTGTTGATGGTACAGGTAAATATCTATGGTTGTTCTAATACTTGTGGGCTGTCATAATACCTACACAGCACATTGACATGCACGTAACTAACAAACCAGTAATTAAATGCTCTCACAAAGAAAAGGAATTCAAAGTGTTTAAAACTAAAAACTACCCAAACAGCATAATAACAAAATTGAGTATACTAGACATCTGCCTTGTTAATATTCTTCCTTTGAGGTGTTAATACATGTGCTTGGCTTTTGTATGCAGCATAAACCACTAATGTTGTATACCTCAACATCAGGTGAAGAACTGTTGAGAGAGAAATGTGGGACTCTGAAGAATCAATTCTCATGCATTTTGGTGTACTGTGTTAGCTACGTAGTAGTACCTTTCTTCCAGCAATCCAGGACAAGCCTAGGATCCATATTTATCATCTTCGCTATGTTATGTGGGGCTTCTGCCTAAGTAGGCTTCCGTTACGTGGCATATAAGAGCTAGGTCATGACATGGACAGCTGGTAGTAGACTCTATTAGTTAATAATGCGCCTTAATTTCGCGATTACGCCACACGTACATGCACACACTAATTATGCAGATCACTTTTCACATTATTATGGGTGCTTCTATTCTTATTGTATATTATAGTATATTACAGTAATCTTATTATGTATTATGGTATATTACAGTAATCTTATTATGTATTATGGTATATTACAGTAATCTTATTAATAAATTGAATATTACAGATACATAATTATTACAGATGTAATATAATAGTAATGATGTAATCAGAATTTACGCATAGAAGTACCCATTATTATCAACACACTCAAAATTACCATGACCACAAAGGTTAATCAAAAGTCAGTGTGGTTTACCAACTAAGCTTTTCCTGTATTTTACTGTGTAGTGTAAGCTATAAGCAGAGACTAGAGGTGTTCTTGTCATCAAGGTAGGTCTATCTGAAGC
Source organism: Diacarnus erythraeanus (assembly GCA_964016965.1). Taxonomy (NCBI): domain Eukaryota; kingdom Metazoa; phylum Porifera; class Demospongiae; order Poecilosclerida; family Podospongiidae; genus Diacarnus; species Diacarnus erythraeanus. The sequence continues at coordinate 4,013,863 of OZ024682.1, forward strand.
ATCATAACCTGTGGTGGTGACAAGTTAGTAGTAGAACACACACACTTAGTACAATTAGCTAATCTTTCAGTACAATTTTTGCCAATATTATTATTAGCTAAGTCACACAGGTTGGCTTCTTCAGATTCAGATTACATCATTCAGATTACATCATTCAGCATCATTGTCAATTGTACTATCGCTATGGGCTAGTAGGGCTAGATAGAGTACCATGAGGACTCTATGTAATCCAAAACTGTTACATGGTGAAAGAGCCCACAGGTCAATATAATGTTATGATAATGGCTAGCAAATCAAGGCAGAAGGGATAAGCTCCTTATAGACTCTTGCTGGACAGTTTACAGCCTTTCTCACACCGACAATGCCGTACAGTACTACCCCAAGCACTTAGCTATTCCACTCTTCTTTGAAGTACATACAAAGCAAACAAAGAAACATCAAGAAAAGCTCCTCTCTGTAGTCCAACATCAGTGAACTGACGGACCACAACCCATTGTTCTGACTTCTGATGCCGATGGGATCTGAAAGGTTAAGCTTCCTCATTTCTCCTTTACAAAAAAGTAACAGCTATGATACTATAGTTAGCTAATAATGAAACAAAATGGTGGGAATGTAGTGAATACAGGGCTGTATATAGCTAGAAAAATAAATGGGGAGTCTTTAAAATGGACCTTTTCATGGCTAACAAGTAAATAAATACTTTAATGAATTCCATCTTTCTTGGGTGCAATGTTGCTTCATCAAGGTCAATACTCTTCTCAAGATTCAATACTTCTGCTGATTTCAAACAGTTTTGTGGTAGCTAATCAGTGATGTCCTATATTAAAGAGATGAAACAAAATTGTTCATCTAGATTAGTGCAAGAAAAGTACTCTTTTTGAAGTGATCAAAATATATTGCTTCGATGCTATTGTCTGCTTGTAGTGTATGGTATGCTTGGCATGCTACCAACCTTGTTTGCAGGCCTGGTCATATTCTGAAAATTAACATTCACTTCAGCATACGCTTTGTTATACACTTTCTTGATATCACATATCATGCATGGTCATACCACTTTTTTTTTAATTTTGCAGACTTAAAGTATTTGGAAAATTTACTTGATGAATAAATTTTGACTTATTTGGCTGTGTTTTGAATATCAATAATAATGTACATAGCATTACACCAAGGTTTTGGAGGCTTCTTCTCCATGTAACAGATTGAGATTACATCATTGTGAATGTCATTGCTATGAGCTAGTGGTTAGGGCTAGGGTTAGATAAAGTAGTACACAATTGACAATGATGTAATCTTAATGATGTAATCTTAATCTGTTATATGAAGAAAGAGCTGGGCATCCCCCAGACTCCCTTCTGGTGGCATGGATGTACCACTATAAAAGAGCTGGCTCTCATGGCCCTGCCATGCTGTATGCTTCTATATATAGCTAGTTTTGCTTTGTAGCTAACTGTAATGTAATACCTGAAAGGTAACTGGCCACAATAAAGTCAAACTTGCCAATGCTTGAAAATATTTGCTGAGCTTCACTCTTATTCATTGCATTCCATAACCTATCACCTCTAGGGTTGATAAAAGTGCTGCTATGCACTATAGGCACCCAGCCCAACGCGTTTTTGCACAAATCAAGAAGAGGCTTCTGTGGTGAAGAGGTTTCTGTCAAGAAGAGGTTTCTGTCAAGAAGAGGTTTCTGTCAAAAAGAGGCTTCCATTTAGAATAATGAATACTGTGGACATTTTTATCAATAAGCATTTCAAGAAGACCATTTTTACAGAAAGAAGTGATAGCAATATTATTTTAGTTGATCTAGAACATTACAAACTTCTGGTGTGGTGCATGACTTACTCAAAACTAGTAACTGTGCACTTATAATACATTGGCCATGTTTTATGTTAGTCGGTGTGTGTGTAAAAGTAGTGAAAAAGATTTCTAAAAGTTCTATAAAAAGTTAGCGTGCAGGACAGCTACGTAGTAAGCTGCCATTTATTTTGGCAACCCTACCACTGGGCTCTCGGAGGAAGTTGTCACATCCATGAATATACTTCACTGGAAGTTAAGAAACCTCATTGTTTCACTAATGTGTTCACCTGTTGGATTCTGTTTGATTTTTTCCTTTTCCACTGTTACTCTCAGGTTCTGTTTTGCTGACCTTATAGTCACCTATATCTCTATGGTAATGCATTGTTTGCCACAAAATAACACACGTCTGCAATAGATTTGAGAATAATCTGTTTTGCTCAATGTTGTCTGTCCAATGTCAAATTTTTGTCAATCAGGCTATATAGTTTCTGGTTTCTAAAGCATCAGCTTGATGCAAAGCTTCTTGATGATAATGAGCATGTTCATGACTGTTCTCTTCTGCCAAGCATTAAATGCAAAATTATTCTACAAAATAGAACACAGGCACTGCATCACTAACTTCACTATAGACCATGCATGCACAGTGCATTCATATAGCTATATGCTCCTAAAAAGCCATTTTCTCTAATCCACCTCAACGTGTAAAAGAGAATATGTAGGCACTTGAAGGTACTCTATGAAACTTCAATAGCTTGTACTTTTGTTCCACACTCAGTTTTTCAGTTTCATAATTTCATTGGGTGACAAGAAACTGTACCTATGTCATCAACATTAGTGATGCTCCACTCACAGATGCTGCCTCTCATGACATTTGAGTATATAGACTGGGAAAAAATATTGGAAGAAGGAGTGACAGGCTCTTTCTCCATGTAACATATTCAGATTACATCATTCAGATTTTAATATGTATTTTTGTACTGTATTTAATCCTAGTCCCATAGCCCTAATAGTATAATTATGTAGCTAATCTGAATAATCAGTTACATGGAGAAGGAGACACCTTATTTTCATCATCATTGCTAAATGGGAATGAAAGCAATGTAGCTGAGCAGTGTCACTTTTGAAATGGTAATTTCATATTGGGAGTGCTCACTTGGGGAGACAATGCCCCTATTGTGGGTATGTGTCCCCCCTTCCCCCACTCTTCCCCCAACTCTTCCTGCTCCACTCGCTCGCGAATATTATTATAATGCGCATGCGTGAACAGTTCTATAATATTAATTAATTTTTACGCCTGTCATATTTCATATTTCAACACCTGTCATATTTCAACACCAGTGTTTGTTTTCTGCTTTCTACAAGGTAAGTGAGGGTACCTAAACTGTTCTGTTACACGAAGTGTATGCTGTATTTTATTAATTGCAGGAAGGTACCTCTATAGAGAACAGCTACATTTTTGATTCCTCTAAACTTGTGTAAGTAAAATTAGCATTTACTGAATTTAAAACTGTAACTACTGTACAATAGCTAGCTAGCCATGTACAACAAAGATATATATCATTATTTTGTACTATATTTAGCAATTTATTGCCAAGGGGAAATGATGGTGTATCTCTACATCATACTTGTTTCCGTTATGATTATTGTTCAACCTGCTTTGTCTAAAAAATACGGTTGTGACAGTTCTGGAATTACAGAATACATGGAATCTGTTATGATTGATAACAGGTGTCTTGACGCAATCGAAAAAGTCTCGAATAAACCTGAAAATATCACTGAATTTGAAATATTATCAGCACTTGATGTATTTTGCACTGCTGAATGTGGCGAAGTCTTGATTACATATCTTAAGCTGAATTGTGATCAAAACGACATTGCAAATAAGTTTTATCTTGCTTGCTTGCCAACTGAAGGTATATTGGGGCCCACATGCTACTTTACTTTTCCATCTGAATTAAATACTGTTCCTTATAATCTAATGCAGTGTATGAGTTTCAATAGTTCTCTTGAAATTTGCCCAGTTGGGTGCGCTGAAGCTCTTCAAAATTTTACTTTACTAGTTGGATGTTGCTATCAAAATGTCTATAATAATTCAGGAGAGGAAAATTGGAATGCTATGTTTGAGGTTCTGTCTGATAATCGTCTTTGGTACATTTGTAATGTTGCTCTAATCGAGGGCTGCCTTGACATTCCTTTACCAGGTACTTCACCATTAGAAGAAGGCATTTGCACTGCAAATAAACTTCAAGTGTTTTATGAGGGCCTTTCTGCTGTGTGTAGGTCAAGCTTACAACTTGTCTCTGATCCAGCTACAGAAACAACAGCTGAAGGCAGAAATGCTTACAGTCAACTTTGTACTGAAAACTGTGGTGGAACTATAGTCCAATTTCAAAAAGATGTTTGCCATGCTAAATTTGAAAGCCTTATAAACAAAATAAGATGCTTTGAAACAGATGGAAATTTAGGAGATAGATGTTCTTTCTCTTTGAAAAGTCCTGTAGCACAATTTATCATAACTCAAGGTGATTCTTGTACAGCCTTCGATATCGAGACTCGAATGTGTCCAGCAGGCTGTGCTAATGCTTTGAATAATATCAACGAACAACTCGGCTGCTGTTATCAATCTATCTACAATAACAGTGTATTACCAATGATACTGGAAGAAATGAATGTAATGCTTCCTATGAACATACTCGACTTTTTAAAGATGCTTAACAACCCAATTGTTTGGGAAGGATGCAGTGTGCCTATACTTAACCCATGTCAAGGAGATCCTTTCTCCAAGGGAAGCAATGGTTCAATACAGTTTGCTGCTTCAAGTGCTATGCTAATGGTAGTTCTATTAGTTGCTGCTGTACTTTATTGATATACTCAGTGTATATCTACTGTCAGAACTATAGTTTAGATGGTGTAATAGACACAAATTTGGTACAATAATGAGTAGGAATTTATTATGTAGATGACTAACTAGTCCTAATACACTAGAATGTATTTTTAATAATGAAAAAAATATAATAATAATTAAAAAAAAACTGTTCATAGCTAGTGTTGATTATTTGCTAAGTACAAGTATTTTAGCACGTTGAAACAAGAATGTAACAAATTTTGTGTACAGAGTTACTCTTTGATTGGTGAGAAAGTAATTAATTTTGTCATGGCGCCATATTCATAATAGTCACCTATTTCTCATCAATTATGCTAAACTGAAAGACACATGGTTATACAAGACTGACTAAAATTTAATCTTCAGAGATCTGATGTCAGTATGTGATATAACTCCATATTAGACCTCAACCCTTAGCCAATTTGTCTAACATTCAGAGGGGTAGGAAGATGCTTTGAGGTAGGGATGCTGCAATTCACAGTAGGGGTAGGAGGGGGTCATTGTAAAATATTCCAATGTAATTAATGGAAACAAACATGCAATTCAAACATGCTAAAGCAATACACCCATTCATCAGGCTGTTTACAAGGAGCTTCTACCTACATATGCTACTGGGAGATTTTAACCCCCCAATCAAGGTAGCTACCATACTAGTTCCTTAATAAAGCAAACTAGGGTAAATTTACCAACAGCCAGGGAATCTATTGTTCTCTTAAAGAATCTTGATGCACAAGTCCACTGGAACAGACTTTAATAAAGGGTGCTGCCAAAAAATAATGTACTTATGCTATTGGCACAACCACAAAAAAAAACAAAAAAAAAACTAGGGGTGCTGTAGCACCCTTTGAACCCCCCTTTCCTATGCTAACCCCCCTGTAACTGATGTAGCTACTGTCTGATAAGTAAACTCACATCATACACAGTATCTATAACCCTTGATCCTTACTTGTTATGGATTTTCTATAATTGTACTCTAGCATAACAAAAAAATTATGTTGACCTTGGAGGTCTTTGGGTTAACTTGTTAGTTAAAGGAGCATTCTAGATAGTTGGTTAGGAAAATCTGCTTTTTTCAGCATATTAAGTGTGCTCACATGGTTCAAAGGAAGCCAAACTCTACAAGAGAGGCTTTTACCTCAGAACCCTCTGAGAAATGTCTTTAGAAGATGAACATTGAGTTAAAAGTGCATGTAGCTAGCTGATCATGCATTTTGTGGTTACACTTTACTGTACAAGTAAAGTGTAAAATAGTGGAGCACTTACTATTACACACACATGCACATAAACACAGTGACACACATATCACACTATACACAAACACAAAGGTCTGGGAAAAGTGAAGGGGTGGGTGGAAGAGCACCAGCACCCAGTGTTCCTACCTTCCTGTCAATACACTGGCCAAATCCAATGCCCCTGCCTCCTCCACTGAACTCTTAAGAAGTGAACACCTCTTAACTCCAAAGATGATATGGGCCATCATAATTATGGCACCTCTGTACAGAAGCTGTACTTAACATGTAGGCCTTGAGCTATGCTAATAGGAATTACTTCCACAATCATGCTGTCATTTGCTGTTGCTCAATACTTCAAAAGAAAAATTGCTCTGATAAAGTATAATTTTCATGATAAGGAATAAGTTATTGGTGTTGTTGTTGATTATTATTATATACCAACCTAAGTTCAATTATACATGCATGCTTCTGTTATTTGTTGTGTATGTGATGCAGGAGGTAGGAAGATGATTTTAGGTGGGGGGGCACCATTTAATCTACCCCCCTCCTTCTGAGATTACAGTTTCAGGGTCTTTATAATGAGGTTGCAAATTATAGATAACTAGTTGATAAATTTTTCCAAAATAAAACTGAGATGAAATCTTCAGCTACCTTCTCTATGTTAGCGTATCAGTTCTTGCTGTATGAACAGATTGTTCAACCTACAGTGAGTCATTGTGCTTTTCTTCGGTCTCCTCAGAGAAGAAAATGACCTTTCAGCAGTCACATTGTTGAGAAAGAGCACTTGTCTAGAATGTTTGTTACAATTATTTATTCATTGGTGTATTATTATCGTGTGTTTAGTTGCTAAGTTATTGTTTATTATAATAGCATTATTTATATCCTCCAGCATAGTTACCAAGTACTTGTTTATTTTAGATGCCTTATTATAGCCTGTGGCACTGGACATTTTTAGTTTAAATTATGTTTCTATAGTAGTTGTGTTTACTTCTTAAGATATTTTATTCTTGGAAAGTTGTTTCTCTGCAACTCTGCAACAGCATTCACAGGAGAGAGTACAGAAATATTTTGAACTTAGATGTGCAGCAGGAGTACTTTTCATACCAACTAGGCTTTATTTTACTTGAGTAAGCTTTAAGCTTTTCTTCTTTATGGGTGGAAACAATACCTTTCTGGTCAAGTGCATGGAAGAAAGTGCTTTTCTGGCAACCCTCAGCCTGTGTTGTCGTGTTTTTGTTTTGGCTCTTTCTCCATGTAACAGAATCAGAGTCAATAAATTGTACTATGTATATTGTATTACATCATATATTGTATTACAACATTGTCAATAATTGTGTATTGTATTACAATACCATATTTGCTGAAATTTTTGTTATTTAGGATGTCACTTTTATTACGAAATTTAAAAAGTTGAATAATTGGAGATGCAGAGCACAGCATGCTGGGCTCCCTAGGCTCTTCCAAAATTAAAACAACATGAAAATTTGAAAAATGAAATATTAATAAACGAAAATTTCAGGAAATACGGTAGTGTAATAGTATAGTACTAGCTATATAGTACAATTACAGTGTTGCCAGGTTCATGGATTTACGTATCCACAATCTGTGGATTTTTGGAGCAGAAAATTGTCTGTGGATGGATCAAGGCCAAAAGTAAACTTCTGTGGATTTTTCTGTTTATGTCCAATTAAAAGTACCCTTTATGAATATTTTTTCTAAATATTGAAGTAGGAAGGGGGGGGGGGGTTCAAAGGGTACTGCAGCAACCCCAATTTTTTTGTGGCTTTGCCAATGGTATACATTATTTTTCTTCTTTGGGAGCTTTAAAACATATCTCAGAAGCACTAGTTAATAATTATAGGTTGAATAATTTCATCACTATTTATAATGACAAACTTACTAGCTAATTTACATCAATAATGATTATTATGATAATAATTGGCTAGTGTGCTATCTTACGTAATGTTATTCTACCGGTATTAAATTATTGTGACGTCATTTTTATGATTTGTGTTAGTATTTAAACGTATGTGTTCATTTATTTAGTTAGTTCAGTTTAGAGTTCAGTTCTGTTCAGTTCAATGTTCAATATAATACTTTCTCTTCAATTGAGCGAGCCATCAGCGAAAGAACCTGCAACAATAAATACAACATAGTGGCGACGAGTACGGGATGATGGCTGCAGTGCTGGGCAAGATTGAAGAGTTTGATCGCCGGAAAGAAGATTGGGATCTCTACATTGAGAGGCTAGAACATTTTTTCGTGGCAAACGCCATAACCGAACCGGAAAGAAAGAGGGCAGTATTTCTCTCGGTGATTGGGGCATCCACTTACAAGACACTGCGAAGCCTACTCTCGCCAAACAAGCCGGGTGAGCAAGATTACAGAGAGTTAGTACAGAAACTATCGGAGCATTACAGTCCGAAACCTTCCGAGATCGTGGAAAGGACTAAGTTTCACTCGCGCTTCAGAAAGCCAGGTGAATCAGTTGCCAGTTTTGTTGCTCAGCTTCGTTCATTGTCTGAACATTGTAACTTCGGAGACAACCTAGAAGTAATGATCCGAGACCGATTAGTCTGCGGAATAAACGATGACACCATGCAGAAGAGGCTACTTTCCGAGTCGAAACTAACTTACCTGAGAGCGGTGGAATTGGCACAAAGTCTGGAGAACGCTGACAAGAACGTCAAGCTACTGGGAAGGCAAGGCAGACTGGGAAATGGCAACCCACAAGGTGAGGGACAAGGCACCCTAGTGAACACCACAACACTGCAGAAAGGCAGGGGAACAACTGTTACTGGGATAGTTTGTTTTCGATGTGGAAAACCAGGACACACTGTGCCCAAGTGCAGGATGTCAAGGACAGTTAAATGTCACCTATGTGGCAAGACGGGACATGTACAGAAGGCATGCAAGAGCAGTGACAAGTGGGCAAGTCTAAAGAAAGCAACAGGATCCTCAACAGGAGCTACAACCCGAACAGTTAGTCAATTGGAAGAAGACCATCATGACATTGACCCTACTACCCTATTCAGAGTTAGTTCCAAGTCAAGTATACCACCTTTGGAAGTGGAGGTGAAGATGGATGATTGCATAGTGAAGATGGAAGTAGACACTGGTGCAACACTTTCTTTGATGTCTGAGACTACCTTTAGAACCTTGTGGCCAAGGAGGAGTCTTGTGGCTAGTGAGGTGAGACTGAGATCTTACACTAAAGACCCCATACCAGTAATTGGTCAGTGTAATGTAAACATTGTATATAATGATCAGACAGCTGAGCAGCTGCCTCTGATAATAGTGAAAGGGGCAGGACCAAGTCTTTTTGGGAGAAATTGGCTTAACCACATAGTGTTGAACTGGAGAGAGATCTACCATGTTCATGGTGACTCATTGCAACAAATACTAGACAAGTATCCATCTGTGTTTCAGGAAGGATTGGGAACTCTTAAAGGTTATGAAGCCAAAATTCATGTTGATCCAAATGTACAACCACGTTTTCACAGAGCTAGGCCTATACCTTATTCTATCAGAGATAAAGTTGAAGCAGAATTGAAACGATTACAAGATGAGGGCACAATAGAAGCAGTGGAGCATTCTGATTGGGCTACACCAATTGTGCCGGTGCTGAAACCAGACAAGTCTGTCAGGATTTGTGGGGATTTTCGAGTTACAGTGAACCCAGTATCTAAGCTAGATACATATCCGATTCCAAGAGTGGAGGACCTTTTTGCATCACTGAAGAAAGGCAACACATTTACGAAGATTGATTTGAGTCAGGCATATCAACAATTGCCACTGGATAAGGAATCACAGAAATATGTTGTCATTAATACACACAAGGGTTTATTTCAATACAAGAGATTGCCATATGGAATTGCTTCAGCTCCAGGGATATTTCAACGTGTAATGGAAAACATTCTACAGGGCCTATCTGGAGTGACATCATTCATTGACGACATCCTCATTACAGCTCCAACTGAAGAGAAGCATCTTGAATTGCTCGAGGAGGTGTTGAGACGATTAGACAAAGCAGGACTACGTATCAAATTGAAGAAATGTCAATTCTTACAGTCATCAGTAAGGTACCTGGGTCATGTGATAGACAAGCATGGATTACACCCACTGCCAGACAAGGTGGAGGCTATCAAAGACGCTCCCACACCACATTCAATCCAGGAACTCAAATCGTATTTGGGTCTACTCACATATTATGGGAAATTTTTACCAAATTTATCAACCACTCTTTTTCCTCTCTACAGGTTACTGAGGAAGGATTTTCCTTGGAAGTGGGACTATGAGGAAGAGAAGGCATTCCAGAAGTCGAAGGATATGCTCACGTCCAGTAGTCTATTGACTCATTTTGACTCCAAGCTACCATTGATGTTAGCATGTGATGCATCTGCCTATGGCATAGGGGCAGTACTCGCTCACAGGATGCCAGATGGTTCTGAGAAACCCATTGGATATGTCTCACGAACACTCTCGAAAGCTGAACAAAATTATTCTCAACTTGAGAAGGAAGGCCTATCCCTAGTGTTTGGAATAAAGAAGTTTCATTCATACGTGTTTGGACATCCATTTGAACTCATTACTGATCATAAACCATTACTAGGTCTACTGAGAGAAGATCGTGCTACTTCACCTCAGGCATCAGCCAGAATTAAACGTTGGTCACTATTTCTCTCATCTTATGAGTATACCTTGGTATTCCGAAAAACTAGTGCTCATGCTAATGCTGATGCATTGAGCAGATTACCCTTATTGGTGGAACCTGCAACCACACAGACACCCCCTGAATTAGTTTTGTTAACTGAACATCTGGATGATTCTCCAGTAACAGCTGATGATATACGTAAATGGATCAAGAAAGACCCGAAACTTTCTCAGCTCCTACAATTCATACTGCAAGGATGGCCAAACCACTGCAGTTCTGATTTAGAACCATTTTTCTCGAAGAGAGCAGAATTGTCAACATATGACGGATGTATTCTATGGGGGACCCGAGTTTTCATTCCACAGGGAGGAAGAGATGCGGTGCTACAGGAGTTACATGGAGGACACCCTGGAATTTCAAAGATGAAGGCGATGGCTAGAATGTATGTTTGGTGGCCTGGTATTGATTCTGATATTGAGAAGACAGTTCGTTTATGTGGAAACTGTCAGGAGGTTCAATCATCACCTCCAATTGCACCTTTGAACCCGTGGAGATGGCCAACTAGACCATGGTCACGTCTACATGCAGATTTCGCAGGTCCATTTGAGAACAAAATGTTTCTGATTCTCATAGACGCTCATTCCAAATGGATTGAAGCATTTCAAACATCTAATGCAACCTCAAGAACTGTTATTGATGAACTTAGAACAGTTTTTGCCAGATTCGGCATCCCAGAGATGATTGTTACAGACAATGGTTCATGTTTTGTCAGTGAGGAGTTTGAATCATATTTATCTAAGAATGGAATCAAGCACACTACCTCTGCTCCTCACCATCCTGCATCAAATGGTCTTGCTGAAAGAGCAGTACAGATAGTGAAGAGAGGTTTGAAGAAAGACACTTCAGGTGACATCAAAACCAGATTAGCCAGAGTTCTATTCAACTACAGAATGACACCTCAGAGCACCACTGGTATTTCCCCTTCTGAACTACTATTAGGAAGGAGGCCGAGGACCAGACTAGATCTGTTGAGACCAAACACTGCTGAAAGAGTTGAACAGAAACAACATCAGCAGAAAGTAAGACATGATACGAACACTAGAGCTCGAACTTTCGAAGTAGGAAATACAGTATTTGTCAAGAATTTTGGACCAGGAAGGAAGTGGCTACCAGGAAAGGTCACAAAGGTCACTGGACCAGTTTCTTATCAGGTTAAGTTAACGGATGGAAGACATCGTCGATGTCATGTGGATCAGTTGAGAATTCGAATATTGGCTCCAAATTCGGTTCCAGAAGTATTTGAGCCAAAACCAGTGGAAGATCTGGGAATCCCTTATCCAGAGCCAGAGGAACCAACAGAAGAACCTCAAACATCAATTTCTCAGCCAAATCTAAACTCACCTGTTCCGAACATTCCACCAGAACCTGCATCTGAAACAGCTACAGGAGATAGTACCACTACTACTACTCCAACAGTTCCAACTCAACCTCAACGTATCTACCCAAGTCGTAATCATGCAAAACCTGATTACTACCACCAAATTCGATGGTGATCGATCGATCAATAACTTTAAAACAACTGTATGTTAACCTATAGCTACAATAATTACCCTATGTAATACCCTAATACTATACTGTATGTATTTATTTGTGCTGTGTAGTAAGTAATTTTCCTTTTTTCTTTAAGGGGGAAGGAATGTGCTATCTTACGTAATGTTATTCTACCGGTATTAAATTATTGTGACGTCATTTTTATGATTTGTGTTAGTATTTAAACGTATGTGTTCATTTATTTAGTTAGTTCAGTTTAGAGTTCAGTTCTGTTCAGTTCAATGTTCAATATAATACTTTCTCTTCAATTGAGCGAGCCATCAGCGAAAGAACCTGCAACAATAAATACAACAGCTAGTAAAATTTATTTCCACTAATTCAAGAAGAGTTAACTTTATTAGTTTTTTTATGATAACCCTTCACCACCTCCATACCTCCCCCTGCACATGGCAATTTATTATGGTGCACACTGAGATAGAATAAAATAGAGCATGCTCAGTAGGAATAAGAATATACATGTACCACAAACCCTCACAATAAGACAAGGGAGAGGGTGTGCGTGTGATAGATTCTGTAAGTGGAAAGACTATTCCTTCCTGAGTGTTGATTAGGATAGCAGAGACAGTATGAATCTCTATCATGCATATGCAATCAAAAGTGTGATAGTAGTCTCGCGCGCGCCAGATTCTCACTGGCGCGTGCGATACTACAGTGTGATATAGATAGTATAATATGTTACGTATACTCATTCCAATAATGTTTGATCTGCATCTGAATTAGACCAACTTTTCACCACCCAAGGAGTCTATTACAGCCTTTTAACATTATCTTTAGAATGCTATTAATAGCTTGATATCTTTCTCATTAAGATAGTAGTATTAGCTATTAGAATAGTGGTGAGGTTCTGTCTTCTGGTTGTCTTCATTTCAGTGGGAGTATAGAAAAGTGCATGCTTTAGAGGTCACAGCATTGTATTTATAATTGCAAATCTGTGATATTTCACTTACACATCCATCACTGTACTTTTGTCTCTTCGTGGTTAATTCACTACCACCACCACCTATAATTGTCATTATTATCATCAGTGAAAATCAAATTCTTATAGATACGTAAACTATATTTAATATCTGACTCTAGTCTTGTGAAGATCCCAATGTTATCCTGACATCCAGAGAAATTATGCATCCAAATAGTCTCACATTTTGTCTATATCCATATTCATTGGCCCTAGATAGAAACTTAATAATAGCAATTGAAGGGTGCATGGTTCTGGCCAGAAAAAATGTATGGGGAAAGTCATATTTAGTGGGTAGAACATGGCAGAGTTTAGTGCTGCCTATCAATGGGCTATGATGAGTGTAAGAGGACATGTACTTAAATGAACCTTTTCCCTTCATTGTATGGCTTCATTTAAGGGAAAATAACCAAAAAAGTTTAGCTGATTATAAACAAAAGTATTCTCTCTGCCCTGAGGACCTACCTTACCTATTCTTGTTTTGAGATCAAAATTTCTCCCCCTCCCCTACCCCCCAAGGTTTTTAAAGAAACTTTAGGGAATTTGCAGGTTACCAAGTGGACAAATATGATTTGGGAGTTGTTTATTGGATAACAGGTGAAGATGAATGAAGTTAATTACAAAATTTAAAAAGAATTTTAGCTCACACACAGAGGAAGATCAAGTCCTTTTCTACCCTTTACCAAATATCACCATTCAGTGCATCTATGTGTGACAACCATTTACCTAAAATATTGTGAGTTATTGAAACACAGGGAGTAGGTGTACTGAATATTATGTATGCATGCATACAGTATATTCTGGTACTTCTATTTGCTTTCATGTTTCTATTTTACATACTAAAATGCATAGGCCTCAACGGTCCAAATTGCCGGACGGTACCTGAATTTAGGACCATGGTCCCGGGTCTCCAAGGACCCTATTGTTGGTCCCAGAAAAATGTGGTCCTGCCTATCTGACATAAAATTCATCTGTCATCATGATCATTAGCTACATGCAAACATGCTCACTGATGCATGCATGATGTGCATGTTCAGCATGATGATACAGCAGCTCAAAGATGACAATCACCAAGATTGACAGCTGTCAACCTAGCTGCATGTGGCTGTGCTGCTGATTCATATTATGCTGTAGCTATCTGCGATTCTAGTTCTAGTTTAGCCAAGGCTACTAGTTCTTCCCAGTCTGAGTCTAACTGTACTAAATAATTGTAAAAAAGCTACTGTAAACAGTGAATAATTATCACACAATGAGAATGGGTGTGACCAGGGGTGTGGTTTCTAAATTTGGGCATGATATGTGGGTGTGGTTTTATGGTCCCTGAAACCGTTTCCAAAAAGTTGAGGCCTATGAAAATGCTCACTCCAACATTCTTACTACTGATATACCATAATTCAGCATATTTTTTGGTAGTAAAATTGACTGTTTTGTCCTACAATAAAATATTATAATTTAAGGTATACTAGTTGTTCTGACCACAAGTAGAAGTGCACAGATGTAAATAGTACAGTGTTGCCAGGTTGCTGTCTAAAAAAATCCACAGAGTAAACAAGTACCTGATGATTGTGTGGCCGAAGATTCATCTTCACGTTTACCAGCTGATATAGAGCTGGAACACTCACCACTACTTTGGTTACTACTTCTCGAATTCAGCATTGTTAATAGAGGGGGGACAATAATATGTAGAAAGAAAGGGAACTTTTTAATTGGACATAGCTAAACAAAAAAATCCACAGAACTCTACTTTTGGCCTTGATCCATCCACAGACAATTTTTAGCTTCAAAAAATCCACAGATTGTGGATAAATTCATGAACCTGGCAACATTGTAAATAATTTACATACCTCACTAGCTATAAATATTAAAGGTGCAGTCCTAGAAACAAGGGGGAAAGTGCTTACCTTTTCTAGCCCTTAAAGGGGGGTGGGGGGGGGGGATGCACTTTGTTACAGTTACCTGTGTTGCCAGGTTCATAGATTGCTTTATCCACAATTTGTGGATTTTGGGGGGCAGAAGATTGTCTGTGGATGAATCAAGTGGATTTTTCTGCTTATTGCTAATTTTGCCCAATTAATATGCCCTTCTATCTCGTACACATAATACTCAATTAGTGTAGAATTTTAGGAATCTTTTCACTACTAATATAGGCTCACAACCTGCCCACCACACTTCGGCTCTCGCAGGAATCTCTAATCAAGACCAAGGACTGTACACCCTTCTCATTATAATATTATATAGTACACAAATCAATGATAATGACGATCAGTTCCAACACACACACTTAATGATGATAATAAGTTCCAACAATTAGCTAGTTAAACAATAATAAGTGTCAAAATTATGGTCAGAAAAATTATGGTGACATTTAGTGATGTGCAGGAGGGAGTCAGTCTTTGGCCACACGATCATGAAGTCCTTCTTTACTCTGTGGGTTTTTTTTTTTTTTTTTTTTTTTTTTTTCCAGACAGCAACCTGGCAACACAAAGCTAAGGGTCAAGGGGGGGGGGGGGGGGGGGTCAGGGAATTTGACCCCCGCCTTCTAGGTCCGCCCGCCCCTAGCTCTAGCTCCCCCTAGCGATAAAGTCACGCCCATTCAAGTAATTAATAGCTAGCTACTGGAAGATATGAAGCTGTTACTCGCTTTTGTGTGTACATTTTCGCTATTGAAGGTGGTCCAGAATCAACCCGGCGGTGGATGTAGTAGTGTTAACGCTGGACTTGACCCAATTCTAGCTCCATGCCGAGAATCTGTTTCCAGGTGTGTCACAGCCCAAAACTTAACTGGAATTAGTGGACTATTCTGTCAACCTAAAGCCAGGAGTGATTTTAACGAGTTTGAAAGATGTACTAACCGTACATACAGTGACCAGGTATTCGGTGCAATCTGCGGAGGTCCCGACTGCTCTGAGAGTCAGGGTCCTTTTGTAGACTGTCAAGGTCGAAGATGCTTCGAAGTTGTTGGTACCAATGAAGGGACGGCCGCTTTTGGATCTTGTAATTGTTCAACGGGTGAGCTTAGTTCTTTGCTGCAGGATTGTCCAAGTCAATGTCGGAGTGATCTCCAGCAACTGGTGGACGATCTAGGCTGTTGTTCAAACTCGGTAATCTATGTGTATTACTTCAGTACCTGTGGCAATCGTGGAAACCCTTCGCTTGATACTTTACCGAGGTTGATGGAAGTGTGTAATGTTACTTTTCCCCAGCCTTGTCTCCACACGTTTTCTGACAATGGAGCCTGCAATACCTGGAACAATCTTTTGACTCTAGTGTTTGTCCTAATGAATACATTTCTTCAACTAATATTGTATAATTAATACAGTTTTAATGATCTGTGTGTACAGATGATTATACACTAATACAACTTAATATCTATTATAATAACACTGCATAAATAATAAGAAGAGTGAACTCATCACATAAGTCAAAGATAACATACAAGGCTAATTATACCATTTGGTGTTAATTATTGTAAACCTCTGTATGACCACAGCAATAATATTATTACTAGACAATCCTGGAGAATACTAGTCCCAGTAACAAGCTGGTAGCAGAGAGATAATAAACAACTGTATTAGATTGAGCTTCTGTGGCAGTCATTATTGCTTCCTCAGGGAAGGGTGGACGAGTGCACTGATTAGGCGAATTGACTTCACAAGCATCCCATAGCATCGGATTGGATAGAGCGCCAAGTAATTGTCGTTCATCAGGGGAAGTTGGTATACCACTACTGCTAGTAGTGTTGTAAATATGCTGAAAACAGCAACCAATTTCATCAGCCATCCGACTTAACCCCACAGCACACCCAGCTGGGCAAACCGTCCCACCTCCGAAAGTTGCACAGGACCTCATGTTATTATTCATAAAGATATCTTCGTCAAGATACGGATACAGAGCCAATTGACAACGGGGGATTCTCGCACCATCGGCAGGAAGACACCAGAGAGTGATTGCACCGGCCCTCAGTGAGTCATTGCAGGCTGGCGAATTTAACCAGGCAGAGATAGCTCCCGCACAGCCAGTTATGCAGGCACCATCCAAACCCTGCATCCCCTGTAAGGTGGTCGGAGTGTTATTAGCAGTCTGAAGGTTAACAGCACATTCCAGACCCTCGGTGAGATTCAAAGTGAAACTGATTTGATCGTCTAAAGTACACGTTTCTTCTTGTTGCTGGGTACCAGATATACAGAGGGAGATCAGGAATGCACAAACACCCAACCACAGCATGATTCTGGGTGTAAAACGGATGCAGCTAGCAGTCTAGCTATAAGCCTCCACAGCTTTGGCTATAATAGTTCACTCTCTATAATATTATGATGGATGGGTATTTAAGCAGTGTATATATGGCTAACTACACTGCTGCTTCTAGAGAGAGTGGTGAGCTAGAGGTAGGTACATACAACATACAGTACATCTATCATACTGTATAGCAGCTGCTTCCATGTTGTAACATGTATAATAGCATGCAGCAGCAGGCAGTCTCTCCTCTCTTCAAGATACATTCTGTACATGTACATGTACTTACTGTACTGTACTGTAATGCTGCTTGCTGTAACATCCATATTATAGCTAGCTGCTTGTATCTACAAGAGGCAGCTGTTATTTCCAGTGGTTCCCTGGCCCTCTCAACTCTCAATATTTGGTAAGGGGTATCTCAATATCTCTCAATACCAGCATCCTATTTCTCAATATTTTGAGTCTTGCCCAGGCTATTACTTTCCTAGCTCATAGGTGTAGGAATGAGATTTTGATTGGGGGGGCACTCCTATGGAAAGGAATGACTAAGTGTGTGTCGGCGAAAATTTTGAGTGACCACACTCACTAGCCACACATTTTTAATACAATTTAATAAGAACCAATGCTTATTTTCACCTATAAACTTCTCAGCAATACGTACCTAGCTCTAGCTAATACTGAGCAGCTGCTACGTGCATCAAGGGAGACACCATAGGCCACAAATGTTGATACTAGGTATAGGGAGTCAATAAGGACTCATGTAAACTGCCTATTCATCAGTTAACTTTGAGTGGTTGCTTGAATAGGACCTTGATTCCTTCAAGCAACCTGTGTGCAATCAGATTGGGGGGAGGGGGGGCACTGGAATAATATTTGTATTAGTGACCCAAAATATTTGGGGGGGGGGGGGGGGCACATGCCCCCAGGGCTCCCCCAGTTCCTACACCTATGTAGCTGTTAGTGTTCTAATAATTAAAAAAAAGCACATGGTAATCTTAGTGGAGGAGAACCAGGCCCTTCAGCTCCTAAGAGGAAGAAGATACAAGGAGCAGCTAGTACTACTACTTGAAGAGTTCATTAATTACCAGCTACTTTCTCCAACCTTCAACCATTAAAGAAAGAGCTAACCTTAGTGAAGAAGACCCTCATAGTGTAGACATGCTTTAGGGTTATCTTAGATGTGTGAAGAAGCCTGGAACAAGTGAGCTAGCATTTGGCCTATTATTCGAGGTTGTGATGAGTATACCTCACTCTTGAAGAGAGAATTTTTTTCATTAATATAAACAAGACACCTTCTAGAAGTTCGCTTAAACTTGAAGCTTCATCAAAACCCATATAAGCAATCCACTTACCTGGGAACCATCTAGAGTTATTATAGAGAAAGCTAAACTAGCTACAAGAACAAAACACAAATAATTTTTTATGTAAATTTCTTTTGCCAGAGTATCCTTTCATGAGAATGTCTGAATATGAGCAGCAAAATATAAAATGAGCAAATATTTCTAGGCCTAAATCTCAATACTAGCAGCCAAATTTCAATATTTCTGGGCCTAAATCTCAATTGATAAAATTAAGGTTGAGAGGTGTGCCCTCTAGTCTTGCAGCTAGTGCTGAGTCAGCAGAGAGCAGCTACCTACAGGCAGATGGGGGAGGGGGGATGGATTCAGGGGATAGGGCTAGCCATTGGAGATGTCCTCATTTCTGGAGGTTGGAATAGAGTGAACCCATAGTATACAGAGACTTCTCATTTTAGAGGTTTGGAATAGAGGAGTTCCACTCTATGGGTGGAGCCTGACATCTGCTTTAATGAAGAGATAGATACGTCTAGGAGGCTGTTACTGCAGGCATTTACTACAATAGTGAAATAGCATAGGCAGAGCAAGCATAATTTTGTTTAGGGGTGGAGTGGGAGTTTGTTAGTATATATTATACTTACAATTGGGTAACTAGCCAGTTAAAATAAAGGATTGTCTTCTTTGATATATTGAAAGAGGCAGTTTCTTGTAGGTCAAGTTTATCTGTTTCTTCTCTGTGAACGTGACAAAATGTATTATTCATCAGTTGTGTAGATCAGTAAGGTACTGTTCTTTCCCTTAGCTATAGCATTATAGCTATTTTTGTCAGCAAATGTGTGTGTGACACATTCTGATGGTTTTCTGGTTGTAATAGCTACTTGGCATGGATCTTGATTATCCAGCCAAATTTTAGGAGGGGGTGGGGCAATGCCTCCTAATATTTTTATTTATTTATTTGGGGGGGGGGGGGGGGGGGGAGGATTTCCCCCACTGTCCCACCTATTCCTCGATCTCTAAATAGTGAACAGTCTCCCCCTCCCCGAACTATTATGTAGTCTGGAGGGGAGAGGCCTTCAGATGTTCCTCCTCCCCACAGAACTAATATGTACATACACCACACCAGTGTTTAAAGTTATGTATTCCCTCCCCTGTTGTGTACAGACTTTTGTGGGTATGTAAGCTCTTACTGTTTCCTAACTTAAATTCATGTTATGGAGTACCCTATGAGAGTATCTTATCGTCCACCTAGACTCTCCCCCTCCCTTTACAAGTCGGACCCAAGTTGTAAGAAGCCACCGGTAGTCTCAACTGGCAGGCATGTATTGATTGGCTTGAAATTCCTAGCGAACTGTTTATTTAGAGGCATTTAAAGTATTTATATACTGCAAACTTTTGACCTTTCCACCTTTACGATACCCTTAGGGGTACATTCAATCGGATGTTACCCGTGATACCACCTTTACAATACCCTTAGGGGTACATTCAATCGGATGTTACCCGTGATACCCCTTATAGATGACACCTAACTTCAGGACGGTGGTAATGTCTTTGCTTCCTATGGTTAATAATAGCTCTGGAAGGTGAGCATCAACTGGGATCAAGGGCACGCATCATGTAATTAGGCATGAGCTGTATTTTTTCCTCTAGATTACCTTTCAGTGAGCAAAAAAATCTTTTTTTTCTGAAAGCTCTTTTCCTGCTCTTTTATTTGAA
Source organism: Diacarnus erythraeanus (assembly GCA_964016965.1). Lineage (NCBI taxonomy): Eukaryota > Metazoa > Porifera > Demospongiae > Poecilosclerida > Podospongiidae > Diacarnus > Diacarnus erythraeanus. The sequence continues at coordinate 4,034,237 of OZ024682.1, forward strand.
TAGAGAAAATTGACTTATGAAACATTGGAGGGGAGTTATGAGTCAATTTTTTTTTTTTTTTTTTTTTTTTTTTTTTTTTTGCATCTAGGACAATGTGGTGTTGAGTTATAGTCAAAAGTAGTACATGAAGGTTTGCAGGCTAACTTCAACTAGGTTGATGGAACGTAAAAACTTAATATACCATCAGAAAGCTCTTTAAATGACAAACATTTTGAGAAAAAATTCAACTTTTTAGGACAAAGTATAGAAAATTATAAACTCATAAAAGGGAAAAACAGAAATGAAATGGTTTATGACCCCCATAAGTCAATTATGGCTAATTATATATCACTCCATGTTAATTATTGTAAACCTCCTTATGATCATCACCACATGCAGCAATAATAATAATACTAGACAATCCTGGAGAATACTAGTCCCAGTAACAAGCTGGTAGCAGAGAGATAATAAACAACTGTATTAGATTGAGCTTCTGTGGCAGTCATTATTGCTTCCTGAGGGAAGGGTGGACGAGTGCACTGGTTAGGCGAATTGACTTCACAAGCATCCCATAGCATTGGATTGGACAGAAGTTCCAGTAATGGTGGTATCTCAGGGGGAGCTGGTATATCAGAAACTGGTATATCACTACTACTAGTGTTGTAAATATGCTGAAAACAGCAACCAATTTCATCAGCCATCCGACTTAACCCCACAGCACACCCAGCTGGGCAAACCATCCCACCTCCGAAAGTTGTACAGGACCTCATGTTATCATTCATAAAGATATCTTCGTCAAGATACGGATACAGAGCCAATTGACAACGGGGGATTCTAGCACCATCAGCGGGAAGACACCAAATAGTGAATACACCTGCCCCGATTGGGTCATTACAGGCTGGTGAAAGTAGCCAGTCAGTGATAGCTCCCGCACAGCCAGCTATGCAAGCACCGTCCAAACCCTGCATCCCCTGTAAGGTAGTCGGAGTGTTATTAGCAGACCGAAGGTTAACGCCACATACCAGACCCCCGGTGAGATTCAAAGTGAAACTGATTTGATCCTCTAAAGTACACGTTCCTACTTGCTGCTGGGTACCAGATATACAGAGGGAGATCAGGAGTGCACAAACACCTAACGACAGCATGATCCTCCGGTGTAAAACGGATGCAGCGAGTCTAGCTATAAAGCCTCCACAGCTTAGCTATATAGTTCACTCGCTATATAGGTTAGGTATAGGTACCTACGGTGTAGCAGTGACTATACCTAGCTAAGCAGAGTGCGGTGTTCGCTTGGTGGGGAGCTATAGACAGTTATTAATATTAGCTAGCAAGGAAGGAGGTGGGAGTTGTCCTAAATGAATATAATTATGATTAGACGATAATAATATGGCGCCAGCCTGCAGCTGGCTGTCAGCTCACTGTATCCTGATTTTAACATCAGACCAATTGTGGGAATGTCCTGATTTTAACTGATTCAGATGTCTATTATTAAGAGAGAGTTCAGAACTGTACTCGCTATACGGAAGAGTTGGAGGATTGAGCAGTAAGCTAGGTATTAACCGGATAGTAGATAAGTAGCTAGTGTTAACGAACTACACCTCTTAAAGTCCACCTGTGGAGTTGGGATGACTTCATTAGTCTGATCTGACACACGTTACAGGGTTGTTGTAATAGTGGATATGTATCCCTTCATGTCTTCACCGTACCTTAATAAACCTTAACAGGTGATTGAGTGTCACACTACAAAACCCACTGTAAATTTCTCTCCTGTGGTGCCAAAGCTATCCTAAAGTATCTGTTTCAACAGAATCTGCTCTGTCAGTTGTAAGTATACTAGCCAATCTGGTTGTAAGTACTATTGTTACCCATGGTTACACCATGTGTATTAGCTGTTACTGAGTGTCCATTTGTTGTCACACCTGCAGAGAGATGGGGGGAGGAGCTATCTTCATGAATAAATTCAGGAATCTTTTTACTTTGGTATGTATTAACCATACACAATTGCTATAGTTAGTAGATTATACAAAATGGTTTATGTTATGTTACTATAGGTCTAATATTGTGCTCTAATTAAACAAAGTGGTCTAATATTATTATTATGCTCTAATTAAACAAAGTGTAAAATTCTGTTTACTACACCCTTACAGTAAGATATTCTACTATGCAGTGGTGGGTATTATTATTTTACCCAGCATATTCAGAGATGGTGCTTGAATGTTCAGTACCTCTGTATACAGTGGAGCCTCTCTATTCTAACCCCTCCAACCCCCCCCCCCCCCCTCATGAATGGTATCTGTTATAGAGAGGTCTAATTGTTTCAGTAAAATCATTAATATTTTTATGTATTTCTTTCCATCCCAGTTTCGATTTGCAACTAAATTCGACTATGTCTTGCTAATGTTGGGAACACTTGCATCCATTTCTCATGGTGTAGCTCTGCCATTAGCAATGCACTATTTTGGAATCCTTACCAATGCATTCGTTAACCAGTTTACTTCTAAGCAGCTAGCTAATTACGAATTCTCTTTTGACCCGAATGATTTTGTGGGAACAGGCCGTTTTGCAGTAGTGGATCTGAACATCATTCTCTCTGGTTTTATCAACTTCACAAATATAACAGGAGGAGTAGTTAACTGTAGTGAAGATTATATTCTTCTGCCTCCGGTAATAACCTTTGACGACGCACTAGAGCTTGGAGTAACTGAATTGGCTGATTGTCTTGAAGACGAGATGTTTATCACGATAGTTAATAGATACGTGGCAGTATTCATAGGGATCGCTTATATAGTATCGTACATGGGAACTCTCCAAATATTCTCTTTTCAAGTATCAAGCGACCGGCAGACAAAGAGCATCAAAGAGAGTTTTTTTCAATCTGTCCTGAACCAGGATGCTACTTGGTTTGATGGCAGGTCAAGTGGAGAGCTGTCCAGTAGGTTATCAAAGTAAGGATGGTGTTCTATTTTTAGATTTACCTAGGAGATGGTGTTCTATTTTTAGATTTACCCAGAATTACATTGAAGGGTGTAATAAGAATAAGGTTTAAAGGTCTAATCTTATTACTCATCAAAAGTGAAAAGCAGACATAAAGGATTTGTTACAGCATGTGGCAAAAATGAATAGCAAGATGTAACACAGTGTCACCTTCAAATGTTGGGGAAGCAGTGCCCTCTTCCCCCCTCCTTCCCTGTTCCTACTCCACACTGCCTAAGGTGTCAAAATAGGAAGGACTCCATTACTATTAAATAATACATACTAACTTTTGTACAGGTGGGGGAAAGGGGAGGGTGGAGGGGAGGGGAGAGAGTGGGAAAGGGGTGTGGAGAGGAGGGAGAGAGGGGGAAGGGGTGTGTGGAGGGGAGGGGAGAGAGGGGTGTGGAGGGAAGGGAGAGAGGGGAAAAGGGGTGTGTAGAGGGGAGGGGGAAAGGGATTTGTAGATGTGAGGGGGGAGAGGGTGAAAGGGTGTGTGTGGAGGGGAGGGAAACCGTTATTTTAGGCCAAAATTATTATTGCAGTGAGGTGGGTGGATCTGTGGGTGTGTCCAAAACAATTTCATGATTACAAGAATTTTATTTGCAAGTGATGACAGAAAATGGCTAAAATTCTAATACAGTATGTATCCTGACAAGTTCAATCATGCACCACCGTACAAAAAACTGCTGAGTCAGCATTTATGCACAACAAAAGGACACATTTTCATAATAAGAAGAAGACTTGACAACAAAACACATTTCAAACTATAAGTTTTAACACACATTTCAGGCCTGCAAAGGTACTAAAGTGATATCCATTATCACCTATCACTATGCACTTTTGCCCTACATACCACTAATTAAAGGTTGAGTAGAAAAAATGTAACCAAGCCAACCACTATTTTGTGGTGTGAGCATGGGGTGATTCTATGTGTAAATCCTCGACATTACATCATTTGTAATATACTTGTAATATTCAATAATATATAATAAGATTACTGACTATAAAATAAGATTACTGTAATATACTATAAGAATACTGTAAGGAAATTTACACATAGAAGGACCCTGAGCATGAGCTCATTGTGAATGACTGAACCCAATTTCCTTTGTTCTTTTCTGATAGGAGAGAGGTAGGAGTCCCTCTCATTATAACTCAGTCATTTTTAATTATTGGGTAGAGGGATAACTATCTGAAGGAGGTCCACATTAGGAATAAGATACCTCAGTCATATTTAATTATTGGGTAGAAGGAGAGCTAGCTGAAGGAAGTCCACATCAGGAAGACTACAAAATGGCTGATTCTGCACTTCTCCTCTCTGACAATATTTATTTATTTATTTATTTATTTATTTATTTATTTATTTATTTATTTATTTATTATTCTTTTTTAATAGTGATGTAGAGAGAATCCGTGAAGGCATTGGGGACAATTTAGCTATATTTATTCAATGGATCACTACCTTCTTCGCCGGCTTCCTGATAGGTTTCATCAGAGAATGGAGACTAACTCTACTGTTACTGGGCATGACCCCATTTATAGCTACTACTGTGATCATTTCTTCTTGGGTGAGTGACCTTTCTTCCTTGGATGATACGACTGTCAGAGTCTCATCTAGGTATTTTTTCTTGTGTGAGGGGGTTGGGTGGGGGACACCTTGCAGTATTGCACACTTTTAGCTTCTATAATGTGGAGAACGTGGTAGTTATTGTGTGATTATGCATCATTGCATCATTGACATGCAGCCACACTGATAGGCATGTTATGATTTAGACAAAACTATTGACTTTGGAAGCAACTTGAAGAATAATATGTCTAACAGCTATTATGCAGCTAATGTAATGTCCGTGGGGGGGAGTTGATGAGCCAGAAGCTTCCCTCCCCCAGATGAAACAGTTACTGTGTTGCACATACTCTGACACTAGGTTGAAAACCAGTAATTTGGCATACAACACAGGGTGTCCACTGCTTTCACTAACATACCTCAGAGGTTTAAAAGCCAAATGGATGTTGGTAATAATGGCTGTGATCTTGGTACCATTGGAGAGAACATAAGATGAACATTCTTTTGAATACCATATAGCACTTTATTTATTTTGGAGGACTCAACTTTCGTCTCTTAGAAAGATCAACCAAACTTTTGCTCTTGGAACTAATCTCCATTTACCAGGCTTCTGGCCTCTAAGTTACTTCATGAAAGGATGACCTATTTGAGAAAGTTAAGCTCCTCCAAAATAAAGCACTATACAGTATTCTACTTCAAAGGAGCTTGATTATCTTAAACTAGTTATGTCTCCTGAGTAAAGAAATGAGTCATTAAGCTAATCTTAAACTATTCCACTGTATACAGGGTTTCTTTCAGATTTTTATCAAAGAGGAGGCAAAATATGGACATCTGTAAAGTAGGGGGGTCGGTTGGAGCTAGTATTATTATTATGCACGTTTAGCGAGGTTCTGCTATATTGATATTCCTCCTCACACACTCCACATGTACACACATATGCACATGCACACACCACACATCAATGCTACACCATGAGCGTAGGAACAGGGGTGGCCACAGGGGCCAGCCCCCCCAGATACACACACCGATACCCACACCGAAGATATGCACACAACATACACATCACACATCACACTCAATCACACATCACACTCAATCACACATCGCACTCAATCACACATCACACTCAATCACAAATCACACTCAATCACAGAGGAAATCATAGTATCATAGTATCAGGTGTATGTAGAGTGGAAGGCCATCGTCTGGTTGTGTAGTTGGTATACTGGTCTTTCCTCTCTCATTACAGTGCTGTAATATAATTGCTTTGTCTTAATGCAGGTATAAGGTTTTAGCTGGTGCTGTGTTGTAATATTAATTTTCAGGAGGCGGTGAATAATGAAAGTTTTGTGTGTTCCATCTCAATGTTTGATGTTACTGTATTTCACGGAAATTGCACTTTCAGTTTCATTTTCCTGGCCTTGTGTTGTCGACCACTGTACATTATACTTTGAAATGAAGACACCTCTGTATACAGTGGAACCTCCCTATTTCAACACCCTGAAATGAGGACACCTCTGTACACAGTGGAACCTCCCTATTTCAACACCCTGAAATGAGGACACCTCTGTATGCAGTGGAACTCCTCTATTCCAACACCCTGAAATGAAGACACCTTTGTATACAGTGGAACCTCTCTATTCCAACACCCTGAAATGAGGACACCTCTGTATACAGTGGAACTCCTCTATTCCAACACCCTGAAATGAGGAAACCTCTGTATACAATGGAACCTCTCTATTCCAACACCCTAAAATGAAGACACCTCTGTATACAGTGGGACCTCTCTATTCCAACACCCTGAAATGAGAACACCTCTGTATACAATGGAACTCCTCTATTCCAACACCCTGAAATGAGGACACTCTCTATTACACTTAGAGGGTGTGTCTGGTAGGCATGAGATTATTAAGCAGCATATTCTTTTGGAATAGTAGGTTTCATTTGGGCATAATGTGTAAATGGGAATAATTGTGAGAGAGGCCAACACTAATTTGAAGTTTGAACAGAGTGACAATGACAAGACATGACACTAACCAGCAACCAGCTCAGCATGATTCACCACATCACACACACGAACACATTAGCACTACTACCAGTTAGCTAACCAGCTGCCAGCTGCCCTAGCAGTAGCAGATTTGCCAAGATACCTAGCTAAAGCTTCTCAAGTCAACTCTGACTTTGACGTTCTCGAGTGGCGGAAGCACACTGGTCTAAAGCTGTAAAGAAAGTCCTTTTATTGCAGCCTTCCTCTGCAGCCTCTGAAAGGGTCTTTTCACTGTTTGACAATTCTTTTAATGACAGACAACATAACTCTCTTAAGGATTACATAGAAGCATCTGTGAACTTTGAAGCATAATGAAAGAATAATAGTGGGCTGTTTTAGAAAAATAACAGGTAATTCTGGGGAATTAGAGCATAGCATAATAAGTTTTAAAAAAACTTTAATAGTCTCATGCCTAGTGTCTGGAATAGAGTTTCCACTGTAGCTGCCTCCTTGAATTATTGTTTTCTAATGTAGATTATTTTCAAACTCACTTCCTTGGAACAGCAGCAATATGCCTTGGCTAGTGCAGTTGTAGAGGAGGTCCTCACCTCTATAAGGACAGTTGTGGCTTATGGTGGAGAGAAGATTGAATCAGACAGGTGAGTAGGTAGCCATAAGTGGCTAGAGACTACTAATTATAGTCAAGTTTTGTCTAAATATAATATTTTATGGTCAGTTAATGTTCCTAGCAAGGCTGGATTGGTGGGGTTCAGGGCTTCTAACCCTCCTTTCCAACTATAAACCTGTGGTCTGTCCAACACAACAATGCTCTATTGTCCCATTAATTATCTTGTTTTGGATCAGTTATGGGTGTGGTTAGATCAGACCCCCCCCCTCTCCTCAATTTACAAAATCCCTTGTTTTGGCCTGGTATATAGCTAAAGCTGATGTTTGTTCTTTTTGTTGCCCTAGCAATAACATCTGATACTTGGGAAACAAGTTAGAAACTTTATAAACACCTTATAAGATTCCTGCTCAAGAGCTATGGTTTCATAACAAGTGCTTAGATCAACCATTCTAATAGTAGACAAAATTCTATAGTCCATTCTTCTAGCAGATTTTATCAAGAAGTGTGAGTTTTATCTCAACATATCACCTTTGGTGGGTGGATTTTTGAGAAGTCTCATCATCAGCCCTTGGGAAATGGCCATAAAGTTGGTTTGTTATCTCTTCAGCAGCCCTTGGGAAATTACCATAGCAACCCTTGGGAAAGTTGGAGTCAAACTATTACAGTAGAACCTCCCTTATACGGGCAGTCCGGTTTTAGGGGGTGCCCGTAACTCCGATTTGCCCGTATCTCAGAATAAAGGAAGATGTAATGTTATGAACCCTATGTATTACCAAAAAACGATGAAAATTTGGTTTGTTTCTTAGTCTCCATTCTTTTCCTTTTGCTTGCCATAGTAGTATGCCATGCACATGCTCAGTATGTACGAACCACGCCCACATGTTATTACATGTGTATTATTGAAAGGTCAAAGTTCCAGATATAGCTGCCCAGTTGAAGGAGGTGCCCGTATCTTGGGAGTCCGGATAAGGGAGGTTCTACTGTATTATTGCCATCTTGCAGAGAAAGGTAGTTGTTAGACCCAATACTCCCAGTTCTAATTTTGTAAAATCTATGTGCAGTACTGCCAAAATAATTTTTGTAATATCCAATGTAGTCAACAAAGTTATCCAAATTTTTCTGTACCAAAAAAATCCAAAGAAATCCAAGCACAATTTTTATCAAAATAGAATGAATGGCTTAAGAACATTGAAGTATTTTTTACATACCTTTATAGCTAAGATCAGTGTTCCGTTTAGCACTTTTTAGGTACATTAAATTGAACACTTAAAAAAGTGCATTAAGTATAGAAATTCCAAGACTGTTTTTGTGCTAGGGCTAGAGCTAGGTAATCCAAAGCAAATATTGAAGGGTCTAAAATCCAAGACTTTGGCAGCACTGAGGTGTAATAAGAACAGTTTCACAAAATCTTAATATGGTAACATGTACTGAATAATAGAACTCTGACCCCTGAAACCAGGTCGCCCCTCTAATCAGGACACTTTAAAATATCCAAGCTGTACAGAATAGCAAGGTTCCACTGTAATCTAAACTAAGTGGGCACAGTACTATTTTCTGGATCTTCTGAATCTAAGGTGGGGCAATTTTTGAAAGGAGGTTCCTAGTAGATACATGGCTGTAAGATCACAAGGAAGGGGAGGGTGTGGCTGTAAGATCATGAGGAAGGGAAGGGTGTGGCTGTAAGATCACGAGGAAGGGGAGAGTGTGAAAGGAGCCTGTACTCCTTTACTAGAATGCCTTTAGAGGATATCAGAGGGAGGGGAGGGTTAGTCCCTGGACTTCATCCTCTCTGGATATGCCCCTGGGATCCAGATAATGTAATTCTGTGTCTCGTTTCATTATCTTATGTTATATACACTGTGCAGCCTTTAATAAGTTTATGTATGTACCTTTAAATAACACAGGAAGATGTGGATTCATAGCATATTGGTATGTATTGTACACAATACTGTGTTGTGGTTCTCCCAATAGGCCACTGGTAGAGACAAGCACATTATGCTAGCATTGCTTTGAGCATAATACCGTAGATCTGGTTAATTTCACTGTCACTTTAATTTCGCTATTTTCACGGTAGGTAAAGGGAAGCGAAAATAAAAACACTTTAATAATTCAATAATCATACATGCAAATTCAAAAGCATTACTTAATTGAAATCTCTCCCCCTCAGTGAAAATAAAAACGGTGAATTGCTTTATAATACAAGATTTTATGAGATCAGTGAAAATATAAAGTGTCTTGAAAATAACTGGATCTATGGTAGGCCTATCAAAGCATTGGGCAGAATGCTGGCACTTAGTGACCCTTAAAGTAAACAGTGTTCCAATATTAGACCCACCTAGCAGGTTAGAGTAGGCTCCAGTAAATTATGCCGGGCATAATAGGCTCAACCATTATGCTGGGCATAATGGAGCATAATAGGGAGCTTAAACCATTATGGTTGACGTAGTTTTGATTATGACTGACTAGTACATGGCATAAGTGCATGTTGTAGCTAGTTAGCTGAATTAGTCCTAATGGAGTTTTCCTGCTCTAGTACTTCTAATCCTGAGATTGAGAGTAGTAGCAGCAGTGAATCATAAAGTGAGAGCTCTTTAGTTCAACAAAAAAAATAGGACTGCTTCATTGCTAAGTAGATTAAGAGCCCCAACTAAGTCTGATTTATGTGGAAAAAGGAAAATACTGACTCAATTTGTTCTAAAAAAGTAGGGCATAATGGGTAGAATTCAGAGCATAATAGGGTTAAATTTTGAGCAATGCTCCAAAGCATAATGGGTAAAAATTTGAGCATAATTTACTGGACTCTAGGCTAGAGCATTAGTCTGATCCTGTCTGGACTCTGGAGTCTCTGGTCCTGGACCAGAGTGTCTTAGGCAAGCCACTCAGCGCTCACTGTACTTGACAATTAGGCTTGGAGTGACTTGAGCATCAATTAACTAATAGCTTGCACATGGACATGGGATGCATAGCCATAATAATAACTATAATATGCTATAGCTAGGCTTAGGTAGATTATGCTCAAAATTTCCCCCATTATTCTATTCTGCAATGCTAAATAAAGTTGCCCATTATTCTTGCTAATTCACCCATTATTCTCACAACATTATTCTTCTTTAAAAGAACAGTTATAGTTTGTTAAACTGATGTTTCTACATAGTCCTGTAAAGTTTGTCCCTGCTGATCTCCAAAAGTGGCCTTCAGTAGTGAACTAGAAGCCATTTTTGACAGTATCAAAAAACTGAAACATGCCACATGGCTGATCACATGCTCAATCACTGTATCTAGTCACCAATAGTTCATGAAACCACTAATGGAATTAGGCCTACAGAGTTGATCTATTTCCATCAATCAGGACCACTCAGAGGACATCAAAATTAGCTGTACAATGAATGACCAGGTGCAAAAAGAGCTCAAATTATTCCCAAAATGTGCCTCATTATTCTAGCATTATGCCTGATTCCAGGCAGTCCCTATTATTCCTAAAATTATGCCAGCATAATCTACCTAAGCCTAGCTATGGCCCAGCAGCACTGTAGTCTGTAGCACATGAGGTTGAGGTTGTTAGTGGAACTTTGTGTAGGCTAGTAGTCTATAGACTATTATGGCTGATTCTGAGAGTAGTTCTAGCTCCAGTGCTAGCTCTAGTGCTGATCCTGGTTCTGATGTCACTAACTATCAATGAACAACAGATGAATTCTCTTGAAGATTATGTAGAGGCATCACTCATGTTGCAATTCAACAAGTTCAATGGTATGTAAAATGAGTTCTTTGAGCATAGTGTAAGTGTAATGGAGATGGCACAAAAGCATAATAGGATTTTAAAAAATATGGGGGGGGGGGAATTAGCATAATGTGCTTGTCCCTAGCCACTGGTAAGTAATACTCCTGTGTTAATTATAATCTTAAAATTTCCACCAAAATTAAAGTTGATTGCAATGTAAGTGATTCCTACTAGTTGAGGAAGGAGGTGGCGCCATAGTATATTTTTTAACAGTGTATGGCTTAACTGCTGCTGTTTCTAGAGAGCTAGAGGTACATACTACATCTATCTTATTGTATAGCAGCTGCTTCAAGGTACATGTTACATAATGTTGTAACATGTACATATTATAGCATGCAGCAGCCTCTTCAAGATACATTCTGTACATGTACTGTACATGTATAATGCTGCTGCATGTAACATTCATTTATAGCTACATAGCTGTATCTATCTACAAGAGGCAGCTGTTATTTCCAGTGGTTCTCAAGTCTTGCAGCTAGTGCTAAGTGCTGAGTCAGCAGAGAGTAGCTAGCTACTAACAAACAGGGGCAGATGGGGAGGAGGGGGGTATGGGCTACCCATTGAATGATACAGAGATGTCCTCATTTGGAGGTTGGAATAGAGTGATCTGGTGGTATACTTTTTAGAGGTTTGGAGTAGAGGAGTTCTACTGTATGGGTGGAGCCTGACCTCTGCTTTAATGAAGAGACGTCTAGGAGGCTGTTACTGCAGGCATTTACTACAATAGTGAAATAGCATAGGCAGAGGAAGCATATTTGTTTATGGGTGGGGTGGGAGTGTGTTAGTATTATACTTACAGTTGGGTAGCTAGCCAGTTAAAATAAAGGATTGTCTTCTTTGGTTAGATGGTATGAAGAAAGGGGCAATTTCTTGTAGGTCAATTTTTTCTTTGTGAACGTGCCAAAATGTAATCATTCATCAGTCATGGTGGATCAGTAAGGTAGTGTTCTTTCCCTTAGGCATAGCTAATTCATCAGTCATGGTGGATCAGTAAGGTAGTGTTCTTTCCCTTAGGCATAGCTAATTCCATCATTCATGGTAGGTTCTTTCCCTTGACCATAGCTAATTCAATCATTCATCAGTCATGGTGGATCAGTAAGGTAGTCTTCTTTCCCTTAGGCATAGCTAATTCCATCATTCATCATTCATGGTAGGTTCTTTCCCTTGACCATAGCTAATTCAATCATTCATCAGTCATGGTGGATCAGTAAGGTAGTGTTCTTTCCCTTAGGCATAGCTAATTCCATCATTCATGGTAGGTTCTTTCCCTTGACCATAGCTAATTCAATCATTCATCAGTCATGGTGGGTCAGTAAGGTAGTGTTCTTTCCCTTAGGCATAGCTAATTCCATCATTCATGGTAGGTTCTTTCCCTTGACCATAGCTAATTCAATCATTCATCAGTCATGGTGGGTCAGTAAGGTAGTCTTCTTTCCCTTAGCCATAGCTAATTCAATCATTCATCAGTCATGGTAGATCAGTAAGATAGTGTTCTTTCCCTTGGCCATAGCTATATATAATATATATACTATTTTGGTCAGCAAATGCTATGTGTGACACATTCCGATATCTTCACTGATTTCGTTGTTATAATAGCTTCTAGGTGTGGATCATTGTTATCCAGCCAATTTTTAGGAGGTGGGGGAGGGGGCAATGCCCCCTAATATCTTTTTTGTAGGGGCCGATTTCCTCTGTCCCTTATTTCTCAGATTATGAATAGTGAACAGTCCCCCTCTCTCCCCCCCCCCCCCCCCCCCCCCCAACTATATGTATAGTCTGGAGGGGAGAGGCCTTAAGATGTGATGTTCCCCCTCCCACCCAGACTAGACTAATATCACACTCCAGTAGGGTCTGGAACATTCTGCCTTTTTTTTTTAAACCTATTCTACTCTGCTCCACTGCTTTTGTAATCCTCCCTATTTTACTTCTAGAACTACCTATTTTGCTCAAAATTCTAGTCATAAGTATAGCAATGCATGACATATTAGTGGCTGTTGTACTGCATCATAATGGAAGCTTCATCCAAACAGTTAGGTTGGGATGCTCCAAAAGCATTATTGAGCAAGGAAAAGACTCTGCAGTAGCAAATGATGTCTGTAGCATTGATAATGATAACAGTAACAAGTCACTAACAACTCTGACATGAGTCTGTGACAGACCAGTAAAACTACCAGCAGAATTTCACCTATTTTGTCCCTATTCTGCTCAATGCTTTAGCATACCTATTTTGCCCAAAATTCTGCCAGCAGATTGTGCCAGATCCTACACTCTAGCTGAAAGTTAGATTCCCTCCCCGGGTTGTGTACAAAGTGTACAACTTTTGTGAGTAGGTGTGCACGGTTTGCCAACTTAAATTGGTCTACTAGAGGTGTTATAGAGTATTTCATTGTTCTCGCCCACCCCAACTGTATTTGTTCCCTCCTCCAAGTCCATAGAGTTGTATCCTTCCCCCCTCCTAGTCCACCAGATTTGTATCCTTCATGTGGTTCCACGGGTGTAGGTTAGTGCCCTTTTCTGAGAAGTAGCCCTGTCCTCCTCCCGATGTGTGATTCTCTCTGCGGGTTGTATCCCGTTGTTCTGGCAACCCGTATTCTCAGGAGACTGCCATGTACTGATTAACCTGTGTTCTCAGGAGACTGCCACGTACTGATTGGCTGATGAAATTCCACCCGAACTGTTTATTTAAAGGCATTTAAAAAATTTACTCTGAACTTGAACTTTCACCTTTACGATATATCTTAGGGGGTTAAAAATGTTATCCCATGATACCCCTTATACCTTGGAGGGGGGGGGTTCATTCTGTGCTAGCTGACTTCATATTGGTAGCAAACACAACTTAGGATGGAATGGTGGGCATTAACTGGAATTAAGGGCACCAATAGAAGACGCCCATTGATGCTTGATGAGAGATTGAGGAATTAACTGACTGCTGTGTATAGTGTAGTTCACTGGCACTTGTTATCTTCTCTCTCCTCTTCCATCAAAGTTTCAGCTTCCATCCAAATTTATTTGTGTCTCCTTTAAAGCTACCACTTATATATTATTTTGGAACTTTTAGACTGTAGCTTAACAGTTCTTCAGGTTGACTGTTGGTTTCATTAGTCAGTCTGACTGAATGATCAGACCAACAATCTGTGTTGCCAGAGGTTCATGGATTTATCCACAATCTGTGGATTTTTGGGGCAGAAAATTGTCTGTGGATGGATCAAGGCCAAAAGTAGGATTTTTCTGATTTTGTCCAATTAAGACTATCCTTTCAATACTGCCCTCTATCTCATGCACATAACACTTAATCAAGCAAGCATTGTAATGATGGTTTTCTGTGTCAAAGTTTTTGATTAGAAAATGGGTTTCTGCAGCATGGTGTGCATAGGAAGGAGGACATTCCACTCCTCCTGCACCCTCCCCCTTGCAGCGGCCTTTGGCCACACTGTCAGGTCCTTGTTTACTCAGTGGATTTTTTTAGACAGTAACCTGGCAACACTGAACAATACTAAACTATCTTCTGAGAGATAATGATGACTAATAACTTTAGGAAAGAGCAGCTGCATTATTACATTATGTTGCTTGGTTACTGTGCATGTGTAGGCATGACGAATGAGCATGTATTTTTTTCTTTGTTCTTAGGGGGGGGTCTTTTAGTTTTTACTAGCTTCCTTCTCCCTTTCTATCCTGGCTAGCTAGCTAGCTATATCAGAAGTGTATATATACAGTGGAACCTCTCTAACTCGACCACTTTGGGACCAGAGGGTGTTTGAGTTAGTGGAATGTTATAGTGTAATTAGCTTGATGTGCACATTCTATACACAATATATAACTTTTATTTTGTTACATAAACTATATCTTCTGCACTAAAAAAGTCTGAAATTGTCTTTAGTTTCAAGTCAGTGCTTCTTCTAAGGGCTGCAGTAGAATGAAGTCTGTGCAATAACATTAAACAATAGAGCTGTTGGTGTCTGGTTGCTGTTCTAAGTATTGCAAATCTCAAAGGCTTCTGCTGCAGCCTTGTGAGTGATTTTATCTTCACTGTGTGTTGATGTTTGAGGAGCAGCAGTCTTCAGGTTTTTCATTCTTCTAGGCTAATTAAACATTACAGTGTGATGGGTGTGGTTTTGGCAGGTGTTGAGTTGCTGGATAGTTCAAGTTAGAGAGGTTCAGAGTACAGTTAGAGAGGTTCAGAGTACAGTTAGAGAGGTTCCACTGTGTTAATAATTCTTTTAGAGCATAACTTTTCACTTAAGAACATAACATAATGATAACTGTGTTCTGTACAATAGTGTTCTCATATTTGAGACATCCCAGAATCTATAGTAGTCTGGGTAATTAAATTCTGACAACTTTAGGCTGGACCTGCTGGCCTCTTACACAATTATAATGATATGCTATGTTTTTCCTGGTTAGTTAAGGGGAGACTGTTGTGGCCAGTTGGGGCAGAAGCTGGTCCAGTCTGTCATTTATTCAGCAGACAGCTTACCAGATAAAGTGCTCTAGTATAGGAGAGAAGACACAGGTCTGTTAAGCAGGAAATAATTGATCATGTGAATGAATGCCCAGGTGTTCTTTAATGTTGCCTGGATACATTACCTGAGAACGATATTGTTATCCCCGAGCAGAGTCCACTTAACTAACTTGTCTGTCTTGTACAAACTGTTCCTCATTACCCTGGGGAGGAGGGGGGGGGGGGGGAAGGGGACTGTATATTGACTGTACTGTATATTATACTGACTACCGTGTGTATTGTACTGTACTTTACGTGTGTATATTTTATTGTACTGTATATTGACTGCACTGTTATGGTGTGTATTGTACTGTATATTGCACTGGGTGGTGTTCATCTTCCTGGAGGCCAAATACTGCTCATAGGGATGTGCTGTCCTCTGAATAGTAAAGGAAGTCTCTGTATATTTTTACTATACCTTGTCTTGTGCCGCCAGAGTCTTGGATTTCATCCAAACTGCTCTGATTTTAGACCCTTCAATGTTTTGGTCAATAATAATTTGGATTTCTATTCTCTATTCTGCTTACACACCACATGGCAATGCAGATTGAAGGTCTTTTTTGCCATATTGGTACTAGTAAAACTACAGCTCAGAAACAGTCTTGGAATTTCTATACTTTAAGTGTTCAATTTAATGTATCTCTGGAAGTGCTATGAATTTAAACCAACATTGATCTTATAAAGGTGTATGAAAATGCTATTAAAGATTTATGTTCATAAGCCATTGGATTAAATTTAATTCTTAAGAGATTACATTTTTTCAGCACTGCTGATGTGGGAGGGAACTACGGTGAAACCTGTCTAATCAGACCACCCCTTAATAAGACCACCTCTCTATATAGACCACTACAGTGAAACCTGTCCAATCAGACCACCACTTAATAAGACCACCTCTATATAGATCACTACAGTGAAACCTGTCTAATCAGACCACTACAGTGAAAGCTGTCTAATCAGACCACCACTTAATAAGACCACCTCTCTATATAGACCACTACAGTGAAAGCTGTCTAATCAGACCACCCCTTAATAAGACCACTTCTCTATATAGACCACTACAGTGAAACCTGTCTAACCAGACCACCCCTTAATAAGACCACCTATCTATATAGATCACTACAGTGAAACCTGTCTAATAGACCACCCCTTAATAAGACCACCTCTCTATATAGATCACTACAGTGAAACCTGTCTAATCAGACCATCCCTTAATAAGACCACCTCTATATAGATCACTACAGTGAAACCTGTCTAATCAGACCATCCCTTAATAAGACCACCTCTATATAGATCACTACAGCAAAACCTGTCTAATCAGACCATCTCTTAATCAGACCACCTCTTAATAAGACCACCTCTCTATATAGATCACTACAGTGAAACCTGTCTAATCAGACCACCCCTTAATAAGACCACCTCTCTATATAGACCAATAGTTATATCCTGGTGATTTTGACCTCAATGTAAAGACTGGAATTCCACTTTTTTGCTACTCAAAAGGATGATGGTTGTTGCTATAGACAGATTTCACCATAACTATACTGTTGTTGGTGGTTGCTGTTGTTGTTGGTTGTTGTTGTTGTTGTTGTTGTTGTTTGTAAAAGCCAGCAGTTAATGAATGTGGTTACATTGTGCAGATATGCTGAAAAGTTACAGGCTGCAAAGAAAACTGAAAAGAAGCGAGGAACCACTGCCAGCCTCAGCCTTGGAATAATCTATTTCCTCATATTTGTCTGTTATGCCATTGGATTTTGGTGAGCTAATAATATACATGTATTTCCTATTAGAACAGAATTAATTATAGGATACATGTATTACCCTATTAGGAAAACAGAATTAATATATAGGATACACTATACCCCATTAGGAGAGCAGAATGGATACATGAGACCCAATCAGGAGAACAGGATATATACATACTTTCAGTTTTCAGAAGACCCATTACAGCTTATTTCAGGGAGTTGGAATAGAGGAGTTCTACTGTATACAGAGTTGTCCTCATTTCATGGGGTTGGTATAGAGGGATTCCACTATATCTAGAGGTGTCCTCATTTCAGGGGGTTGGAATAGAGGAGTTCCACTGTACGCAGAGGTGTCCTCATTTCAGGGGGTTGGAATAGAGGAGTTCCACTGTACGCAGAGGTGTCCTCATTTCAGGGGGTTGGAATAGAGGAGTTCCATTGTAAACAGAGATGTCCTCATTTCAGGGGGTTGGAATAGAGGAGTTCCAGAAAGGTGGATTTGTTGTAGATAGACTTACTACACTCAAAAGGGAGATCATGTGTGGTATGACCTGATAGCGTTATCTGGTGATGTGGATTTCACCATAATTATAGATGAAGTTATAGTAGACAGTAGTGTGGTGGACAGTGGTATGCCTGCTTTGCTAGTGTATCTAGTGGTTAGGTCTCACCACTAAATATCACCTCATCATGAATATTATCTCCTGACTGAGGTCCAAGGCTATGAATATATTTAATGCATTTTAGTTATAGCCCTCTATTCCAACCCCCTGAAATGAGGACACCTCTGCGTACAGTGGAACTCCTCTATTCCAACCCCCTGAAATGAGGACACTTCTGCGTACAGTGGAACTCCTCTATTCCAACCCCTGAAATGAGGACACCTCTGCGTACAGTGGAACTCCTCTATTCCAACACCCTGAAATGAGGACACCTCTGTTTACAATGGAACTCCTCTATTCCAACCCCCTGAAATGAGGACACCTCTGTATACAGTGGACTCCTCTATTCCAACCCCCTGAAATGAGGACACCTCTGCGTACAGTGGAACTCCTCTATTCCAACCCCCAGGCTCACGAGGGCTTCGGCCAGCTCAGCCAATTCTTACTTTGGTAATGAAGAGACAACCCACATAATCGGCTCCAGGTTGTCTTAAGTAGATGCCGCAGCAGTCTCTCAAGGCTTTTACGATCGTCCTCTTGCAGGATCTATCTGGATCTTCAATCGGCGATGATCTTCAGGAGACAGCAGGTCCCATAAAGGCCATCAATGTCATCGGTCAGTAGCCTGAAAGTCTCACTAATAAACTCCCGAATTTCACGGTGATAACGAGGATCCAAGCCATTCATAAAAGTTTGAACCACACCCTGCTGAGCAAATGGACGAATGAACCCATCCATATCGTCGTCTACTAATACACTCTCTATACTTCTCATGCGGACTCTATTAGCAACTACACCGTCCACAAAGTAGTGGGACAGCGCAGGAAATAGCGGTGCTTTGCCGAAGCCAGCGATTACGACTCCAGCCGACGACGGAGACCTCGCCATTCTAAGGGAGGTATAGACTAGTTCCCTCGTATCCTCTACGACTTCTTCAGTCACTGGTAGGGCTTCAGTCACTGGTAGGCCCCTCAAGCTCTCAGCCACTATCGCTTCCCAGTCATCAATAGCTCGGCTGGCACGCTTCGGCAGCTTCGGACACACTGAACCAGGGTTCATCCGTACTAGACTCCAGCGTACTAATCCGTGACCTGATCAGATCCAAGACAATATCTGTAAGAACGTTGTCGGTTAGATACGAAGGGTTATCTCGTGACTCTTCATTAATTCTACTCACTATCATCCCAAGTTCCGATCGCGCCGTGTTTCGAATCCTCGAACTCTCCCTTTGTGACCTGGCAGGAATATAGTCTATAAGGGATGCGAGATAGTTAGTAAACCCCTGAGCATGCTCGTCCACCGTATTATAGGAGTACAAGGACAGCTTGCGGCGGTACTCCTTGACGATCGTTTCCCACGGGATTCCTTCGAAGTCAGCTGCTCCGTAGAACATCACTGCTATCGGTTCGGCTTGGGAAAGGCAAATAGCTTGTTGGCGGTGTTGCAAATCTTGCCAACCGGCCCAGCCAACGTAACCGCGCTGTCCGCTGCGATGGCCACAGCTGTGCGATTGAGGATTGCGACTTCTGCTGTCATGTCTGCACCTCACTCGTCCCCTCGGACAATGAGTGAGTCGGAACGGTATCCGATTGCAGCGGCATGGGCTTCCTCGGCCTCATCGTTCCGCGGAGCAGGAATGCCAGCATTGCCCCCCGGAGGAGCGATCCACTCTCCGTGAAGGTTGACTCGGAGCCTCGGCAGCAGTCACTAGTGGCATCTACTCTAGGAGACGTAGGCCATCAGGGGCGTACCAAATCCGGCGTTCACGGACTAGGCGAGCGATCGAGACACCAATCTGGTAATCCTCAAGGTCGGTCTCCTCACCTTCCATATGAGCCACCAACTCAGGCGCCGCCGCCAAACGGTTTCTTCCCGGCCTTGTGACGTTCCTCGGTAAACCTGAAGACCTCGGCCTTCATAGATCCGGCATATGCCACTGGTGGGTCCTCCTTCGACTATCGAAAGTTACCACCCATCTG